>CM072521.1:12863080-13333724 GCA_036898135.1 Oncomelania hupensis | reverse complement strand
TTTAATTGGAACACAAGGTCGGGAGCAAGCTGTGTAGGCTTAAACTTAAATGACAACAGCGTATCGTGTGTGTAGCTTGTGGAACAAAATGGCGGACTACGTGAGTGCGAGACAGCACAATGAACGAAGAGAAAAAACGACAGTATAAACAAACGAACATAAGAAGAAAAGCAAAGCAACGCAACACTTACTTGACGATCCATGAGACAACAATTACACAAAACAAAACTCACAACAAAACACTATAAATACCGCAAAATCACAAAAGTCAGCAGAGCTCAGATTGTAACAGCCTGTGGCTCATAGCCTTATGTAGGACTCATCTTGCACAGATTTGCAAAAGATCTTGATTTTAGAAGGGTGGGGGGGGGGACAGGAAGGGGGATTAGTACATACTCACATTGCTATGCAGGCGAGTTAAAAAAAAACATTCATTAAACTAATTAGGGACCTTTCGGAAGTGAGTAATTTTCGTTGTGAAATGATTCTGTATTACTTTCTAATCATGATGTCAGCAGTATGATCTCATTAGTATTGTAAGCCCCTTTCACCGGGTATGATCTTGCAAGAATGACAATAATGATATAAACGGGACAATATTTCTCCTACCAGCTCATTCAGCCCAGCGAAAAAAACTCGCGCACTTCCTTCCCTACCCCCTCCTCAACCCCCTCACACGGGTACCACATATCTTCAAAGTTGTCAGGAAGGCTAGGAGCTTACAAGGGAATTTATTTGTCAGTTATTTATGTGTCTATGTGATGCATGTGATAAATGTGCATTTGATTACTTTATCTCAAATTGTCTGTGTCTTTGTATTTTGTTAGAAAGAAATAAAATAGCAAAATGGGTTAAAATGACATGTAAGAAATTTAGAAAAGGGTAAGTAGTGAAGCTGAGGACAGAGAAAGATGGAGTACACTGGTTAAACGATCTGTGGTACACCTACGACCTCCGAGTTACAGGATAGGATAGGATAGGATAGGATAGGATAGGATAGGATAGGATAGGATAGTTAAGCTGAACAAAAATCCACAAGCACAGACCACTTTTATATGCACAGTGAGACCACACCAGGTGTGAACGCTTAACAATGAAAGCAAAATTTTAATCAAATTTTCTCTTTGTTTATAAATATTTAAAATATTTTGGAATGTTGTTTGTAGATTATAGTCACACGACACTTTCGCATATAGGTGACTACTGGACCGATTTATACTGACACCAGCGGGCCAGTTGTTGGTAAAGGGGAAAATAATACGATTACACGTTGACCAATCCGGGATTCGAACCAGCGACCTTTCGGTTACTAGCAAGACACTCTTACCAACTGAGCTACCCGGCCCCTAATATTTTGGAATTCTATTTGATGACTTTAAAATAGCAGTACAAAAGACTAGATCAGAAACACTGATAAAATTCATATAATAAAAAAACTAATATTTTGACCGCTGCTGAACACAAAATTACAATTAATATGCGTAATTAATTTACATCTTTAGCTTCGTAATGTTAAATACTTTAAGTCATCAGACAAGTTAATTTACGATACAAAATGGTGATAAAATGTAGTTGGATATTTACTAGTAATCTATTGCAATTTTCATAAATTTTTAATTGCAGTGTTACAATTGAGACGCACATTACAGTTACAATCATTTTATTTTGTAAAACATACAATGATAGCGTGTATTTACCTTTGAGTTGATTTTGCACTGTTGCTAGAAGAAGCAATCCAAAAACATGTGATTTTGTGAAAGGGACCTTACTCAACCATTTTTTATGTTAAAATGGGGATCTGCACTTGTTTTGAGACTTGGGACATAGTTTGAAACGAGGTACTGGAAGCTAAGTCCTCCTGAAAATAATAGGTTGAAACCACAAGCTGAACAAATCATAAATGAAGAATAAGCAGGATTCAGGGCAGGGCAATGTACCAATGAGCAGATTTCCAGCCTCAGAATAATCTGCAAAAAATACTTACAGCACCAACAACATTTATGTGTCTGTAGAACCATTAGAGTGTACATCAGTCCTAACATTATTGAAGTCATCAAACGCCTGAATGACAAGGCTGCCAGTGCGCCATCGTGAACTGATTCAGAACAACAATCGGCATGCTCCAAGGATGCCTACTCTCTCCAACATTCTTCAACATATTCCTGGAATGCATCATGTCAGATGCCCTTACAGATCACCAAGGTACAGTCAGCATAGGGGGTAGGATCAATTTCCAACCTCTGTTTTGCGGATGACATTAATGGATAGGTTGGAGAAGAACAAGAACTTGAACAGCTGGTACAGAGGCTTGACACCACTTTTAGAGCCTTTGGAATGCAAATAAGTACAGAGAATACCAAAATGAGGACCAACAACACCAATGGCATCAAATTGACATTAAAGTCCAAGGCCAATCCCTCAACACAGTGCATAGTTCTAACATTTTAATGGGTATCGACAATAAGTCATCTCCAGGATTGCACAAACAACTACTGCCCTGACAAGTTTGAAGTCCATTTGAAAAGATGGGACCATCAGTATACACTCCAAGGTAAGGCTGCTGCTCTTCCTTTTCATCTCCACCTTCCTATACACTTGTGAAACATGGACCCTAACAGTAGACCTTCAACGAAGAATACAAAGAATGTAGCTGAGGTGGTACAGAAGACTTCTGGGCATTTTCTATACCCAGCACATCACTGTGGGTTCTGGTACTGAATAGAATAGACCTAACATTTCCCGGCGTGTCATAAGAGGCAACTAACAGGGGTGATGTCAGCACGGCATCACTGGGCAAAAGTCTTCTACACAGAAGTCATCGGCCAGGACGGAGGAACCTCATGTTACCACAGGTTCAACGACCACATGCTCGGGGCAAAAGGCAAGCCAAGTATTTGTGGATATCGGCTGTGGCCAACAGCCTGGAGAGGATTGGACCCTGCCAGGCCTTTTTTGCCCAAGACACACTGCATGATGAAAACAACCATTCACTTCATACCGAATCGGTCATCGTTCCGGTCACCAAGGACCGCGCATTCCATCGGCCACCAGGACAGAGGTGATAAGTGTGCCACTGATGGACAACTTAGCAAGAACCACACCAAAAACATCTTCATAAGAACCTGGAATATCAGGACTCTAACTGCAGATGGAAAATTAGAAGAACTGGCCCACGAGCTGGACCACTATCGATGGAAAGTTTTAGGTATCAGAGAACTGCGCTGGAAAGGTTTAGGTGAAACAACGACCGACAAAGGCCACAAGCTTTATTTTAGTGGGAGAATTGACAGGTACAAACACGGTGTTGGATTCTTGGTCCACAAAGACATTCTAGCAACTGTCATGGGTTGCCGCCCAGTCTCCAGAAGAGTCATTATCATCCGCCTAAGTGCAGCCCCTTTCAACATCACCATCATTCAGGCCTATGACCCAACATCAGACTATGACGACAGCTAAATGGAGGATTTCTATGAAAATGTACAGTCTGTCCTTGACCAAATGCCAAAGAAGGACATAATCATAGTGCAAGGCAACTGGAATGCCAAGGTTGGCCAAGATGCACACCACAGCTGAGGAGACACATGTGGACCCAACTGCAACAACGAGACAAATTACAGGGAAGTTTGCCAGATACAACAATCTATTACTGGCAAACATGATTGGTCTTTAAAAAAAATCCAGACGATGGACATGGCACAGTTCCGGAAGGGAGCATCACAACCAGATCGACTACATCATGATCAAGAAACGCTTCAAATCAATCATCAACATTGGCAGGACACTTTTCCAGGAGCAGACATTGGAAGTGATCACGATCTCGTGATGTCTTTCCGGCTCCACCTGAAGAGAGTAAACACAGCAAAGTGCACTAGACTGAAGATCGACCTGGACAAACTGCAAGACCCAGAGGTGGCAGAAATATTTCAGGCCACAACTGGAGGGAAATTTGCACCACTGCTCATTTTGGGACCTAGTGAAGTAGATTTCAACACCATGACCATTACCTTCAACTCAGCTGTGATAGATGCAGCCACCGAGATCCTTGGCAAGCACCAGCCAAAGAAGAAGCCGTGGATCACACCTGAACTTTTGGACCTGTATGATAAACGAAGAGAGATGAAAAAGAAAAGGAACACCTCACAGGAAGCTGATGCCTACCGAAAAATCAACAATGACATCCGAAAAAGGCATGCGCACAGCAAAGGAGAACTGGATAGAAGATCTATGCCAGGAAATAGAGAACAGTCTGAACAAGAACAGCAAGACGTACCAGACTGTGAAGCGGTTGACAAGTGTTAAACATCTTAAGGTCTGCACGATCCAAAGCAAGTCTGGCATATAATAATAATAATAATGGACATTTATATAGCGCTATTACTTGTCTTTTTATAGACAAGCACATAGCGCTTTACATAAAAAGAAAAACAAAAATGGAACAACTTACAATATTGCATTAGAAATTATACAATGAGAAAAACCCACATGCAAAATCAGACAATAGATAAAGTTAACCTTCTGCAAACAAGTTATCACAATCACAACAAAATCCACAAGCATAGCCAAAAGCAGAACAAATATGTGTTGGGGCTAGGGTCTATAGAATGAAGGATTTAGTCAGGTTAGTAGAGTTTGAAGAGGTGAGATTTTAGTAGACTCATTATGCCTTACAGAAGAACAAGAAATAAGGGATAGATGGACAGAGTACTGCTCTGACCTTTACAACCACACACCAAATGAAGACCCATCAGTTCTAGCATGTCCCGAGAACAGAGGAAGAAGAAATCCTCCCAATTCTCCGAGAAAAAGTTGAGGTAGCGGTTCAATCGCTGGTTAAACGATCATCTGTGGTGCCCCAACGACCTCATAGTTATGGAATAGGATAGGATAGGATAGGATAGGATAGGATAGGATAGGATAGCACATCACCAATGACAAAGTCTGACAGACCATCACACAAGCCATTGGACAACACAAAGAGAGAGCGAAGCCATGAGGGTTGCTGATGACAGAGAAAGATGGAGTACGGTTCAATCGCTGGTTAAACGATCATCTGTGGTGTCCCAAGGACTTTCGAGCTACGGGATAGTATAGGACTGGAAATAGGTAAAGTTTCGTTATTTCGTGGCGTATGAAGCCACCTCACAGCAATCACGAACAGAAAAAGAAACGCAGAATCACTTTCACAACAAAATCACTTGCTTCCAAAAGGTCCCTACTGATATGTTATGGAAGCTGAGGATATTTCTATGCGCCTACCATTTTGGCGATGATTGTAAAAACTATGGCTTTAACGTATCATTTAAAAACGTTGTTTTTTATTGGTTGTTGTATTATGTTGAATCTTTTTTCATTTTCTTATCATTTGGTATACTTTTATGGTTTTTATCTTGAAAAGATCAGAGTTTGGCCTTAGGGAATACAAAATCATAGAATTGTACCAAAATGGGACTATTCAATCCTTGTATCTTTAGCAATGCATCAAAAATATTTTTATAGTGTGACTAAATATGTTAAAAGAATAAGAATAATAAATGAGAGAAATGTAGCGAATGATACCTGTAAGGACTGTGAAAGTTTCACAAAGTCTCGTTGCACAGCTTCACTATTGTCCAGGTCCACTTGCAGAGATTGAACCTTGCACCGATACCGTTGTATCTCCTCTTCTGCATGAGTCTTAACAGGCCAACATATAGAAAACCCACATAAACAGAATAAATAAGAAAATTTAAGACAATTTTAATAATAATAATAATAATAATAATAATAATAATAATAATAATAATATAATAATAATAATAATAATAATAATAATACTCTTATAAAGATGGATTCATATTCCATATTTATAGGGTCCAGCGGACTGCCAAGAGCCAAATCAGGACCACATAAAACTAAGAAAAATCAGAGTAAACTGCTAACATTTAAATATGATAAAAGATGAAAATAAAACCATTCTTACTAATAAAATGTAACCAAAAATATAAACAAGACGACATGACCTATAAAACAAACCTACATCATTTAAAATTTGAAGCAAGTGTTTACTATTGCTTACTTTAAAAATCTCATTAAAAGCTATCAAATCTTTCTTTCATCAACCAGATCAGTACATTCAGACATAAAATGGTGGAAGGAAAAGGATTTGTCACATGCAAAGCACCATGGTGGTTCTCCTCCTTTTCAAAGTAAACTATGGGTGACAAAAGTATGCCCACTATGAAGGCGAGCCAAAGCA
Organism: Oncomelania hupensis; assembly: GCA_036898135.1. Taxonomy (NCBI): domain Eukaryota; kingdom Metazoa; phylum Mollusca; class Gastropoda; order Littorinimorpha; family Pomatiopsidae; genus Oncomelania; species Oncomelania hupensis. The sequence continues at coordinate 13,327,489 of CM072521.1, read as the reverse complement.
GTTTATTCTTTGCGAGTAGATGCAAAGTTAGGCAAAGAAGCAGACAAGTCTGGAAGATTTTGAAATAATTTGTTATTGATTTTATTAGACCATTTGATATGCCACAGCTGTTTACAACAAGAGCCAGTCATACAACGCAGATCAGAGTATGAACAAATTGGAAAATCTCAGAAATGAAATCTAGATGCAGAGCTTCTTTAACCTCTTTGTCCACTGCAATATTGCCTCTGATGCCCATGTGACTAGGTACCCACATCAAAACTATCTTTTTTCGCTCAGAAACAAGTTGTGTGTGAAGGTCGAGGATCCCTGCCAGAAAAGGGTGCGCTATCTTTCTTGTGGAAAGAGCCTGAAGTGCTGACAGTGAATCAGACAATTAAAAATGAGGATTTTTGGATTGATAGACCTGTTTCAGAGCTAAATAAATTGCTTTGAGCTCAGCTGTATAAACAGATCCAAAAGTTCAGGTGTGATTCACGGCTTCTTCTTTGGCCGGTGCTTGCCAAGGATTTCAGTGGCGGCATCTGTCACAGCTGAGTTGAAGGTGGTGGTCATGGTGTTGACATCTACTTCATTAGCTCCCAAAATCAGCAGTGGTGCAAATTTCCCTCCAATTGTGGCCTGAAATATTTCTGCCACCTCAGGGTCTTGCAGTTTTGTCTAGGTCAAACTTCAGTCTAGTGCACTTTGCTGTGTTTACTCTCTTCAAGTGGAGCCAGAAGAACATCAGCACGAAATGGTGGTCACTTCTGATGTCTGCTCCTGGAAAAGTGTGTGTCCTGCCAATGTTGATGCTTGATCTGAAGTGCTTCTTGACCATGATGTAGTCGATCTGGTTGTGATGCTCCCTGCCGGGACTGTGCCATGTCCATCGTCTGGATTTTTTGTGGAGACCAAGCATGTTTGCCAGTTTTAGATTGTTGTATCTGGCAAACTCCAAAAGTCTCAGACCCCTGTAATTTGTCTCGCTGTTGCAGTGGGATTCACATGTGTCTCCCTAGTTGTGGTGTGCATCTTGGCCAACCTTGGCATTCCAGTTGCCTTGCACTATGACTATGTCCTTCTTCAGCACTTGGTCAAGGATAGCCTGTAGATTTTCATAGAAATCCTCCACTTCGTTGTCGTCATAGTCTGATGTTGGGGAATAGGCCTGGATTATGGTGAAGTTGAAAGAAGCTGCTCTCAGACGGATGGTAATGAGTCTACTGGAGACTGGGCGGCAACCCATGACAGTGGCTAGAATGTTCTTGTGGACCAAGAATCCAAAGCCATGTTTGTGCCTGTCATCTATACCACTGAAATAAAGCTTTTGGCCTTTGTCGGTCGTTGTTTCACCTAGGCCTTTCCACACAGTTCTCTGAGACCTAATATGTTCCATCTATGAACATTCCAAGTTCCTATGACGATGTTTTTTCTGGTGCGGATCTCGCTAAGTTGTCCATCAGTAGCACACTTATAACCTCCGTCCTTGTGGCCAACAGAAGGCATGGTCCTTGGTGACCCCAGCGATGACCGATCCGGTATGGAGTGAATGTTTCTATTCATCACGCAGTGTGTCTTGTGCAAGAAAGACCTGGTAGGGCCCAATCCTCTCCAGGCTGTTGGCCACAGCCGATATCCACAAATACAGTGTGGCTCGCCTTGGCCCCAAGCATGTGGTCGTTGAACCTGTATTAACATGAAGTTCCTCCGTCCTGGCCAGTGACTTCTGTGTAGAAGACTTTTGCCCAGTGATGCCGTGCTGACATCGCCCCTCTTAGTCGCCTCTTACGACACACTGGGAAACGTTGGGTCTATTCTATTCAGTGCCACAACCCACTGGGCATTGTGGTTAGTTGGAGTATTTAAGTGTAATCAACGGGTTTAGAACATAATCATAAGCGGGATTTGTAGGGTTTGTTTTAAGTTTGAGAAAATAGTTCATGGAGAGCTGAAGCTTACATATCTCCGATATGCCCCCAAGCAGATCCAAAGACCTTGATGATGGATTGGATCCAAGGCTTTCAAATAAGATTTCCTAGCAGAACCATATACAATGCTACCATAATCAAATTTAGAGTTTACCAAAGAACGATAGAGGAGCAGTTTCCTTGCCTGCTCCCCAATCTGTGTGGCTGATAACTTTGAAAACATTAAGACCTTTCTGGTAGCTTTCCCTCAGGTATTTAATGTGACAGTAAAGTAAATTTGCTGTAAATAATAATACCCCAAAATTCAATATTTATAAGATTTTATGTCACATGAATCAAAATTCTGGCTTTGAAACGCCGACTGCACGTGGCAAAATGATTGACATGTTTGGATCGGCTCAGGTCAAAACGTTTGATGCATACCGCGAAGAGTGGCGTGTGAAGTGATTTGTTATTTTTAAAACTTCTGTTCTTCATTGCGTGGGCATCCCCAGGTGTCGATGTTGGTTACGGTATATATGTAGAGGGGTTAGCTATGAATCGGGGTCTGTAATATTACGTATAAATCCACGTAACCTCGTGACAGACGGGGCGATTTTTCGAGGCACTCGGGAGTCAGAACTGCGTATTGTCAAGATGGGACAATCACAGGGTACTCTACAAATTTGGGAGCCAATTGGAGCTCCATTTGTATGTGAGATTATCTTTGGATAATTGGGCACGCCAAGTGGAAATATTTGCGTGTAAAAAGGACATTCACGGGCCGGTAAGCAGGGCTATGTGTTTTTTATATTTTATACTCTGTCTGCCAGCGATACAAAGAGAGAATGTCTATGTTCATTTTTGGTCAGAAATGTGTTTAAAATTGAATGAAAAGGTTGTAGCGTGAAGTATGTCTAATTTTGTGAAGTAAAAACAATATTTTTTTATGGTTTATAAAGAAAGATGGTTGATATTGTTTAAAAATCTTGTTTGGATTTTTGTTCGTCATTATCTACTTCAACATTATCTTCATCATTATCTTCATCATTACCTACTTCTTCATTATCTACTTCATTATCTAGATTATTTTACTTGGAGCTTCCGGATTCCAAAGGGGTGGTGGATACATCTACTGATTTTCAGTGTGGACCATTTTATTAACCAGTTTAAATTCAGAATGCTGAGCACCAGCTGCGTTCTTTGTTCTTTTTTTAGTTAATTATTATAAAGTGACAAAAACATTTGAGTGAACTACTTTTATATACATATATTTGTTGACTGTGTCTTTTCAAAAAGTGGAGAACAGTTTGGATTCATCTTTTTGGACAGTCGTTAGTACATAAATATTTTGTTGTGGTGTATTGGAATCACCAAATTGGAAGTGCTTACAGAAAACATTTTATTTTATTTTATTGTTGTGTTGTGTTGTGTTGGATTCAACGATTCAACGAAGTTTATTGGCCAAATTGACATAAAACATGCACATGGAATATGTTGCGATGTGGCAGTAACATTCATAAAGCATACATGCAAACACACGTTTACCAGCTAATAAAATACTGATCAAGCGTGCACACATACACACGCAAACAACAAATAGTAAAAATAAACAAGTAGGTGCCAGTGGATTATGACGTGAGGTCAGTTACCGCATTATGAATTTGACATTAAAAGAAATTTAAAGCGAGAGCAGCCTCTGGAAAAAAAGAATATCTAAAACGGTTTGTTCTGGTTTTGAGGGCTCTGAAGCGCCTGCCGGACGGGAGGAGCTCGAACAGATGGCCGGCTGGGTGTGAGAGGTCAGCTGTGATGTTTCTAGCTCTACGGACCAAGCGCGTGTTGTAGATCGAGGCGACAGATGGAAGTTCGCACCCGATAACTCTGGACGCCTGTTTTACGATGCGCTCAAGTTGCACTTTCTCCTCATCAGTGTCACCACCAAACCAGGTAGTGATGCCAAAGCAGAGGATGCTTTCGATCACTGCGCGATAGAACTGCGTCAGGACTTTTGCAGGCAACCTGAACTTCTTGAGTTGCCTCAAGAAGTGCAGGCACTGTTGGCACTTTTTGATGATGGGGGTGGTGTTGTTTGCCCATGACAAGTCGTTCGAAATGACTGTGCCTAAAAATTTGAACTCTTCGACTTGTTCAACACTTTCATTGTTGATCACAAGTGGTGAAAGTGGATCTTTAATTCTCCGAAAATCGACAATCATTTCTTTCGTTTTTGAAACGTTGAGCTCGAGGTTGTTCTCTGAGCACCAGTCAACCAACCGTTCGACCTCATCCCGATAGGCGGTCCCGTCGTCTTTGCTAATCTAAATCAGGCCCTCAATGGTGGTGTCATCAGAAAATTTAATGACATGAACGGACACACAATCATTTGTGAACAATGTAAAGAGAAGAGGGGAAAGGACACAACCCTGAGGTGCTCCAGTGTTCAAAATCCTGGAGTCAGACATCTTGCCCACCCTGACGACCTGGGGGCAATCCAGCAAAAAGTCTAAAAGCCAATGGCACACAGAAGGATGGACATTTAAGGTTAAAAGTTTATCAAACAGCTTGTGGGGTATGATGGTATTAAAAGCGGAAATAAAATCCACAAAGAGCAGTCTAGCGTACGTATGCGCCGGCTCCAGATGCTGCAGTACGTGGTGAAGGCCCAGAGCGACTGCGTCCTCCACTGACCTGTTTGCACTATAGGCGAATTGGAGTGGATCACGTAGGTGACCCGTGCATGCCTTCAGGTAGGTGAGGACGAGTCGCTCAAAGACCTTCATCACAACTGAGGTCAAGGCCACAGGCCTGTAATCATTCAGTTGGGACACCTTGGGCTTCTTGGGGATGGGTACAACAACTGAGGACTTGAAACATCGGGGGACAGTATGTTGTTGAAGGGAAATGTTAAAAATGTCTGTAAAGACGGGGTCAGCTGGTCAGCGCAAGTGCGCAGGGCAGAGGTAGAGACTCCATCTGGACCTGGCGCCTTCCTCGTGTTCTGCTTCTGGAACAGGCGCCTCACCTCAGTTTCCTGAATGGTGAAAGGCGGGGTTTTGTGGTGTTGTGTGGGATTGTAGGAAAAAGGTAAGGGTGGATTTAATTATTGTTTTTTAACCATTGTTTATGAAAATTCAGGTTTAATTATTATGTTTGTGGTTTAATTTTTGTGTTTGATTTTGAATTAAACCTTTTAGTTAAATTTTATAAAATTTGTGTTAGCGTTAGACTAAATAGAAAGAGGGGTGTTTGATTCGCACACACATAACAGCATGCTGTTTTGATGAGCAAGTCACATACATGCTGCATACACACACAAAATACACAGCGACACAAAAGTATCGAGACACTTTGTGGTGGACCTGCGGGGTATCGACACGTGTTGTGCTGAATCAGGACTGGAAGGGAGGTAGAACAGCATTATTTTTGTTTTAGGCATATTTTATCTGTTGTTATAGTGTTGTAATAGGGCGTCCACTGTATATAGTGTTGATTGTACAGATAGTGTTATCACCTTTTAACTTTTCTCTTTGGTTTATTGGTCGGTCCGGATGACTAGCCATTAGTACTGATAGCGCGTTTTGTTTCAGTTCGCACTAGAGAAAGGGAAGCACGTAAGAGGAAATTTGAAATTTTGAAAGAAAATAGTTTCTCAAACGTAAAGTTAGCTCCTTTTGAAGGCAAGGACAACATTGCTATGTACCTAACACATTTTGAGCAGGTAGCCAGTCTGAATGAATGGCCAGAAAGGATTTGGTCTAAAAAGTTGGCCCCATTGTTGTTAGGCACTGCTAGGGAGATGTATGTCAGAATGACACCTGAAGAGATTCAAGACTACACGAGTCTCAAACAAGCGTTGCTAGAAAGAATGAAGAATACTACCGGAAACAATTCCGAACAGTCAGAAAAGAGACCTCAGAATCTGTCACTGAATTTTTTAAGAGACTCAAGAACTTGTTGTCCAGATGGTTCTGTTTGGCAAACATAAATGAAACGGATCCGAAACAGGTGGTTGATTTGTTCCTAAAAGAACAGTTAGTGGATACTCTGAACGCTGACTTAGAACTTTTTGTTCTCAATCCTGCACCTAAAACTGCTGCCGAAGTTGCCAAGCTAGCGGAGAAACACTCGCATGCAAAGTGGGAGACAAAAAAGGGCGTTGGGAGACAAAAAAGGGCGTAGCGAGGCCAATGCAAAACGACAATATTCCAAGGGGATATGCCGACAAAGAAACGGTGGGCAGAGCAAATCAAAGTCATGCACCCAATGAATGTTTTGAGTGCCACCAAAAAAGTCACATAAAACTAAACCAAAGCTTAAAAAAGCGCAAAAAACGAGAGTGAAGACATCAGAAAGCTTTCACACGATGGGTGCAGATATAAAAATCAAAGTTAATGATCACACTGTCACGGGTATTCGCGATACAGGAGCAGACGAAATATTCGTTGCAGCAAGTCTAGTGAATGAAACGGATTACTTGCCGGGAGAGATCAAGGTTGTGTTAGCTGACGGAACAGTCAGAACAGCAAGACAAGCGATGATTGACCTAGTTTCTCCGTATATAACGGGACGGATTGAGGTCATTGTGTTTGAAAAACCTATGCATGACGTTTTGATCGGCAACCTGGTAGGTTTCGCCAGTGGAGAGGTTGAGGTCATACCAATGGTATTTCCAGTTCGAGTTCTGATTTTTTAAATCTCAGCCTCCCTGATCCAAGCAGGGCAAGACTTTGACGATGCAGGATGATCTCCCTTGCAATTTGAGCACTTCAGAGCATCACTGCATTGTTCGCCATGGAAATCTCCCCCACCTGAAACAGGTTGGTGTGTTTTTACATGTCATGCTACCGTGACCATATCTTTGGCATTTAAAACAACGCAGTGGCGAAGATACAAACACGGAAACAGGGATGCTTTCATAACATTCAATCACTCGTTTAGGGACGTCCGGGGTGCAAAAGGTCAAGAGTATTTGTGGGTACTGTTTCCCTCCTTGTCTTTTCTCATGACCCTATGTGCCTCGGTAACACCCGCCTTGCCAAGCCATCTTTTATTTCTGTCAGTCAGACCATCAAAATGAGATGACCGCACAACTCCTTTGGAGGAGTTGAGTGTGTGGTGACAACTCACGTTTACATCAAACATGGCTACTAGCTCCAGCTTGGAGCCATCTCTAGATCATAGTTCAGAAATTCTTTCCATGGGACAATCCACCAAGAAACTTCCATTTCGCAGTCTTTTAATGTCTATGATCTTTCTGGACAATCCCTCAAATCACTTTTCCATGACAAAAGGGGAAATCTTTTGGTTTTCGTTGATCATTCAAACTATCAAGAAACGTGGCCTTGTTTAAAAAAGTCCAGATTCCTTGCCTGTTCGTCTAGTTTCCATGTCGCTGTCAGAATCATGTCCATGTGTTCGGTCCAGTCCATCATAAGTTCTTTTCTGTTTTTTGGTTTTGTGTGGTCATTGAAGAAAAAGATTTTCTATCTTGTGAATTATATGCCATTTTAAGGGCATTACAAAATATTCTTAAAACATCTCTAGATATATGTAACTTGCTAATTTGTGTAGATTCAAAATCAATTTTACAATCAATTCAAAACTGGTAAAATATTACTAGAGCAGATCTAATATTTGAAATTAAGCATATAAAATATTTTATATAATCATACACTAATTGAAAAAAAAATCGCTAACATTCTCTTACATACTGACATAAAAAAACTTTTTTTGATTAAATACATAAATATCTGTTTATACGGACATCATGTTTATGCATGTGTGTATGTATGCTTATGCATATATATATATACACTAGTGGTTTTGTACCCTGGCAAGCCAGGGTACACAGGTTGCTGTTTAAAATGTAGGCAGACAACTGTTGTCTGCGAGTTTCATTTGGACGATGATACCTCCCCATATCCCCCTTGATACCTCCCCATACCCCCCCCCCCCCCCCCCTGATATCTCCCCGTCCGCGAACTTGTTTTTTCCAACCTAGTTCCAGTCATTCGCCGAAAAAGGCAATTACCGAAGTAGAACGAAGCTCTCTGAGTCGAGCGAAGCTATCCAATGTTTTACGAATGAAGGCTGGCAGCACTACGTGAAACCACAGGCTGGGAAGTCTCGTCTTTCGTAGGCCTCAATTACATACTATACTACGGTACCTACGTATGTATGAGGCCCACGAGTTTACAAAGACGAAAAAAAAGACTTCAGAGCCTGTGGTGAAATATCCGTGCATAAAAATATCCGCTGTTGCTTCTAGATCTAATTCTTTCTCGATCTGCACAGCTTCAAGCTGTAAGTCAAGTCGAGATTCGAATTTTGAAGCAGTTGGTATTATTATTATTTTATGATGATTAATATATTGACACAAATAGTAATAAAGAGTAAAAGTAATACATAACACATAATGCGCACATACAACTATTTCACATCTATATAAACAATAAAACCATGACAAAACTTCAAAGCACTATGCATACGTTGATGCCCCTTCAGCCCAAGGCAAAGCAAGTTTATAATGGTCTCAAAAAACAGTGACACTTTTATTGCAAGCACCAAAGCAATTATTTATTTAACTAATATTATTCTTTTTAACTGATACAGTAAATGTGTTATATGTATTTCAATTATATGTATTTTAATGAGAAACACGTATTTAAAAAAAATGTTGCGTGGCAGGCGGAAATTTCCATAAATCATCTTAATACTTTGGTAAATCTATAAGAAAAAATAACCTGTAACACCATCTGAATATTTCGGGTTACACCAAAGACTTTGGTTACACCCAACTTCAGCAAAAACAAACAAAACGTCACTGACCATATTTACACCATTGAGCACGCACAGCAGCACACTATTCTTTTCTTTTCTTTTTTAAGTAGGAAGAATAATAATAATAATAATAATAATAATAATAATAATAATAATAATAATAACGAAACAAATAAATAAATTAAAGATTTAACTAAATAACTATACTACTACTACTACTACTACTACTACTACTACTACTACTACTACTACTACTACTACTACTAGCGAAGTTGTGGTCTTGATTTTGTGGTCCTGATTCGGCTCTTTGCAGTCCGCTGGACCCTGTAAGCAATGAATAACTAATTAGCTATTAATTTAACTCTGATCTCGAGTTGTCTTGATTTTGTGGTCCTGATTCGGCTCTTTGCAGTCCGCTGGACCCTGTAAGCAATGAATAACTAACTAACTATTAATTTAACTCTGATCTCGAGTTATAAAAAGAATTCGCTTAGCCTACTCGTCCTTCTCCGGAAATTTAAAGATTCAAATAATTATTATAAAGTATAGGCCTAAATATTATTAATTAGAATAAATATACTGTAATTTATACATTTATTTATGTATAAAACAAACAATACAGGTCTAATAATTATATTCAGCTAGTGAGCTTCTTCGCTGCGCGAAGACTGACTTCTAATATATAATGTAGATTAAGCCTATGTATACTGTATAACAGTGTCTACTTGGTTCTAGGCAGGAAATGGGGAATGGTATTATTAGTCTACTGCTGAGAACTAACAAAATGCAAATCAAGGAACGCAACTATTAAATATGATCGATAATATAAAAAAAAGTATACCGTTGCGAAATGCTAATCTGTGTAAATCGAACAGAATTAGAAGCAACAGGGATCATTTTTAATGTCAACTAGTCGTCGTCATGGAGGCATCATCTCGTAACACATCGGAGAGCTTCGTTCGACTTCGGTGATTGCCTTTTTGGGCGAATGACTGGAACTAGGTTGGAAAAAACAAGTTTGCTCCCCGTCCCCCTCCCATGATGCCTCACCATACCCCCTTGATACCTCCCCGAACCCACTTGATACCTCACCATACCCCCTTGATACCTTCCGTACCCCCCTTGTAACCTACCTGTACCCTCTTTGATACTTCCCCGATGATCGTTTCGCAGGTATGGATGAAAGGAATCGACCATCACCATACCCCCTTATATATACCCGTATCCCCGTTATGCCTACCCATGCCCCTTTAAACCTACCCGTAGCCCCCTTTTACCTACACGTACCACCCCATCCCGATCCTTGGTAATACTACTACTACTACTACTACTACTACTACTACTACTACTACTACTACTACTACTATATTAAATATAGAATAATACAAATAGAAATCATAAAAAACACCAAGGTTTTAAAAGAAAATTTGATATAAGATATAATAATAATAATAATAATAATAATAATAATAATAATAATAATAATATTATTATTAGTTTATAATAATATTAATAATAATAATATAATAATAATAATAATAATAATAATAATAATAATAATAAATTAAAGGTAAAAAGCCTAAATTAAAAAGAAAAATATCCATATTGTAGTGTAAAAAAAAAAAAAAAAATATGCCCCGCGTGAGCATTGAACTTGGGTTGCCCTGCACGATAGGCGGAAGTTTTACTCAGTAAGCTACCAAGGCTTCGTAGAAAACCCATTAATTTTTTGGTCTATATGGGAAAACATGCTGAAACCTCAATTTGATTTTTAATGGAAGCACGCGGAATGAGGCTATTGCAGTTTGTGGACATTTTGTTTATTTATCTCAGAAGCGGTTAAACGTTCGGTAAGGAAATGTCGGCTATAACGATTTCGCTGGTTTTGAGCGTACAGCAGGCCGATCCGCGGGGCCCAGCACCTGCCCAGATCAGCGTCCATACCGGACAAACTTTATAGTAGAGGCGAAGAAGGACTTCCGGCTAAGCAATTTATATATTAATAGATGTTTGTGAAAGTCTAATATCATTTTATCAATAAAAGACTTTAAATTAAAAAAATCTATCACGTTCTCTATCCAAAGGTCTTTGTTTTTAAAGCCATGTTTTAAATTGAATTGTTCATCCCCTTTGCCCCCTATCCACCATGGATTCCGAGGGGATGCGGTCGAGCTGAAGATAGATAGATACTCAGTGCTTATAGGGTCCAGAGAACTGCCAAGAGCCGAATCAGAAAATTAAGTAAAATCAGACTAAACTGTTAACATTTAAATATATGATAAAAGATGTAAATAAAATCAGTCTCGCCAATTAAAATCCAACCAAGAATACAAAACAAGAACAAATATGATTTATATGCGATAAAACAAACCAACATCATATAAAAATGGAAACAGGTGTTGACTATTGCATACATTAAAAATCTCATTAAAAGGTATTGAACCAAAATATCTTTCCCTTTCATCAACCAGATCAGCACATTCAGACATAAAATGGCGAACGGAAAAGGATTTGTCACATGCAAAGCACCATGTTGGTTCTTCTCCTTTCAAAAGGAAACTATGGGTGACACAAGTATGCCCAATATGACAAGCCAAAACAGTTTCTTCTATGCGGGTGGATGCAAAGTTAGGCAAAGAAGCAGACAAATCTGGAAGAATTTGAAATTTATTATTGATTTAATTAGACCATTCAGTCTGCCTCGGCCATTTTCAATAAGATCCAGTCATACAACGCAGATCAGAGTATGGAACAAACTGGAAAATCTCTGAAGGGAAATTGAGAGGCAGAGCTTCTTTAGCCGTTTTGTCCACTGCAATATTGCCACGGATCCCCATGTAACCAGGTACCCACATAAAAACTATCTTTTTACCCTCAGAAACAAGTTGCATTTGGAGGCCATGGATCTCTGCCAGAGAAGGGTGCGATATCTTTCTCGTGGAAAGAGCCTGAAGTGCTGACAGTGAATCCGACATGATTAACAACGAGGTTCTTCTGGATTAATAAACCTGTTTTAGAGCTAGATGAATTGCCTTGAGCTCAGCTGTATTAACAGAACAAAAATCAGGTAGACGCTGTTGCAAAGGGTGGTCTAGGTGTCTCCCAGGACAGGGTCCCCAGGAACAATGATTTTCATAAAGTAAGCACCTTTTAAGGACCTTTTAAGGACCTCGTAACAAATATTAAGGAAGGGTAATAATATATTTATGTAGCTGTAAATAATTCAACAATATATTATGAAGGTCACAATAAATAATATGTACTGAAATAGTATTTAACGAGAGCAACTATTTATTACATACCGTTTAAATAGATAGAATGCGCTCGCACCAACTCAGCTATTAATAACACTGGTAAAAAGTTGCCATCATGGGTCTACATCAATGTCTTTAACAGCAATAAACATCATTTTAATAAAACTGACATGGGAAAGACTTGAGACACCCAAAAGTACTGTTTCAATTATAAGCAGAATTACAACAGCTTCGGTTCTCTCTTTCATTTCAATCTGTCCACCAAGCCAAGCGACTGTACATAATTTTTCTTTGGATGTCAATCTAAGCGTGTTGGCACGGGCTAGAAGTATCAGGCTGCTCTGCTGTTATGCATCTAAGCAAAGGCTGTCTGCTTCAATTGTTAAGTGTCTGGCATCATCTTCTTCCTTCTTTCTCTTTTCCTTGAGTGTGTCAATTTCTTCAGTTATTAAAGCACGTTTGACTTGTTTTTGATCCTGAACCTTCTCCTCTCGCTGAGCTTTCAGGAACTGTTCGTACCTTCCACAAGCATTTCCAGCAGCAGCTAGTAGCTGGGCATCGATGGCGACATTTGTTACTCCACCAACATTTCGACTGGTCAATCATAGTGCGTCTTGCCTTTAGAGAAAGTTATGAAAGGTTGTCAGTGGTGTATCGAGTGCCTTTTTCAAAATAGAAAAACTAGCAAGTTGGAAGCGTTATCTTTTTCTCTAAAGCTGCTTTCACAAAGATTTCAAGAGCAGGTAGCAGATTTCTCACTCACCGTGCAGGTGCAATGTTTTCAAGCCAACGATGCCGACAGAACTTCAAAGGAAGCTCACTGGACCCAGATACTTTTGAGGTAATCTTCACGTCGAGGGGAAGCATCAAACAGCTTCAATGCAGATGTAAGGATGTTCTCAATGTCCCAACCAGAGGCTTCGCATCCACACTTAAATGCATTATGAATGGTGTGTAGACCACAACTACCTACAGAAAGTAAGGCTAGTCCATCATGGTTCAACTTTAGGTCATCATTAATCATTTTGTGAACACTCCAATTGACGTTGGGGCCATCCATGTCTAACTGAAGAAGACCTGGCTTCTCAAGGTTAAAATATGTTAACACAGATGACAGTTCTTTATCTAAGTTTGAAGCAGTTGCATGCCCAAGAAAACAACTGGTAAGATATCGTGTTTGCACTGTATTTTGTTCCCAGAACCGAATCCACACATCCATCTGCTTAATGTTCTTGTTAAGGGACTCGTCAAAGAGCAGCACATAACCGGTTTTTGAATCAGACTTTATAGATTGTACTAGCGCCTCTGAAAATTGAAAATTGAAGGCCCTGGTTTAGGTTCGGCGCTCGAGATACTCTGAGTCTCTGATGAATAAAATTGATCAACGCCAATGGCTCCCACATTTTCTTTTACATTTTTCTTATGTTTTTCACTTTTCATGTGTGCCTTTAGGGTGGCTTCTCCCATAGCAGCTAAGTTGATCTTCGAAACACAAAGCCGACATTTCGCTTGTCTACGATCCTTTGGATCGGCAAGAATCCAGTCTTTATAGTCTTTATGGTGAATCCAGTTATCTTGAAAAGAACACTTCCCTGGCATTTTTTTGTAGATCTATGGCCGACGTAAAGTCTCGTATGTGAGAAATATCGCGAGATTTGCAGAAATGTGGTACTAGCGGGAAACATGGAAAGGAAGGGGTTGTGACGTCAGTCCAAGGTTGAATAAATGAATAATTAATTGTGAAAGGTCACGCATATGACATCATTATGAATGATCAATGATCTAGATTTTTTTAATGTTTTTATTTCTTTTAGTTACAAATACTAAATAAATAAAAACGGATAAGCACTTTATTATTTTTCTAAGGACCTGCCAAATTGTATAAGGACTTAGAAGTGAAAAGTAAGCACTTTTAAGGCCTTATTTCTGGAAAGCCAAAACTACAAACTTATACTGACTTATAAGGCACCTACGGACCCTGCAGGAATAGCTCAGTGGTCAGAGCGCACAACTTGTGTGAGTGTGTCTTGGGCGACGTGGGTTCAAATCTTGACTTCAGCAAACTATTTTGTTATTGCTGGATATTATGAACCAGCGCCTTGAGAAGCTTTCTGAGCTTTGTAAGTGCGCTATATAAGAGAAATCTCTTTTTTTTTCTCCCAGAGATCTATGCAGCAGCAACTGACGCTCCTTTTTTCGACCCGACTGTAAAAAGTTTTTCATATCCTTTTGTTACGTCTGAGGCGCGCGGTGGTGCGAATGGGACGCGAGCGATAGATCTGTTCATTTTATTTTGCAAAGCATGCAATAATAGAGTGTGTTTACCTTTGATTTGATTTTGCGTTGTTGTTAGAAGAAGCTTTGTATAACGTTGATAATTTTAGTTGGTCGATATTATTTGGGAATTTTCTAGTGTTGGTTGTTTACTATCAATTGAAGCATGTGGATAATTCTAGAGGTAACTAGAGACGCTTCCATCCTAAATATGGTTGTATGGCGTGAGTCAGTGATGATGAAATTTGTTCTGATTGGTTAAAATTGTGTTGCGCTCGATCATTCGAAAGTTCTCTCGAGTATAAAAAGACTATATATGTACCACACTGTTTGAGTTGAAGAGGAGTGAAAGTTGAGAGTGGAAAAAGCGATTGTATGCAGTTGTTGATGTTCGCTGAATAAAGTTAGAAAACTACATAGAACAACTTCGGCCTTGTTGCTGAGTGAGCAGGCTGCGTGGATAAACAAATCTGAGTTACACTTATCAGGTTTCAAGCATCGGGGCTGAATCAACTGATAAAAACAACATCGAGTGTAACACCTTTATACAATGAACATTGTTCGAGATAAAGTTGCTTATAAACAGTTTCGGAAGTTTAGGTCTTTTTGAAGGATGTGAGCATGGACTCTATATTATATAGTGCCCATGATGTGAGACTGAAGTTGATAATGGGGTTGATAAGGTTCCAAGGTGGAAATACAGTTAGCAATTGATCATCATTAACAGAATCAACATGTATGCCTGCAGTGTCAAAGTGAAGACGTATTCTTACCAAAAGGAGGAATTTCTGTCGGTTTGTTGGAGTATTTAAAGTTTATAACACAATCATAAGTGGGATTCAAGGGAGGACAACATTTGAGAATGGACTGGTTTGACACTGAGCGAAACAATCATGGTTGCTGAGAACAGGGAAAGATGGAATATGCTGGTTAAACGATCATCTGTGGTGCCCCTACGACCTGAGTTATGGGATAGGATAGGATAGGATAGGAAGCGGGATTTTCAGGGTTTGCTTTAAGTTTGAGAAAATAATTCATGGCGAGCTGAAGCGTGTGGATCTCCAAGGGAGGTTTGCCAGCCTCAGCGTAGGGACTTTTTTTCGGTTCCTGGTGGAACCATATACGATGCTACCATAATCCAATTTAGAGCGTACCAGAGAACGATAGAGGAGGAGCAAAGTTAGCTTGTCCGCTCCCCAGTCTGTGTGATAACTTTCAAAACATTAAGACCTTTCTGGCAGCTTTCCCTCAGGTATTTAATATGCGGCAGAAAAGTAAAGTTGCTGTCAAAAATACCCAACAATTTTACTTGTTTAGAAACTTTGATGGGTTGGCCATAAACATGGAGGGAGGGTTCAAAACCTGTTTTTTTTGTGATAAAAATAAATGCATTCTGTTTTAGAATAAAAAATAGATAAAATGCTACCCTGAGGGACACCCATCTCCTGCTCAAAAGAATCTGATAAAGTTGAGCCGTCGGATCTTAAACTTGCTGTCGGGTAAAACATTTTCTTTAAAAACAGGTAAGTTCCCACAGAAGCCTAGATCTTGTAGAATCCCGAACTTCCAAGTCGTGCCGTATGCCTTTTCTATATCAAACAACACGTTCACCATTAACCAACGCGTTTCGGACGAACGACTCAAATCGAACGAGATATCTGAAGTGCTCCTGTTTTTGTGGAAACCACACTGAGAGATATCAAGAGCGTTGATGGATTCTAACTGCCACATCAAACGCTCATAGATCATTACAAGTGGGATATACAAAGAAGATAGACTACACTGCCACTGTAAACCATGACTCGCGAGTCGCAGCCTTCTAGGAAAGCTAGAGCAATACACGACCAGCCGCTTGACTGATGTGGGGCACGCCAGCCTACCGTCTACGAGAAGTCCGGGCCGAAGAGGCATGTTGGTTTGAAGGTCCTTCAGTGACCTCAACCTCTAGGATCCCATTTTTCCCCGACATGGTCGCCCTGCATGGCAAACACAGAAGGCCAAAGGGCCCCCCCTCACCTCTCCTAACCCAGGAAAAAAACAGAGAAACAGTGGAAAGGGGTTGATGGAAAAAATACAGGTGAATGACATATTGGAAGAGTGCATACAGTAGACAACAGAAACAGAAAAGTGAAGACAGAGAGTGATAGAAAAGAGAAAACTTCCAGAAAGTGGGGGAACTATCTGTACTGAAAGATCTCCTGATATCCCTGGGATCTGTATGCATGTGAGGCAAGACAATTATTTATCATAGAAAAAAATCCTAAAATTAATGTTTTCAAATTAATTTTGGACATAAGACATTAAAAATGTAAAGAAAAAAATACATGGCATAATACAAAGTTTGTGTTCGTCCACATGACAAGCTGTGCTTTGAGCTAGCGATGGCCTGGTGGTGGATGGGCTTTGAGCGGTGGTTGGAAACATCAGAAGCGGACAAAACCGAGCGGCTAGCTAACTGCACCACTGGCTGTAAGCTCAGTTGAATATTTTGCCGGTGTTGGTGCAGTGAACTGGCATGAAAACTACATCTAATATAACTTTGCTGACCTAACTGACTGCAGTGACAATGAAGCATGAGCCTCTCGTGACTTTAGTTTTCCACAATGTTCATATACTTTTATGTTACCTTGTATGTTTACACCTAATGTTGTTACTATTCTTTTAAGATTAACATGGAATGTGCTATTTAAAATAATAAAACGAAAGATGAAGATTTAAAACGAATGGACATTAACTGTTCACTTTCTTCTCCCCCCTCTCTCTTTCCCCCTCCCTCTCTTTCTTCCCCCTCTACACTGCTCTCTCTTTCCTATTTCTGTCCTCCATCTATTTCCTCTCCTTTCGCTCCCCCTCCTTCTCTCCTTGCTTCTTTTTTTTTCCCACAGGACTGATTGTAAGATTAGCACTGGCCTAAAATCATGGGACATTTCTTATCCTATTATATCGAAGGTGTACTCCATCTTTCTCTGTCCTCAGCATCCCTCATGGCTTTGCTCAATGTCAAGACAGTAAATTCTCAAATGTTGTCCTCCCACCTCTTTTTTTTGTCTCCCTCTTCTTCTGCCTCCTTGCACCGTGCCTTGCAGGACGGTCTTAACAAGGACTGATGCTCTGGTGACATGGCCATACCATCAGAGTTTGTTTCTTCACCACTGTGAGCAGATCATCGTGTCCAATGGCTTGTGTGATGGTCTGTCGGATTCATGCTGGGTATAGGAAATGCCCAAAGTCTTCTGTAGCACCTCATCTCCATGTTTTGTATTCTTCTCTGTAGATCTGCTTTGAGGGTCCATTTTTTGCAAGCGTATAGGAAGATGGAGATCACAAGGGAACGCAGCAGCCTTACCTTGGAATGTAGAATGATGGTCCAGTCTTTCCAAATGGGCTTCAACTTATCAGGGCCACAGTTGTTTGTGCTATACTGGAGAGGACTTCCTATTGGAACCCATTGTCTGATAAAACGGCACCTAAATATTTGAAGCAATACACTGTGTTGAGGGATTGGCCTTGGATTTTGATGTCCATGTATGTAGCCATTGGTGGTATTGGTCATCATTTTGGTCTTCTATGCACTTATTTCCATTCCACAGGCTCTGGAGATGGTGTCAAGCCTCTGTACCAGCTGTTCAAGTTCTTGTTCCTCTCCAGCCAATCCATCAATGTCATCCACAAAAAGGAGGTTGAAGATTGCTCTACCCCTATGCTGACTGTGCCTTGGTGATCTGCAAGGGCATCTACATTACATTACATTTTCTTATCCTATCCTATCGAAGGTGTACTCCATCTTTACCTGTCCTCAGCAATCCTGATTGTTTCGCTCAGCGTCAAACCAGTCCATTCTCGAATGTTGTCCTCCCACCTCTTTTTCGGTCTCCATCTTCTTCTACCCCCTTGCACTGTGCCTTGCAGGATGGTCTTTGCAAGACCTGATGATCTGATGATGTGGCCATACCATCAGAATTTCCATTTTTTCACCACTGTGAGCAGGTCATCGTGTTGTCCAATGGCTTGTGTGATGGTCTGTCGGACTTCGTCGTTGGAGATGTGCTGGGATATAGGAAATGCCCAGAAGTCTTCTGTAGCACCTCATGTCCATGCTTAAACCAAACAATGTTAAGGACCCCAAAACCACCGCTTGCGCTTCAAGAGATGTTATATGCCGAAAACATTACTGCCGCTCAAAACTACCAACAGTAGAGCGCCACCACTCATGGTGATACAGTGATCACTCTGCAATAATTCTAGTAATACTTTTTAACCTCCACTCCAGGCAAAATGTCTTGCTCTGCCCATTTTAAAATTCCATTCTTTTTTGATTCCAATGTGTCCTGCATCTCACATCAAACATTACTTGTAGCACATAGTTATAAAACAGATTAGACTAGAGCAATCTGACCTAGCACACTCGTTATTGCCTGATTAAGCTGCCGTTTGCATGCTATCACTAACCGCTTTACCGAATATAATACAAGCAAATTCTTTCAAGTGCTGTTTTCAGTTGGAAAATGTGTATTTATAATAAATGCATTTATACCTGAAAACTGGTACAGTGGAACCTCCGGTATCCGTCTCTCTGGTATACGACACCCTCCGTTATGTGACCTGAAAACTTCTGACGGATTCACTTCCAATAATAAATGACCTCTGATATGCGACAACCTCGTTTATGCGACCAGCGACCGTGTCTTAAGCCCTTTATACAACCGTCTTAGGGCAATTTAAAAGAGATATCAGTTAATTTGTTGTCTGTACCTTTCGTTTTTTCTCTCATGTTGGTGTACGCCTGCTGTTGTCTGCTATTTCTGGTTCGCAAATAAGGGAAATTACTCGCCTACACTGGCTTGTCAAAATGGCGTCGCGCAAGAGGAACGTTTTGAGTTTGGCAGAGAGAATGAAAGTGATTGAAAGAAGTGAAAATGGGGGGAGTTGTTTGTCTATTGCAAGAAGTTTAAACGTTGGGAAGACCCAAATTCAGCTCATCATAAAGGATAAGGAATCTGTGAAACTACGATGGGAGAGTGGAGAAAGTGGCGAAAATGGAAACATATCGAAACTGCGAGCTTCTGCACTGACAGACTTGGATGAACACGTCTGGCAGTGGTTCAATTGTTTTCTATTTTTGAAGTTGTGAATAAAAGAAAAAGCTAAAAATGAAACATGTTTTACAGTTTCCTTTGTCAGAGAATACATGCTGGTGAGTGTGAAAATTATGACTACATACCCCTCCGAGCCTGACCCCCCATCCCCCCACCCCACTCCTTGTTTCCGGTATAAGACCACCTCTATTATAAGACCGTTTTTTCTCAGATTTTGGACGGTCGTATACCGGAGGTTCCACTGTATAAATATGCACACTGGTTCTTACCACCAATTAATGACGTGAACTGACCTTAGCATTTTCAGCTTCCTCAATCCGTTCTTGCAGTGCCCCAATGATCTGTTTGGACTTGGCCTGCATGCTTCTCAGGGCCGACTCTGACTCTCGGTATTTAGCTTCCATGTCTGCACGACTTGAACTCTCTCGTTCTAGCTCACCCTTCATCTTGTCCACTAGATCTGCAATATTCTCCATCTTGTAAATTCACAATGACAGAACAGAACAGAACGGTTATTGCTATTTAAACCTGTAGGTTATGTTATAATCTTTTGTCAAAGGCATAAAATATCCAAGTATGAGAAAACTCTTGTTCTAGCTCAACCTCAGTAAAACCCACAATTGTAGCTGGCATGATCGACTGTGCTTCTCACCTTCAGCACACACATGTGTGTGTGTGTAATGTAGGTAGTCTGTGAATCCTGTGTAGTCTTTGTGTAAAGGATATTGGGTGGAAATTCTAATCATGAGCGCACTAAACTGACACATGTCTGTTAATGCAGGTGCACCTGTGTTTATGTATTCACAACTTTCCGGCACCTCTCATAAAAACTCGTGGGTATCGCCATTATAAATTAAAACGAGGTTATATGAAACCAAGTTCCGGTTTGGCTTGTTTTGCTTTTATCAAAGCTTGATGCGTGACTTTTAAATATGGCAAATTGCCGAAAACAACGATTGTTAGAGCCAGAAAACAAGTGGGATAAGTATAAAAACGGTGGAGGAAGTACATGCTCAGTGAAAGAATGCAAAAAACAATCGTAGAGGCCTGTATTTGTGGCGACTTCGGAGGTGCGTCGATCATCGACAGAAAGTGAAACAGGACCTGAAAACTCTTGTAGTTTTCCATAGCTTCGCCTTCACAACCTTCACAAAACACGAAGTAACTGACTATGTTAGGCTAGCGTTGTGGCCAAGTGGGCTAAGGCGGGACTAATTACTTGCCTTGTCCACAAGCCAGAAACCAATGGCGCCTGACAGGTGTGGGTTCGAGCCAGCATCTGGGCGTTATGTTTTTCCCAATATTTTTCAAAAATTCACAAATAATGTTAGGTAGGTAGGGTTTAGGCGCGCCACTGGCGATAGAAAGGGATAATAAACTGCAGCAAAAAAAATAAAAATATGTGAGGGTACGATACAGGTGGCCAGTGACACATGTTATTATTCTTGAATATTTGGAAATAACTCACTAAAACACGCGGAGAAAAAAAACCGGAAGTATTTTTCATAGAGGGGATTCCCGTTGGTGCATAGGATAGCAGAAAAGTGTGAATACCTGAATACTGGTTTATACAACCAGAATGCAGTTAGTATTCACGTTGTATTGCACACATTGTCTAAAGGTGAATGTGTGTTTTGGTGCTTTTAACCCTGATTTTACCCTCTGAATTATTAGTATTTTAGTATTTGTTCTACTGGCATAAGGTGGCGCAGTAGTGTAGTGGTTTGGGCACACGCTAGCAATGTTTCGTTGTAAGCAACGTTGGGAGGGGTTAGTACTTGGATGAGTGACCGCACTTTGAAGGCAACCACAAACAACACACAAAAAAGAATGAAATAAGCGCACGACACACCTTAGTCCACCAAGATGTGAATGGTTACCTGGATCTGTTTAGAACCAGGGAAGGTAAAGCAACAAGGGGACATTGGCATTACCCTCACAAAGCTGGCATAGAGAAAAGAGAAGTCCCAAACGCCTCTCTCCCCAAAGAAAACCGAAAGGTTACGGGAACACCTTTACCTATTTACCTGCTGTTATTTTACAGTGTTCACGAAAAAAGATCTCTTTGTAACCTTATGGAGACAATAATGTTTTCTATATTCTGAATATTCTGTATCATCAATAATGATCTTAGAAGACCGATATGACACAGAACACAGCTTGGTTTCAACTAGTGTCAACTCCAATATGTTATGACAAGTGATAAATCATGGCACCCCACTCTACTCACAAGGTGAAAGATTGCGCAGGCAATGAAGGACATCTCACAGAAATTTGCAAAAATCTGTGTAACATTTTTTTAAGGGGTGAGTACGCACGTATTTCTAAAAACTGGATGAACCGATTCCGATGAATATTGGCAAACAGGTACTTTAACTCATGAACAATCATTCAGTAGAAGTCCGTTTGGAGTTGGATTTGACACTTTATTGTCCCTTTTTATCAGGAAATTCGGGGCCGCCTCCTGTGGGGAAGATGCAGCTGCAGCCTGTGGCAAGTCCAAACCCAAACCTAATATTAGATTTGTTTTTTTTAACATTTTATTTTTTGAAAATTTGTTGGGGAAGGAAAACGGAGTATCTGGAGAAAACCCCCGAGAGGTTGCCCCAGTCGAAGGTAAGTAATATGCGGAGAAACATAATGCCATGAGGCGGGATTGATCCCACACTTGTCAGATGCCATTGGTTTCTAGCCTGCGGACAAGAAAGGTTAGTCCCAACTTAGACCATAACACTCGCTCGTTTGTTAGTCAGTCAGTCGGTTGGTTGGCCGGTCTGTCACTTCAAATGTTACTTCTTTGTACAAAACACTGGGGTTTTTTTGGTAGCACTTTTATCAAGGATGATCGAACCAATTTTGATTTTTCATACTATGCAGACACTTGAACCACCACTCAGCCTTCATTTATCTTTGTATTTTTTCTTGGTCAAGGTTGCAGGTTGGGCAATTATATGAAATTTTTATTGGCGGGTGATTTATATTTTGCTTCATGTAGATAGTGTATATGTAAAGTGTGGTCCACCATTTTATGTTTTCATATTGCTTCCTTAAGAGAAAGCTGGATCACAACATCACCATAAAAATGAACACTTTTGAAAATGAGTGTGGAAATACTTTTGAATTGCTTGCCATGTTTGTTCCCAAGCAATAGCAGAATTGCTTGCCATGTTTGTTCCCAAGCAATAGTAAAGTACGAGTTTTATATAAATCAATATTAATTTGTTTATGCCTAATAACTCATTCTATTCCAGTTGTGCAAGGCAGTCACTTTACCTCTGGCCCAGTGAGATGTCCAAAGTCTTCCTAGATTTCATGGGTACTGCACAAAAGCTATAACTTTGGAATGCTGAACAGTTTTTAATAAAATTTGGAGGTGTTTTTATGGACTGATTAGTCAGGATCATGAGAATTATAACTATTATAATGCTCAACCTGCTCTGCAACATAAAAACTATCTTTTAACCTCAGAAACACGTTGTGTGTGGAGGTCATGGATCTCTGCCAGAAAAGGGTGTGATATCTTTTTCGTGGAAAGAGCCTGAAGTGCTGACAGTGAATCAGACATGATTAAAAACGATGTTCTTTTGGATTGATAAACCTGTTTCAGAGCTAGATGAATTGCTTTGAGCTCAGCTGTATAAACAGAACAAAAATCAGGTAGACGCTGTTGCAAGGGCTGGTTTAGGTGTCTCCCAGAGATCGGCGCAGCAGTAACCGAGTCTTTCTTCGACCCCTCTGAAAAAAGTTTGTTATAATTATTCTTTATACATTGAACATTGTTTGAGATAAAGTTGCTTATAAACAGTTTTGGAAGTTTTGGTCTTTTTGAAGGATGTGAGAGTGAAGTTGATAATAAGGTTCCAAATGGCTCTGCAGCTTTCTCACAGACCACAACAAGTGGTGATTAGGCCATCTATCTCCACTGAAGGCATCAAGATACCTTCATACTAACACGTACAGGGACTCCTCTCAGCTGCATCCTATCCCCGGAACCCTTCACCCACTTCACAGCACTGTCGCTGTACCACTAAAAATGCCCTCCAAGTCGTTTTCTGACATGTCCCTGACCAGCCTTATCACAATTAACGAGACTTCGTACCACTGCACCATGGAAAAGGTCGTTAGATGGGGTGACGGCAACCTTCTCCTCCTCAATGTCTTTAAGACAAAGGAGATGGTTGTTGACTACATGAGGAGCGCTCTGACACTCGACCCACTGGTCATTGGGGGTGAGGCAATGGAAGTGGTGGAGCAGTACAAGTACTTGGGGTCCATCATCGACAACAAGTTGGACTGGTCCCCCAACATTCTCTGCTCCTCAAGAAGGCCAACCACCTCTATTTTATCAGGAGGCTGAATGCCTTCAAGTTGAATTCTAGGGTGTTGGGAGTTTTTCTATAATAATAATAATAACTAGCATTTATTAAGCGCCTACCCTAAGGATCTAAGCGCTATACACGCACACTTTCTTACGCAAACACATATACACACTATACATATACTATAATTATAAGACAAGTTACTCTTTCACGCGTACATACTACTGCTGTGTAAATCAATATGACAAAAACATACTAAATTACTACTTAACCCCCCACCCACCAAACACCTTTTACAACTACAGATACTGCTGAAAGACTTTTGAGAAAAGATACGTTTTAAGGTTGGATTTGAATGATTCACAGGAGGTAGAATGTATAACATGAAAGGGGAGAGGATTCCATAGGTGAGGGCCGTGGACAGCAAAAGAGCGGAAACCATGAGATTTTCTTTTGTAACGGCCCTGACGGAGAAGACGACAGTCAGTGGATGAGCGAAGGGAACGAGATGGAGATGGAGTGTAAATGGAGACAAGGTCAGATAGATAAGAAGGAGCAGAACCGATGACAATATTGTAGCAGATACAGGCAGTTTTATACTTAACACGTTCCGCGACAGGAAGCCAGTGTAGCTTAACAAGGAGAGGTGTGGAGGGTTGGCGATGATTTACTTTAAAGATAAGACGGGCAGCAGAGTTCTGAACTTTTTGAAGCAAGGAGAGGATAGAATCTGGACAGCCAATGAGAAGGGAATTGCAATAATCTAATCTAGATAGAATACAGGAAGTAACCAAGGTCTTTGTGGCGTCTTCTGATAGAAATTTCCTAATTGAACTAATTCTACAGGGTGATGGTGGTCTGTACTGACCTACGACAGTCTGTGCTTCTTCAGCTGACTGAAAGAGCAGGACAAGGCCAGGCTGGCAAAGGTCACAAAGACTGCCAGCAAGCCTTTGACCTTCAGGCTCACTTAGAGACCAAAGCAGTAAAGCACCTGGTGGTCATTCAGTGACCCAACCCATCCGCTGTGTGACCGGGTGCAGATCTCCAGATCCAGCAGTCTTATCTGCTTTTGCATAAGGACAGACAGGCTATGCTGGTCCTTTCTGGCGAGAGCCATTCGACAAAAATGCTATTCCCTGACTTTATTAAATCTGATCAGTCAGTCAATCTGATAAATTTTGCTAGTCAGCCAGAATTTTTGCCTGCCTGCCTGCCTGCATGAGTGAATATGTGTGTGTGTGTGTTTGTGTGTGTGTGGCTAGGTAGAAACAATGTTACTCTGACATACACTTGAAACTCTACGTACTTTCTTTTGACGGCCCCGTTGTTTTGATGTCAAAATAGTGTTCTGTTAGGGTTAGGGCTGTGTTAGGCATAGGATTAGGTGATTAGGGTTTGGGTGAGGGTTAGGGTTAGAGATGGATAGCTTCAAAAAATGTCAAAATGTCAAAATAATGTCAAAATCATGGTAAGTGTGTCAAAATAAGTATGTAGAGTTTCATGACAGTCATCACAACGTTGTTTCTACAAAAATGTGTGTGTGGGTGGGGGTGGGGTGTGTGTGTGTGTGTGCAAGATTTTTGTGTGAAATGAATGGCATGCTGGTGTGTGTATACTGTGTGCACGTGTATGACCCAGCATGTTGTTGTCATAGCCATGTGCCTCGGCTCCCATGACAAAATCAAAGGGTTACAAGCAGAATTAGAACGGTCTCTACAGCTTCTAAGTTTGCTAATTTGTGCTGCCCATGTGGCAAAACACTTACTTGGCTTCATCTCTTCGACAAATGCACGTCTAAATTTGAGAGAGATAAAAAAATAAAAAAATTAGTAATGTTTTGTGTCTATTTTTTATACTTGGCCAGTGTAGAACACGTGATAAATGTTTTAAATAAACTAAAATTTGTGCTTTTACCTTTATACTTTTGTTTCTTCTTTAAACCTTTATCATTGTGATAGCTCAGTTCTTTCTGCGTATCGGTTGTAGTTTCTTCAGTCAAAAGTTCTGGCTCTTCCAACCAGATTTAATTGAAACACACTGGCTAGGCATGACAGCTAAAATTGTAATCCAGTGCTAGTATTTTCTGCCAGCAGAAAAAAATTGTGGACAAGATAAGCATGGTAAAGAACTGTATACCACACTGTCAAAAAGTAAAACCATAGCAGACGATATATTTTTTTAAAACTTAAATTTAAAAAAACAAAATTTACTATAATCTTAATATTTTTAATATTTTATTGCAGAATATGCTTCTGCATAATAATTTTTCAATTTTCCATACTATGCTAAAGATTGCAATATTTATAAAAATTTCCTAATGTTATGACTTTCAAGACCTTGAAAATCTTAAGGTTTCCTAAACTTTCACTGAAAGTGAGAACTGTGCAAGCTAAAATATAATCAAAATCTGTTATATGTGTTTAAAAATAATGGACAATAGACTTTGACCTTTGAGAAAGAGTAAATATGATTGATCTAAAAGACAGTAGTAGTTACAGTATTTCCATAATAAAATAATCAAATACTGACTGACAGATCGGCAAACTGACCAATCAACGCACTACTATGGAATAACTGGCCATGAATTTTAGTACATGTATACCAAAAATCATCACAATCAGTTCAGCCATTTTTTTAGATGTGGAGCAAAATCTAGTTAGCAAAGAATTGACCCCAACGACAACCTTTGAGGTAGAGCAAATACAATGGCACATGAAGCTAGCCACTAACCCTGGTAATGTTAAAATGAAGCTGGAACAAGATCTATCCAGTGGTTCTTATGATATAGCATTAAAATGGATGAACCCACAGATGGCCATTTGGTTCATTCTGATTCCCGACTACTTCAAAGTATTTTCAGATAATTGTATTACTATTATTATTATACAAAAATAAAGGGCACTCACTGGCTTTCACTTGCAGAGTGCCGATTTCTTGGCTAAGAGTGTCCTCCATACTTTGTTTTTCTTCTTGCTCAGACAGCAACTGTGACCTCAGGAAAACTTGCTCACTCTTTAGTGTTTCTTCTTGGTGTTCCTTTGCCACTTTTGCAGCTATGATCTCTTCACGATACTTGAGTAATAACAGTTGCATCTCCTAAAAATCAAAGTAGAAAGGGATATTTTAATGTTTATACAGAATGTTGCATACCAAAAAGTAATGATAGATATTCCTTAATTAACCCATATCTTACCAAGTACTTGTGCACAACTGAGGTGAGATTATTACCAAATACTTGCCGTTTTCTACCATGTGAAGATACCTTGTGCCATAATATTAGAAAGAGCAGAACTTCTACTTCCTTCCACTTGTTTTTAATCTTGTTTCTGATAGGCTAACAGCATAATAAGAGATAAATGTTAATGGAAAACACAGTCTGCATATTCATCACTACTGCAGCACTTGAATAAATAATGATGGATATCTTGAGTTTGGGGAGAAATAAACTGCTGAAGGTAAAGTAAAATGGTTTTCTGAGAGCAATTCTTCAACTGATTGGGGGAACAATAAACTGCTGAAGGTAACGTAAAATGGTTCCCAGAGAGCAATTATTAAACACTGACTGGAATAACAAGACTTAAGACGTTCAAGCATGTTTTAATGTAATTAAAGTGACGTGCCAAAGATTTTTCAGTCCTTGAGGCAATTTAAGGATCTCTAACAGTTGATTTCTCAGCTGTAACAGAAAAATTCACTTTACAACAAGAAGAGCAAAATGCATATGATTCATATGCTCCTTAAGGAACTTGCAATATTTAACATGAAAATGAGTTCCCAGAAAACCCACAATGAAACAATGGCATTAAAATGCAAAGTAATATCGACTTTGATCTTTCTATGCTCTTTAACTTGAAATGACCTTGACCTTCAGCTCAAATACACTCATGTACTTTGAAATAAAGTACATCAAAAGTTGTATGGTGCCCAAAAATGGTGACCTTGGTATGACCTTGACCTTCCGTGACCTTGACAATGGGATGATCTTGACTTTTATGTGACCCTTCACGCTAATGTATGATTAAATAACCAAATGTTGTTGCATACTATGGGTTAATATAGAGCCAGTCTACTGTACGATGACCTATTTTTGTAAACGTTTTTGAAAGGTCTAATGACCTTGAAGATCTACACAAAATCTATCATCTCTAAATACCAGAAGTTTGGCCTTTCTATCTCATAGTTTAGGGTCAAGGTCACTTTAAAGTACCTATACTAACCTTGACCTTGGAGAGGTTGATTACAGTTGAATGTAAGTCTCATTGATATCTATCATGCATTAAAGAATCATAAGTTAAATATTAATAACAGAAAAAAGTGACCTTTTGTGAAAAATGTTGACCATGTGAACTTCTTGAAATGAAGTCATTCATTCATGCATCATTTATGAAGTTTCATGGGTATAATACACCACCTTACTAGCTTTGGTTGTGATAGTTAAAATAGGTTCTGAAATATTAATCCATTTGCAAGTTTTGCACAGAAGGCGGACAAAGAGATGGACAATTTAAAAATTAAAAAAGAAGTAATTATTGGACTATTTAGGACTCATCTTGCATAGATTTGCAAACATCTTAAATAAAATTGAGGGGGGGAGGTGGAAGGGAGTACATAAGACTTGCATTGCTGTGCATGTGAGTCAAAAAGCTTTAGATTATGTACTTAGTGCATCAAGTTATGCGGATTAAAAACTCATATGCAAGTCTCATGTTCTGCAATAGAATTCCTTTAGTAAATAATATTTTTTCACACTTCCTATCCTATCCTATCCCGTAACTGGGAGGTCGTAGGGGCACCACAGATGATTGTTTAACCAGCGTACTACATCTTTCCCTGTCCTCAGCAACCCTGATGGTTTCGCTCACTGTCAAACCAGTCCATTCTCGAATAGTGTCCTCCCACCTCTTTTTCGGTCTCCATCTTCTTCCACCTCCTTGCACTGTGCCTTGCAGGATGGTCTTTGCAAGACCTGATGATCTTGTGACGTGGCCATACCATCTGAGTTTCCATTTTTTCACCACTGTGAGCAGGTCGCTCGTGTTGTCCAATGGCATGTGTGATGGTCTGTCGGACTTTGTTGTTGGTGATGTGCTGGGTATAGGAAATGCCCAAAAGTCTTCTGTAGCACCTCACACTTACATACGTAAAAGCTCTTTCTCTTCCAAAACATACAAGTACAGGGGAGACAAAATGTTTGTATAAAATACAAGTTATAAATAAAGTTCTCACCTAAAGAGAGGGACTGGAGTTTATTGACAGCATCTTGGATATAATCCTTATTAGGCTATACTCCATGGAATGAGGAAACGACAAAAAAGCATCTATCTTTCCTTCTCTACTGCCAATGGTTTGCTGATGTGGATTAGTGCCATAGAGGCAGACGGCCATTTCGCTGTGTTTTCAGCTTCTCAGTGTAAGATGGGCTTAGTAAAAATCCAGAGACTGATTTTCCAAAGCATGAGAAGACACCTGAATGAAGTTCTCAGGAAAAACATGTGAAAAAAAAAAGTATCCATAATTTGGCTGGTTGGAAACGGAAATGGGAAAGAACCTTTTTTAAAAGAGAATTAATTGCCAAACATAATTATAAAATCTAGGGTTGCAATCTCAGTAGTTTTGAACAAAGTTATGTTGAAAAAGTGGCTGCCGGTGAGGTGAATAAGGGAGATAAAAGTTTATGTAAACACAAGTGATAAAGATGACTCGCCTAAAGAGATGGGATGAGTTTATTGATAACATCTTGGATATAATTCTTATTAGATGCTATCCTCTGTGGAATGAGGAAATGATCAAATGTCAACATAACATTCAACATATAAAAGTACAGTTTGATATGCTTCCTTGATCAAGTGAAAACTCACATGCTTCTTATGGAACTTAGTTAACATAAAAATGAGTGCCCAGAAATGTAAAAAAAAGGAATTAAAATGCTCTTGACCTTGAGATGACCTTAACTTCTGGCTCCAAATTCATATTAATGTACAATCAAATAAACTACAGCAAAAGTTGTATTATGCCCCCCCAAAACAGTGACCTTGGGATGACCGTGATATTCAGTGACCTTGAACTTGGGATGACCTTGACCTTAGCATGACATCTGATGCTCATTTATTATAATATAACCCATTGTTGATGCATACTATGGGTCAAATATAGAGCCATTCCACTGGGTGAAGAAAAATGTCAATGTTTTTTGTCAGGCAAAATGATGACCTTCAGGATCAACGCAAAACCAGATGTTACGTTGAAACGCGCATGATGGTGCGTGTGAAATGTGCACGATATTATGTGTGAAGCGCGCGCGATAGATCTGTTCGTTTTATTTTGCAAAGCATGCAATAATAGAGTGTATTTACCTTTGATTTGAGTTTGCGTTGTTGTTAGAAGAAGCTTTGTATAACGTTGGTAATTTTTGTTAATCGATATTATTAGAGAATTCTCTAGATTCGCGTGTTTACTGTCGATAGAAACTTCCTGATAAATGTCAAAGTTTGAGAACGTTCCTGGAATGTTTAGAAGGATGTATGACGTAAGTCAGTGATGACGATCTTTAGTTTGATTGGTGGTATTGCGTCATTCTACCGTGTTCTAAATTGTTCGGGAGTATCAAGAGACTATATAAGTGCCGCACTGTTTCAAAGGTGTGGTGTGTTGTTGTTGATAGTGAGTTGCAAAGTAAAAAGTTGAGAGTGGAAAAGCCATTGAGCGATTGTATGCAGTTGTTGATGTGTGCTGAATAAAAGTGGAAAACTTCATACGTCGACTCTGTGACTTGTATGCTGATTGAACGGGTTGCGTGGATAAACGAATCTGAGTTACACACCTATCAGGAATTCAAGCATCGGGGCTGAATCAAATACTGATAGAAAAACACCATCATCATATCGAGTGTAACATTTTGGGGGCCAAGCCGGGTAAAATGTTACACTATGTAAGGAAACAACGCCCTCGTCCTTTACAGTTGTCATCGGTCCAGGATCAAAGACAGTGATCTCATGGTCTTTCCTGGAGTCAGTGCATCCTCCGTTGTCTCCTTCTTCCATCGAATGTCCGATGAAGTCGACGTTGTCAGCTCCCAGAACGCACTTGCTGGGTCTCACGATCAGGTTGGCTTCTTGAAGACGGTGGAACAGCTCCCTCAAGGTCTGCAGATGCTCCTTCCAGGTCTGGGTGTGGACTAGCAGGTCGTCCCAGTAACACACGACATTGTCCATCCCTTTGAGCATCTTCTTCATCCCTCTCTTCAGTGTAGCTCCGCTGTTGACCATGCCAAAGGGCATCCTTAGGCACTCGTACGTCCCATCAGGAGTTATAAAAGCAGTCTTTGGTATGTCCTGTTGACGCACGGGGACTTGCCAATAACCCTTGCTGTTACACTCAGTTTGATGTTGGTGTTTTCTATCAGTATCTGATTCAGCCCCGATGCTTGAATTCCTGATAGGGTGTAACTCAGATTCGTTTATTCACACAGCCCGTCCAAACAGCATACAAGTCACAGTCGACGTATGAAGTTTTCCACTTTTATTCAGCACACATCAACAACTGCATACAATTCTCAACTCAACTCAACAACTTTCACAGCAACTCTCCAAATCGCTATCAACAACTTTACTCTCTCAACACCGACTCGGCACACGATTAAATAACCTCTCTCTTTTCCGGAACAATATGGTACATGGTAGAAATGACGTACTGCCACCAATCGAACTAAAGATCGTCATCACTGGCTTACGTCATTACACATTTTCTCTACTTCCGGGAACATTCACGACCTTCGATATCCATCCGGAAATTTCTATCAAGAGTAAACACGCAGATCCAGAAACTTCGCAAATTATCAACGTTATACAAAGCCTCTCCTAACAACAATGCAAACTCAAATCAAAGGTAAATAAACTCCATTATTGAATACTTTGCAAATCGAAACGATTAGATCTATCGTGCGCGCTTTAGACACACTTTCGTTCGTTTCAACGTAACATAACCCCCCACTCAAGAAGAAATTTACTTAATTTCTTTCAACAACGTTGAAACGTAATGCACAAACAAAGTACAGAATTAAGACTTATTTCAGTCTGCCTGAGTACTGTCAGTGTTCACAGTTCATTCACACAGAGTCAAAGTTTCTCATCTGCAAGTCTTTCTGGATTCTGTCAATGTTCACAATTCATTCACACAGAGTCAATGTTTCTCATCTGCAAATCTTTCTGGATACTGTCAATGTTCACATATCATTTACCCAGTCAACGTTTTTCATTTTCAAGTCTGTCATTACCAATATTTTTAGTTCATCCACACAGTCAATGTTCTTTCATTCGCAAGGAAACGACGCCCTCGTCAGTTGCAGTCGTCATCGGCCCAGGGTCAAAGACGATGATCACGTGGGCTTCCCTGGAATCAGTGCGTCCTCTGTTGTGTCCTTCTTCCATCGGATGTCCGACGCAGTCGACGTTGTCAGCTCCCAGGATGCATTCGCTGGGTCTCACGGTCAGGTTGGCTTCTGCGGGACGGTGGAACAGCTCCCTCAAGGTCTGCAGATGCTCCTTCCAGGTCTGGGTGTGGACTTCATGTTCGACCAAAGTCGTAGAGCCTGGGACATCATTGAAGTTATGGGGAAACTCGCCCATAAGGTCCTTGAGCTCCATCTTTTGACCTTCCGTCAAGCTTGGTCCTAGCTTAACATCATCAATGCCTTCTTTACTGTGGAAGTCTCCAAGTTCCAACAGTTCCTCGCTGTCAAAGCTGTCGTCGATCTCAGCTGCTGTTGCTGCGTGTACAGTCTCTGATGGCCTTTCCACGTACAGCTTAAGGAGGTTGGCGTGGTATATCTTGGAATGCTGGCCGACCTTCACCTTGTAGTCGTTGATTCCCACCACGGTCTCCACTTCGTACGGGCCTTTCCACTGCATCAGCAACTTATTGTGGTCGGTAGGTAGCAGCACCAGCACTTTGTTGCCAGGTTTAAACTTCCTGTTCACAGCCCTACGATCATAGTAGTGCTTTCCACAGTCTTGGGACTTCTTCAGGTTTTCTCTGGCTATCTCGAGAGTCTGCTCCAGCTTCTCCCGTAGCTCAAACACGTACTGGTAGCTGTTCTTCACCTCTGGGGTGTCTACTTCTTTCGTCCACAGTTCTTTTAGGATGTGCATCGGCCCTCGGATGGTTCTTCCGTACAGCAGCTCGAACGGAGAAAAGCCGGTGGACTCCTGCGGTACTTCTCTGTAGGCGAAAAGTAAGGCGTTGATGTAACGATGCCATTGTCTGGGCTGCTCGCTGCACAGTTTCTTCAGGGTGGACTTCAACGTAGCATTGAACTTTTCGACAAGCCCGTTGCACATCGGATGGTAGGGTGTCGTAGTCAAATGCCGGATGCTCAGCAGTCTGTTCACCTCCTTCATGCAGTCGGAGACGAACTGCGTCCCGAGGTCTGTCAGGATCTCTTCAGGCACTCCA
Organism: Oncomelania hupensis; assembly: GCA_036898135.1. Lineage (NCBI taxonomy): Eukaryota > Metazoa > Mollusca > Gastropoda > Littorinimorpha > Pomatiopsidae > Oncomelania > Oncomelania hupensis. The sequence continues at coordinate 13,294,421 of CM072521.1, read as the reverse complement.
AGTCTACTGAACATGTCCACTAGTGCCTCTGCTACAGTTTCAGTGTCAATCTTCTTCAGTGGCACTGCTTCTGGGTACCGAGTCGCATAGTCCACTAAAGTCAGTACCCATCGATGACCTTCTTCACTCGGAGGTCTTATTTCGCCGATTAAGTCTAAGGCCACCCTCTTGAAAGGTCGGTCGATCAGAGGCATCCTCTGCATAGGCACTTTCGGGACCCTTCCTCGAGGTATGGTCTTCTGGCAAATGTCACATGATCGCAGAAACGGCTGACGTCCGCATGAAGTCCTGGCCAGTAGAACACCGCCTGGATTCTATCCGACGTCTTCTTGATGCCTAGGTGACCTCCCATGATTGAGTCATGCGCTACTTCCATCACCTGGCGCCTTAGGGGTAACGGTACCAAAACTTGACGTAGTGGTTTACCTCCGTTGACCCTCGGGTGCTGGAAGATTCGATACAGGATCTTGGCCTTCACCTCAAAATAGACCGTGCCACTGCCTTGGTCACGTGGTCTTGGCGGTTCCTGTACTTGTTTAAAGTGCTATCAGCTTCCTGGAGCTGGATCAGCTTATCTCTGTCCACGATGGCAGCTTTAGAGTTGTCGGCGACCTTCAGTGGCGTAGACGTCTTGTCTCTCTTGGCCTGGGCCCTGGTAGTAACAGCACCGACGATCTCTGGTCGGCAGGGCTGAGCCGGAGTAACCACATTGTCCCGTAGCAGCTCTGTAAGGTCTCCATCGGGAAACGGCAATGGATCCTCCTCCACAACTTCGACGTGTTGGGTTGAGGCAGGACTCCACTCTGGATCGGGGTCGTCGGGTCGTCTCGCGCCGTCGATATTCCCGATCATCAAATCATACAGCGGCTTCTTCAGGCAAACCGCTTCGACTTCGCCTATGTAGAAAGGGTGTTGACATGAATCTTCGCAACTGGCGCTCTCACACATTTGCTGTCGGCCATAAGTGTCCATTTTGAATCGCCAGTGAACTGTTCTTTAGCGATTAGGTCTTCTCTGACGATGACCCCACTGCAGCCAGAGTCTCTTAAAACAGTCACTTCATGATTTCCGACGCGTCCCTTGAAACAGGCATGTTCTGGACGGTCACAGCTGCGCTGGCGACGACGGGGATGGATTTTCCGTTGGCAAGGAGAAGTTGGCCATCGGTCATGCACTCTTGCACGTCCGCAGGAGTAGCTGTGCGCTTGGTCTCACTCGGAAGAATGACGCTCCCGCCGCACACTTGATGGTCAGATCTACTGTTTTGCCGTTGATTGGAGAACCGCCTCTGCCGGTTGCCCGCCGCTGAATTGTCCGTACTGCTCCGCTGTCCGCTACTTTTGTTTTGAGGACAGTTAGCCGCTCTGTGGTCTGTAGCGTTGCAGGTGAAACAGCCCTTGAATGCCCTTCCCTGGGAGGAGGCGTGGAGTCTGTCTGTCTCTGGCTCGTCTGGCTTCCCTGGATCTGGTTCACATGGTTTCCAGTCTTCTGAAAATGTTTCGTCGCGCTGGGTGGCCCCAGGGTTTTCCCATGAGCGATGAGATATCTTTCAGCAGCCTCAGTCACATCTTTAAGCGTCTGCAGCTTTTGTTCTTCTAAGTGGGTCGCTAAGTCCTTGTGACAGGCATTGAGAAATTGTTCCTTCACGATCAGGTCATGGAGACTGTCGTAAGACTTCGTTTCGCCTGATAACTCCACCCACTTGTGTAGATATGACGACAGGCGCTCCACAAACTGCTTTGGCGTCTCGTCTGACTTAGGCCGGCATTCACGGAAGCGTTTACGGTAGCCCTTCTCTGTAAAGTTGTAGCACTGCAACAGGGCCTCTTTCAAGACGTCGTAGTTTTTTGGCGTCATCGTTCGACAGTCTGGTGTAAACTTCGAGAGCTTGCCCCGTCAGAAGTGCACTTAGTCGAATCGCCCAGTCTCGAGGTTGCCAATTGGAGCTTTCGGCGAACCTTTCGAATCTCGCCAGAAAGGTGTCGATCTGGTCCTTCCCGTCGACGAAAGCTGGCAATTTTGGAGCCGTATGGTCGTTGGTGGCTTGTGGCGCATGCTGATTGTTCTGGATACGCGCCAACTCTAGCTGGTATTGACGCTCAGCTTCTAATCGTCTCTCTTCCATCTCTCTTTCTTGACGCCGCTCTTCTCTTTCTTCTCGGCGACGCTGCTCCTCTATTTCTCTTTCTTCACGCCGTCGCTCATCTTCTCTTTCTTCACGCTGACGTTGTTCTTCTCTTTCTTGTATTCTCTCCTGAGACTTGACGTACTCCGTCAGCTGTTTGCCTTTTAGATTCAGTTGCATCCCTTTCTGCCAGAAGTCAGCCATCTTGATGCTTCTGGAAAGTTCTTTTCTGGAAAGTTCTTTTTCTAGAAAGTTCTTGACTGTAGAGTTCTTTTTTTCTGGAAAGTTCTTGACTGTGCTGTACCTTTCTAGACTGTTCTAGAACAGCACGCTTTCTGCAGTAGCGCTGATGCTTGTCACTAGTCGCCTTCGCTGACGCAGGCCCCGCTGTCCTCGTCGTATGCGACGCTGCACCACGCTGGTGTTGATGTATACGCTCCTGTGCTGAAGTAGACTCGACGTCCGTACGTCGCTCTCTCTAATACTGGCGATGTAGCTCCGAGACTGTCCCTCGACGTAGTCCTGCGGCAGCTACGTAGTCCCGATCTGTTGTTCGCTCACGAAGCAACTCTTCAGCGACTACACGCCCTTGCAGTCAACCCGAACCTATCGGTGATGTAGTCCCAGTATGTTGGCCCCTCTCGACGCAACTCGTTGGCGGCTACCCTCGATGACTGCCTCTCGTAACGTTGACTCGCTTGTTGTAGCAGTTGAACCCTTGGCTATGGCGTGAATCCCGGCTTGGCCCCCAAAATGTTACACTCAGTTTGATGTTGGTGTTTTCTATCAGTATCTGATTCAGCCCCGATGCTTGAATTCCTGATAGGGTGTAACTCAGATTCGTTTATTCACACAGCCCGTCCAAACAGCATACAAGTCACAAAGTCGACGTATGAAGTTTTCCACTTTTATTCAGCACACATCAACAACTGCATACAATTCTCAACTCAACTCAACAACTTTCACAGCAACTCTCCAAATCGCTATCAACAACTTTACTCTCTCAACACCGACTCGGCACACGATTAAATAACCTCTCTCTTTTCCGGAACAATATGGTACATGGTAGAAATGACGTACTGCCACCAATCGAACTAAAGATCGTCATCACTGGCTTACGTCATTACACATTTTCTCTACTTCCGGGAACATTCACGACCTTCGATATCCATCCGGAAATTTCTATCAAGAGTAAACACGCAGATCCAGAAACTTCGCAAATTATCAACGTTATACAAAGCCTCTCCTAACAACAATGCAAACTCAAATCAAAGGTAAATAAACTCCATTATTGAATACTTTGCAAATCGAAACGATTAGATCTATCGTGCGCGCTTTAGACACACTTTCGTTCGTTTCAACGTAACACTTGCTGAGGTCAATCTTTGAGAATATTTTACTCCCCGATAGTTTGTGGAAGAGGTCTGCTGCAGTAGGCATCGGCTCGGGGTCGAAGACGGTGATTTTATTAACCTTCCTGTAGTCGATGCATAATCTGTTGCTCCCGTCCTTCTTCTTCACGACCATGACAGGGGACGCGTAGGGGGAACTGGACTCCCTGATGATGCCCATTCTCAGCATCTCATCGATGTCTTTCTTCAAGGATTCGCAGGCCTTGAAAGAGATCGGGAAGGGTCTGGATCGAACGGGAATATTTGAAGTGAGGTGGACTTCATGTACGACCAAAGTCGTAGAGCCTGGGACATCACTGAAGCTATGGGGAAACTCACCCATAAGGTCCTTGAGCTCAGTCTTTTGACCTTCCGTCAAGCCTGGTCCTAGCTTAACATCATCGATGACTTCTTTGCTGTGGAAGTCTCTCAGTTCCAACAGTTCCTCGCTGTCAAAGCTGTCGTCGATCACAGCTGCTGTGGCTGCGTGTACAGTCTCTGATGGCCTTTCCACGTACAGCTGAAGGAGGTTGGCGTGGTATATTTTAGAATGCCGGCCGACCTTCACCTTGTAGTCGTTGATCCCCACCACGGTCTCCACTTCGTACGGGCCTTTCCACTGCATCAGCAACTTATTATGATCAGTAGGTAGCAGTACCAGCACTTTGTTGCCAGGTTTGAACTTCCTGTTCACAGCCCTACGATCGTAGTAGTGTTTTCCACAGTCCTGGGACTTCTTCAGGTTTTCTCTGGCTATCTCGAGAGTCTGCTACAGCTTCTCCCGTAGCTCAAACACGTACTGGTAACTGTTCTTCATCTCTGGGGTGTCTACTTCTTTCGTCCACAGTTCTTTTAGGATGTGCATCGGCCCTCTGATGGTTCTTCCGTGCAGCAGCTCGAACGGAGAGAAGCCGGTGGACTCCTGCGGTACTTCTCTGTAGGCGAAAAGTAGGGCGTTGATGTAGCGATGCCATTGTCTGGGCTGCTCGCTGCACAGTTTCTTCAGGGTGGACTTCAGCGTAGCATTGAACTTTTCGACGAGCCCGTTGCACATTGGATGGTAGGGTGTCGTAGTCAAATGCCGGATGCTCAGCAGTCTGTTGACCTCCTTCATGCAGTCAGAGACGAACTGCGTCCCGAGGTCTGTCAGAATTTCTTCGGGCACTCCAAGTCTACTGAACATGTCCACCAGTGCCTCTGCCACAGTCTCAGTGTCAATCTTCAGAGGGACTGCTTCTGGGTACCGAGTCGCATAATCCACTAAAGTCAGTACCCATCGATGACCTTCTTCACTCGGATGTCTTATTTCGCTGATTAAGTCTAAGGCCACCCTCTTGAAAGGTCGGTCGATCAAAGGCATCCTCTGCATAGGTACTTTCGGGACGCTTCCTCGAGGTATGGTCTTCTGGCAAATGTCACATGATCGGCAGAAACGTCTAACGTCCGCATGAAGTCCTGGCCAGTAGAACACTGCCTGGATTCTATCCGACGTCTTCTTGATACCTAGGTGACCTCCCATGATGGAGTCGTGAGCTACTTCCATCACTTGGCGCCTTAGGGGTAACGGTACCAAGACTTGACGTAGTGGTTTACCTCCGTTGACCCTCGGGTGCTGGAAGATTCTGTACAGGATCTTGGCCTTCACCTCGAAATAGACGGTGCCACTGCCCTTGGTCACGTGGTCTTGGCGGTTCCTGTACTTGTTTAAAGTGCTATCAGCTTCCTGGAGCTGGATCAGTTTATCTCTGTCCACGATGGCAGCTTTGGAGCTGTCGGCAACCTTCAGTGGCGTAGTCATCTTGTCTCTCTTGGCCTGGGCCCTAGTAGTGACAGCACCGACGATCTCTGGTCGGCAGGGCTGAGCCGGAGTAACCACATTGTCCCGTAGCAGCTCTGTAAGGTCTCCATCGGGAAATGGCAATGGATCCTCCTCCACAACTTCGACACGCAGGACTCCACTCTGGATCGGGGTCGTCGGGTCGTCTCGCGCCGTCGATATTCCCGATCATCAAATCGTATAGCGGCTTCTCCAGGCAAACCGCTTCTACTTCGCCTATGTAGAAAGGAGTGCTGACTTGAATCTTCGCAACTGGCGCTCTCACACATTTGCTGTCGGCCATAAGTGTCCATTTAGAATCGCCAGTGAACTGTTCTTTAGCGATTAGATCTTCTCTGACGATGACCCCACTGCAGCCAGAGTCTCTTAGGACAGTCACTACATGATTTCCGACGCGTCCCTTGGAAACAGGCATGTTCTGGACGGTCACAGCTGCGCTAGCGACGACGGGGATGGATTTCCCGTTGGCAAGGAGGAGTTGGCCATCAGTCATGCACTCATGCACGTCCGCAGGAGTAGCTGTGCGCTCGGTCTCACTCGGAAGAATGACGCTCCCGCCGCACACTTGATGGTCAGATCTACTGGTTTGCCGTTGATTGGAGAAACGTCTCTGTCGGTTGCCCGCCGCTGCATTGTCCGTACTGCTCCGCTGTCCGCTGCTTTTGTTTTGAGGACAATAAGCAGCTCTGTGGTCTGTAGCGTTGCAGGTGAAACAGCCTCTTGAATGCCCTTCCCTGGGAGGAGGCGTGGAGTCCGTGTGTCTCTGGCTCGTCTGACTCCCCTGGATCTGGTTCCCATGGTTTCCAGTCTTCTGAAAATGCTTCGTCGCCTGGGGTGGCCCCAGCGTCTTCTCATAAGCTATGAGATATCTTTCAGCAGCTTCAGCAACGTCTTTTAGCGTCTGCAACTTTTGTATTTCCAAGTGGATCGCGAGGTCCTTACGGCAGGCGTTGAGTCATTCTTCCCTCACGATCAGCTCATGGAGACTCTCGTAAGTCTTCCCTTTGCCTGATAATTCCACCCACTTGTGTAGATATGATGACAGGCGCTCCACAAACTGCTTTGGCGTCTCGTCTGACAAAGGCCGGCATTCACAAAAGCGTTTACGGTAGCCCTTTTCTGTAAAGTTGTAGCACTGCAATAGGGCCTCTTTCAAAACGTCGTAGTCTTTGGCGTCAGTATTCGACTGTCTGGTGTAGACGTCGAGCGCCTTCCCCGTCAGTAGTGCGCTGAGTATGATCGCCCAGTCTTGACGTTGCCATTTAGCGCTTTCGGCGAACCTTTCGAACCTCGCCAGATAGCTGTCGATCTGGTCCTTTTCGTCGACGAATGCTGGCAATTTTGGAGCCTTGAAGTCGCTGAGAACGTGTGGCGTGTGCTGCTGTTATTGGATGCGCGCCATTTCTAACTGGAATTGACGCTCAGCCTCTAATCGTCTCTCTTCCATCTCGTCACGTCGACGCTTTTCTTCTCTTTCTTCTTGGCGACGCTGCGCTTCGAGTTCTCTTTCTTCTGAGCGTCGCTGTTCTTCTAATTCTAGACGCTTCTGTTCTAATTCTATTTCCCTTTCTTCACGCCATATTCTCTCTTGAGACGACGTACTCCATCAGCTGTTTGCCTTTTAGATTCAGTTCAACCCCTTTCTGCCAGAAGTCAGCCATCTTGATGCTTTTCTGGAAAGTTCTTTTCTGGAAAGTTCTTTTCTGGAAAGTTCTTGACTGTGCTGTACCTTTCTAGACTGTTCTAGAACAGCACTCTTTCTGCAGTAGCGCTGATGCTTGTCACTAGTCGCCTTCGCTGACGCAGGCCCCGCTGTCCTCGTCGTATGCGACGCTGCACCACGCTGGTGTTGATGTACACGCTCCTGTGCTGAAGTAGACGCGACGTCCGCTCGTCGCTCCCTGTAAAACTGGCGATGTAGCTCCGAGACTGTCCCTCGACGTAGTCTTGCAGCAGCCACGTAGTCCCGATCTGTTGCTCGCTCACGAAGCAACTCTTCAGCGACTACACGCCCCTGCAGTCAACCTGAATCTATCGGATGTAGTCCCAGTATGTTGGCCCCTCCCGACGCAACTCGTTGGCGGCTACCCTTGATGACTGCCTCTCGTAACGTTGACTCGCTTGTCATAAAAATTGAACCCTTGGCTATGGCATAGATCCCAGCTTGGCCCCAAAATGTTACACTCGATATGATGATGGTGTTTTTCTATCAGTATTTGATTCAGCCCCGATGCTTGAATTCCTGATAGGTGTGTAACTCAGATTCGTTTATCCACGCAACCCGTTCAATCAGCATACAAGTCACAGAGTCGACGTATGAAGTTTTCCACTTTTATTCAGCACACATCAACAACTGCATACAATCACTCAATGGCTTTTCCACTCTCAACTTTTTACTTTCCAACTCACTATCAACAACAACACACCACACCTTTGAAACAGTGCGGCACTTATATAGTCTCTTGATACTCCCGAACAATTTAGAACACGGTAGAATGACGCAATACCACCAATCAAACTAAAGATCGTCATCACTGACTCACGTCATACATCCTTCTAAACATTCCAGGAACGTTCTCAAACTTTGACATTTATCAGGAAGTTTCTATCGACAGTAAACACGCGAATCTAGAGAATTCTCTAATAATATCGATTAACAAAAATTACCAACGTTATACAAAGCTTCTTCTAACAACAACGCAAACTCAAATCAAAGGTAAATACACTCTATTATTGCATGCTTTGCAAAATAAAACGAACAGATCTATTGCGCACGCTTCACACATAATATCGTGCACATTTCACACGCACCATCATGCGCGTTTCAACGTAACACCAGAACATATTTGAAACGGTCAATCTATTTATCTCTGCATACAACAAGTTAGGACTTTTTATCTCTCCAGGGTTTAGGTCCAGGTCACTTCAAACTCTATATGAATTGGCTTTGGACAGTTCTAATAAACTTGATCTTGGAGCAAGGTAGACCAAATTTACAAAGTATGTGTGTCTCATTGATATCTATCATGAATCAAACAATCATGTTCAAAACCTAGAAAAGAGAAATTTTGTGAAAAGATTGTCAGTTTTGACTAACATTTGATGACCCTGTAACCTTGACCTTGAAATAAAGACATTCATTCACTGATCATTTTTGAGGTCTCATCCTACCAAGTTTGATTCTGATGCACGAAATAGGTTCTGAGAAATTAAGCAAATTGCAAGTTTTTCACAGACAATGAAAGGACTGACATTTAAAAAATTTTTTTAATTTAGAACTCATCTTGCATGTTTGCAAAAACTGGAATTTATTTTTTTTTCAGGGAGGAGGGGCAGGGGGAGTGTGGAGGAATACATAGACTCACATTGCTTTGCATATGAGTCAAAAACATTTTAGCATCTATCCTAGCCACTTCAAAATCAGCAATTTACCCTTGGTTCTCACAGTGAGTTAATGAACAGTGGCATTGTCTCAAACACTGTATTTTTTGTAGGCATCCAATGTAAGATATAGGTTAATACCCCACACTATACTATACTGCATCACACAATATTGTAGTTTGCCAGATACAACAATCTGGTACTGGCAAACACGCTTGGTCTCCACAAAAACTGCAGACGATGGACATGGCACAGTCCCGGCGAGGAGCATCACAACCAGATCGACTACATCATGGTCAAGAAACACTTCAGATCAAGCATCAACATTGGCAAAACATGCACTTTTCCAGGAGCAGACATCGGAAGTGACCACGTTCTCGTGATGATATCTTTCCGGCTCCACTTGAAGAGAGTAAATACAACAAAGTGCACTAGACTGAAGTTCGACCTGGACAAACTGCAAGACCTGGAGGTGGCAGAACTATTTCAGGCCACAATTGAAGGGAAATTTGCATCACTGCTCATTTTGGGAGCTGGTGAAGTAGATGTCAACACCATGACCACCACCTTCAACTCAGCTGTGACAGATGCCACCACTGAGATCCTTGGCAAGCACCGACCAAAGAAGAAGCCGTGGATCACACCTGAACTTTTGGATATGTGTGATAAACGAATCGAGATAAAAAAGAAAAAGGACACCTCACAGGGAGCTGATGTCTACCAAAAAATCAACAATGACATCCGAAAAGGCATGAGCACAGCAAAGGAGAACTGGATAGAAGATCAATGCCAGGAAATAGAGAACAGTCTGAACAAGAACAACAGCAAGAAGGCCTACCAGACTGTGAAAGGTAACCTTCAGGAATGTGAAAATTACGGCACCATCAGCCTCATCAGCCATCCCAGCAAGGTTCCCCTGAAAATAATACTCAACAGGTTTTGATTGATTGATTGATTGATTTATTGTTGCTTTAGGTCCAGCGGACTCTTCCGAGCCAAATCAGGACCGGACAACCCCCGATCCGCATAAAAGATCTGCTGAAACAACCCCAGTGGGAAAATTGAATGCCCTCCAACGGCCAGTCACTTTACAATAAAGACATCCCACGCGGGGGACGGCTGAGGGTTGACCTCAACTACGCGAACACCCCGGTTACAAAAACAAAATAGAATACAAACATCATTATAAATCATCAACAAAACACATACATATAAAATGCCTATAGTGCTAAATAGTACAATCATAGGAAGCCCTAGTGACCACCCGGCAGAAAGCGTCCAACACTCCCAAGCTGATCCAACAGACCTCATACACAAACAAGGAGTCTTGTCCAGGAAGAGTTTTCAAGAAAAAAGGTAGGTCATTGATCTAGCGAAGAAGAAGATAGTATAGCAGAGTGAAGGACAGAGCAGGAATAGGAAAGAGTAAATGAGGAAGACAGCGACAGTGGGAATTTAAAGCACTAAATTTCCATAAAGTGGGGATACTATTTATACTGAAAACCCCCGGCACTCCAACGGGGGTACTGTTGCCGCAGTGAATCTGTCTTGCCTATAAAGAAAGACAGGTTTTCAACTGTGGCTTTCACTGTTCCCTTTATAGGTTTGAACAATCTACAGTGGCAAGATTGCTCATGACCCCAAGGGGTACTCAACAGGTTGAAACCCCAAGCTGAACAAATCATAGCTGAAGAACAAGCAGGATTCAGGGCAGGGAACAGATTTTCAACCTCATAATAATCTGCGAGAAATACCTACAGCACCAACAACATCTATATCATGTGTTCATAGATTTCAAGAAGGCGTTTGACCGAGTCTGGCATGCAGCTCTATGGGCAACAATGAAAGTGTACAACATCAGACCTAAAATTATTGAAGTCATCAAAAGCCTGTATGACAAGGCTACCAGTGCAGTACTCCATAACAGCGTCATCGGGAACTGGTTCAGAACAACAATCGGTGTGTCTCAAGGATGCCTACTCTCTCCAACACTCTTCAACATCTTCCTAAAGCGCATCATGTCAGATGCTCTTGCAGATCACGAAGGCACAGTCAGCATAGGGGGTAGAGCAATCTCCAATCTTCGTTTTGCGGATGACATTGATGGATTGGCTGAAGAGGAACAAGAATGTGAACAGCTGGTACACCACCTCCAGAGCTTATGGAATGGAAATAAGTGCAGAGAAGACCAAAATGATGACCAACAACACCAATGGCATCAACACGGACATCAAAGTCCAAGGCCAATCCCTCAACACAGTGCATAGCTTCAAATATTTAGGAGCCATTGTATCAGACAATGGGTCCCGACAGGAAGTCCTCTCCAGGATCTCACAAACAACTGCTGCCCTGACAAGGTTGAAGCCCCTTTGGAAAGACAGTACCATCAGTCTACATTCCAAAGACTGCTGTGCTCCCTTGTCATCTCCATCTTCCTATATGCTTACGAAGCATGGACCCTCACAGCAGATCTACAACGAAGAATACAAAGCATGGAGATGAGGTGCTACAGAAGACTTCTGGGCATTTGCTATACCCAACACATGACAAACGATGAAGTCCGACAGACCATCCCACAAGCCATTGGACAACACGATGACCTGCTCACAGTGGTGAAGAAACGGAAACTCCGATGGTATGGCCACGTCACCATATCATCAGGCCTTGCAAAGACCATTCTGCAAGGCACAGTGCAAGGAGGTAGAAGAAGAGGGAGACTGAAAAAGAGGTGGGAGGACAACATTCGAGAATGGACTGGTTTGACACTGAGCGAAGCCATCAGGGCTGCTGAGGACAGAGAAAGATGGAGTGTGCTGGTTAAACGATCATCTGTGGTGCCCCTACGACCTCCGAGTTACGAGACAGGATAGGATTAGGATAGGACAATATTGTAATCAGTGCAATAACACATAAAAAGAAAAATGCTCATAATCTTTGAAATTGTCAATTATTTTAAGACAAAACAAAATGCAGTTTGTAAACATGGAACACATTTAGAGCAGAATCATGATAAACATACATCTTTGTAAATATACATACCTCCAGATTGTTTGGTAAGTTGATATCCTCATTCTGTAATTGTTGTGCTGTTTTGGAATGTTTCCCCACTAAAGTATCATTTTCATCTTGCAATTTTGTCAGCTATCAAACAAAGATAAATATAATTTAATGAATATGCATTAAATATTGAAAGCAAAAAATGTATTACCTATACTGGAGATGTGAATAGGCGATAAATTAAACTAGAAGGGCAAAGCCCATATGGCTCACATATTCATGGAACACGCAATATGTAACATGAAAAGGAGTGCCTAGAAAAAAAAGGTGGCGTCAAAATGCAAATACTGACTTTGATCGTTCTATGCTCTTGACTTTGTCATGACCTTGACCTCCGGCTCCACACTCACGTACTATCATAAAAACTACAGTAAAAGTTGTACGGCGACCTTGGGAGGACTTTGACCTTCAGTGATCTTGGAATGAAAATGGACGCTCGCATGGCCTCTCATGCATGTCTGATCAAATAACCCAATGTTTTGCATATGGGTTAAATAAACAACCATTCCACTGTATGATGACCAATTTTTTATATTGTTGCAAGGACTAAAATCACCTTATCTTCAAGAAAAATGGAACAAATATGAAAGATCAATCTATCATCTCTAAATACAAGTTTGGACTTTATATCTCTCTTCAAAGTACCCATACTAAATGACTGGACAGCTTCAGTGACCTTGACCTTGGAGTAAGGTTGACAAAATTTGTATACTATGTGTGTCTCATTAATATCTATCATGCATCAAATAATTATGTTCAATATTAATAACTTAGAAAAAATGAAATTTTGTGAACATTTTCATTTTTTGACTAATTGTTGACTTTGTGACCTTGACCTTGAAGCAAAATCATTCATTCACTGGTCGTTTATGAGGTCTCATGGATATACACCATCTTACCAAGTTTGGCTGTGATAGTTGAAATAGGTTCTGAGATATTAATCCTCTTGCAAAGTTGAAATAGATTCTGAGATATTAATCCTCTTGCAAGTTTTTAACTACAGAAGGACACTTTTTAAATGTCAATTTGGGACTATTTAGTACTCATCTTGCACAGATTTGCAAAAACCTTGACATTTTTTTGTTGTTAGTACATAGACTCACACTGCTCTGCACGTGTCAAAAGTTGCAAATTTTTGAAAAAATTGCAATTTTTTAAATTAACATTTGTTGACCCCGTGACATTGGCCTTGAAGTGAAGTCATTTTTTCACTGATCATTTATGGGATATACTGGGAATACACCATCTAACCAAATGTGGTTGTGATAGCTGAAATAGGCTGAGATATTAATCCCCTTGACGTCATGCACAGACGGCAACTGACAGATGGACGGACGGACTAAAAAAAAGAAGTTTTAAATATAATTTCTGGACTTTTAGAGATATAAAAAGTTACAATTCCGCACCTCACCTTCTTTATCCACCCACTCTCTTAAAATATGGGCTTTTTGATTACATTAAACTATACCTTTCTCTTATTTTCAAAATAGGCGGAGCCCAAGGAGTACTAAAGTCTTTAGTACTCCTTGGCGGAGCCATATTCGATGCTACCATAATTAAATTTAGAGCGTACCAGAGAATAATACAGGAAGAGCAGTTTGCTTGTCAGCTCCCCAGTCTGTGTGGCTGATAAATTTCAAAATATTGACCTTTCGGGCAGCTTTCCCTCATGTATTTAATACGTGGCAGAAAAGTAACTTTGCTGTCAAAAATAATACCCAAACATTTTACTTGTTTACGAACTTTGATGGGTTGGCCATAAACATAGAGAGATGGTTCAAAACCTGGTTCTGTTTGCAATAAAAATGAATGTATTCGGTTTTAGAAAGCGAAAATTTAAAGCCCTGAATTTTATCTATGCAAAGCTGAAGTTGACGCTCCACCCCTGCCAAATCAAAGGATTTATCTATGCCAGATTGACGTTTCTAACTTTGTTGTTGATCTTAAAATTAAATAAAAGAGGAGAAAGAATGCTACCCTGAGGGACTCCCATCTCCTGCTCAAAAAGATCTCATAAAATGGGTCCCACATAAGCCCATGAATTCTAGATATTTTAGAATCCTGAACTTCCATCACTTCATACGCCTTTTATAGATCAAACAACACAGAAACAATATATTCACCATTAACCAATGTGTTTTTGATGAACGATTCGAAACGAAAAAGGTGATGATAAGTGCTCCCGTTTTTGTGGAAACCACATTGAGAGATATCAAGAGCGTTGATGAATTCTGCCAAATCAAACACTCATAGATCATTCTTTCCATAGCTTGTAAGGGTAATGGGCCTGTAGTTTTGGATCAGGTTTAGGGATTGGGACAATAGCTGCTTCCCTCCAAGATGGGGGAAAGAAACCAGAAGTCCAGACATTAAACACAACCAAGAGAATTTTAAAGGAATCTTTAGGCAGGTGAGAAATTAACTGTTAATGAATATCATCAAAGGCTGGAAGCAATTATTGGATTGGATTTCAGGAAGGAATCTGTCAATTCTTCTTGGCTCGCAACTTCTGGTGATAAGTTTATTTTCAGCAGTAGGATTTTGAAAGAAACTTCGTTAAGCCATCTCTAGCTTCTAGTTGTTCAGATGTCCTTTGCGTGGGACAGTCCACTAGGAAGCTTCCATCTCTCAGTCTTTTAATGTCTTTGATCTGTCTGGACACTCACTCAAACCACTTTCTCACAACAAATGGGGAAATATTTTGGTTTTCGTTTGTCACCCTAACAACTAAGAAGCACGGCCATGTTTCGAAGAGGCAAGATTCCTTGGCTGTATCTCTAGTTTAAATGTCACTGTCAGAATCATGTCCATGAGTTTGGTCCAGTCCGTCACAAGTTCGTTTCTGTTTTTTGGTTTCTGTTTGTGTGGTTATGAAAGCATAGGCTCAACAATGGCAGAAATAAACGGTCACTCTAGGAGAGCTGCTGTGCTAGGGAAGGGACAATGGATGGTCAGTTCTGTCCATAAGCCTGGAACCTCCTCTCATGCCAGATTCATGATTGTGACATTTTTAGACAGGCCACAACCATCCAGTCTTCATGCGGAACCAATGCTTGTATGGGGAGAATTTTGGGGAGAAAGAAGGAATAGAAAGAGCCAGTAACAGAAAAAAGAAAATGGAAAATCTGCAAAGTTAGTGGAAAGAGTTTTAGGGTGAAAAAGAAAAACACATGTCAAATGACAGGGAAGGCAGAAGCAAAATAAAAGGGAAGAAAAAGGGTTGGGTTAGCTTAGTCACCCAGCCAGAAAGAGGCTGGGGTCCACCCCTGGCAGGCGAAGCCGAACCTGTGGGAGCTGATCTAAAGAAAATAAACATTAACATTTACGAACTCCCACACCAACCCCCCAGCCCCACTTACTGTGTATGTGACAGTAATGCAGCACTATGCTTTAAAGCGCACAATGATACTTTTAGCTTTGCAAACTTTACATGTCATTAGATCTTACAGATATAGTGTTTACTCGAGTTTTGGCTGAGGAAATAAATGGAGATGGTGACAAACAACTTTTCTTCTTTGATTTTTTGTGTTTTTTTTTTTTAAATTAAATTATTTTGGTTGATGTGGTTTAGAGAAGTCTTGTATTTGTTAATATTATGGTAGTGGATTTTAAACGAAAATCTCCCGACAGTAAGTCCTCTCCAGGATCTCACAAAAAACTGCTGCCCTGACAAGGTTGAAGCCCATTTGGAAAGACAGGACCATACGTCTATATTTCAAGGTAAGGCTGCTGCGCTCCCTTGTCATCTCCATCTTCATATATGCTTGCAAAACATGGACCCTCACAGCAGACCTACAATAAAGAATACAAAGGATGGAGATGAGGTGCTACAGAAATCTGGGCATTTCCTATACCAAGCACATTACCAACAACAAAGTCCAACCGACCATCATGTAAAAATTGAAACAGGTGTTGACCACTGCATACTTTTAAAATCTCATTAAAGGTATTACATAATTTCCATGGAACAGCTTCAATTTGAAGCTCATCATCGTTGATGGAAGCAACATCGTTCCCTGCTTTATTCAAATGAGCCTGCATTCTGATGTCAAACGGATTGCGTTCGGTTTGGCCTCAAATTTCTGCACAAAATCTGGGTTGAGAACAGTCATAAGCGGGATTCATAGGATCAGATTTTAATTTTAAATAGTAATTCAGTGATAATTTTTTACGTCTCAGTTCCAGTGGAGGTTTGTTAATTCCACGTAAAGGCTTTTACAAAGGAAGGTGCAAAAAGCACCCAAAGCAATGTGTAGTGACTGATGAGCAACTGGAACTAACATTTAAAGATAAGACTTTCTAGCAGAACCGTAAACAATGCAACCATAGTCTAACTTGGATCTAATTAACAAACGGTATAACATCAATAAAGAAGAACAAGCAGGATTCAGGGCCGGGTGAAGTACCACTGAACAGATTTTCAACCTCCGAATAATCTGCAAGAAATACCTACAGCACCAACAACATCTATATCATGTGTTTGTAGATTTAAAAAAGGCATTTGACTGAGTCTGGCATGCAGCTCTGTGGGCAACCATGAAAATGTACAACATCAGACCTAAAATTATTGAAGTCATCAAAAGCCTGTATGGGACTGCTACCAGTGCAGTCCTCCATAACAGCACCATCGGAAACTGGTTCAGAACAACAATCGGTGTGCATCAGGGATACCTACTTTCTCCAACACTCTTCAACATCTTCCTATAGCTCATCATATCAGATGCCCTTTTAGATCACAAAGGCACAGTCAGCATAGGGGGTAGAGTAATCTCCAACCTTCGTTTTGCGGATGACATTGATGGATTGGCTGGAGAGGAGCAAGAACTTTAACAGCTGGTACAGAGGCTTGACACCACCTCCAATGCATAAGGAATGGAAATAAGTGCAAAGACCAAAATGATGACGAACAACACCAATGGCATCAACACGGACATCAAAGTCCAAGGCCAATCCATCAACACAGTGCATAGCTTCAAATATTTAGGAGCCATTGCATCAGACAATGGGTCCTAACAGGAAGTCCTCTCCAGGATCTCACAAACAACTATTGTCCTGGCAAGGTTGAAGCCAATTTGGAAAACCAGGACCATCAGTCTACATTCCAAGGTAAGACTGCTGTGCTCCATTGTCATCTCCATCTTCCTATACACTTACAAAACATGGACCCTCACAGCAGATCTCCAACGAAGAATACAAAGCATGGAGATAAGGTGCTACAGAAGACTTCTGGGCATTTCCTATACCCAGCACATGACCAACGACGAAGTCCGACAGACCATCACACAAGCCATTGGACAACACGATGACCTGCTCACAGTGGTGAAAAAACGGAAACTCAGATGGTATGGCCACGTCACCAGATCATCAGGTCTTGCAAAGACCATCCTGCAAGGCACAGTGCAAGGAGGTAGAAGAAGAGGGAGACCGAAAAAGAGGTGGGAGGACAACATTCGAGAATGGACTGGTTTGACACACCGAGAACCATCAGGGTTGCTGAGGACAGAGAAAGATGGAGCACGCTGGTTAAACGATCATCTGTGGTGCCTCTACAACCTCTGAGTTACGGGATAGGATAGGATAGGATAGGAAAGTTTTCTTTTTAGCTCCCCAGTCTGTACCACTGATAACCTTCAGCAAATTGCAGGCCTACTGACATTTAGTTTTCAAATCTTACAGATGAGGAAGGAAGATTAATAATAATAAAAACAACAATAGACATTTAATAGCGCCATTACTTGTCTTTTTATAGACAAGTGCATAGCGCTTTACATGAAAAGAAAGAAACCCTGTGGGTTCGGGCACTAAACAGAATAGACCCCACGTTTCCCGGCGTGTCGTAAGAGGCGACTAACAGGGGTGATGTTAGCACGGCATCACTGGGCGAAAGTCTTCTACACAGAAGTCACCGGCCAGGGCAGAGGAACCTCACTTTACTACAGGTTCAACGACCACATGCTCAGGGCAAAGGCGAGCCACACTCTATTCGTGGATTTCGGCTGTGGCCAAAAGCCTGGAGAGGATTGGGCACCACCAGGTCTTTTTTGCCAAAGACACACTACATGATGAAACTATCCACTAATTCCATACCGGATTGGTCGTCGCCGGCTCAACAAGGACCGCGCCTTCCGTTGGCCACCATGACGGAGGTGATATATGCTACTGATGGACAATTTAGCAAGATCCGCATGAGAAACAACATCATCATAGGAACCTGGAATGTCAGGACCCTAACTGCGGAAGGAAAATTAGAAAAACTGGCCCACGAGCTGGACCACTATCGATGGAACGTTCTAGGTATCAGCGAACTGCGCTGGAAAGGCCTAGGTGAAACAACAACCAACGAAGGCCACAAGCTCTATTTCAGGGATAGAGATGACAAGCACGAACACGGCGTTGGATTCTTGGTCCACAAGAACATTCTAGCCACTGTCATGGGTTGCCGCCCAGTCTCCAGTAGACTCATTACCATCTGTCTGAGAGCAGCCATCACCATTATCCAGGCCAATGCCCCAACATCAGTGTAGAGAACGGGATTTTTCCGGTATTTTTTAATTAAAATTAATTAATGATTTTTGATTGGCTAAAAGCCTTGAGCCAATGAATGAAGAGATAGTTTGAATTAGAGGCAAAATTAGTCAGTCGAATTGTTGGTGTCAAACTGTGTGGTCGTGTGTGTGTAGGCCCAGAATAGTGAAAAAGTTGAAAAAAAAGAAACGAAAGTTAACGTTGAAACAGTCAGGGGAAGAAAGCATTGAAACTAATCAAGGTGTATTGGTTTGTGGTCATTTCTCTCTGGAAGTGGATGATTATTTTGTGCTGTAAAGATTACAGGTATTTATAATGTTTTTCATGATTTTAAAATGGTGGATAAGTATATTTTTGTATTGAATTTGTTGCAACAGTGAGCTGTTGTCCACTGAGATGGAATATTGAATTTTCATTGATGTAATAATATTATTAATTACGTGGGGCGATAGTTGTAGAGTAGTAAATAATGAAATATGAATGAAATGCGTGAGCTTGGTTAATAGTAATTTTCATTCATGAAGTGATTACCTGGATATGAATGATAGTGGAGGAAGGAAAGTGGTGATCGCATACGAAACAGAATGGGACAAACGAGGAACAAAGGGAGGTGAGAAAGGGTAAAACTAAAGAAGAATAAATAAATTGTCCGAGTCAGAGAATTGACATCTGTATATGTATGTCATAATAGCGAGCCCGATGGGGGCTACTGGCCTACTGGGAGCAGAATTGGCTCCGTTCTGTCCGAGACGAGGACAAGGTGATTTCCGAGGCATCGGAGGGGGATCGACTCTATTTCCACACTTGACCAAGACAACGTTTTTCCGAGCGGACTGGGGCAGGAGGCTAGTCCCTCCGCTCGTCGACACTCGACTCTCGTCGACACTAATCGCTCGTCGACACTCATCTCTCGTCGACACTCATCGCTCATTATAAACATTTTTCATGTACGCTTTTCAAAATAAAAGTGAAAAAGCAAAAAAATAAAAATAAAATAAAATAAAACATACAGACAGAAAATAAGCTAGAAAATCATAAAAAAACAAAAACAAAAACAAGGGAGACAATCACTGACACATTAAAAAGCAGATGAACTTTTTTCCCCCAAACAAATTTGCTTATTCACAAAACATGGTTCCTGGTCGTTTGATTTTTTTAGGCGGAGGGTTTGCCATTTTCTTTGTTCAACTCTGTCTGTCTCTCCCTCACAAAGACTGATTGTAGACTGAAGTTCTGAACGAACACGTGTTGCGGAAGTGCGGTGCTTTTACTAAGTGTCTTTAAACCGGACTCGACCGGAACAGACTACTTTCGCGCGAAAACCCCTTTGGTTAAAAAATATTATCGTCACTTTTGAAAAATTGCGTAGCAGCTAAAGCTGCTACGCCGTAGCAATGGGAAAATGTTTAAAATGCGTAGCGCTACGCAAAAATCCGTAGCACTTGACAGGTATGCAAGGCTACCAGTGCAGTCTCCATAACAGCGCCATCGGGAACTGGTTGTCAGATTATATATTAGATGTGTAAAACAGTACAAACAGTTTTGATATTATCTTTACTTAAAAAAAATTAATATTATATTTTTTAACAGCCTCTTTTTGTTTTAAAAATAAAAAGATTGCATTTCACTTGGTATCTAAGCTACTCTGATTATAATGTACATTAAATAGAAAGTTTGTACTGTCTAAAAAAAATGTCACAATATATTATTATTGTTATTATTTGTTGTTCTGTTTGCTTATTACAATTAATGATATCTCATATTTGATTTTTGTCACTCAGTCTTAAAAAATGTATGCAAGTTTGTTGCCCTCAAATTGTATTATGTTTATACATATTTAGTTACATGTAAGTATGACGAAATAAAGCCAACAAATATCTGTACTGAAAGTTATTCCAGTCTGTAAAAAAAATCGTCAATGTAATACTAAAAACTAAAACCATGGACTGATGTGCCACATTAGAGCAGATGATGATGATGACTACTTGGCATTTCCCAGATCAACAGCGTCAACTGCTCCTCTGGACTGGCTCCAGGGCAGACTTGCGTGTGAGTGTTTGTTCGAGTGAAGTAGGCAAGTTTTCTCCAGTCTTAGTCCCCCTTCTGTATTTTTCTCTTTTTCTAATTTGATGCTTGCCTCATGGTCTGGCTACATATTATACATGCTGCTTTTTATCGTCGGTTTTTTTTTGTATCTGTGATATCTAAAACAACTGTTTTTGAAAATTTAAATCTAATCTCACTAAACTGCAATGGTCTTGGTAATTTTAAAAAGAAAATGGATGTTTTTGATTTCTTAAAAACAGAAAAAGGCAATATTTACTTATTACAAGAAACTCATTTGAAAAGTGGCAGTAAAAATTTAAAAATCTCAGTGGGGTTACAAATGTGTTGTTGCAGGTAGTAGATAGTAGAAGTAGTGGCAGTAAAAATTTAAAAATCTCAGTGGGGTTACAAATGTGTTGTTGCAGGTAGTAGATAGTAGAAGTAAAGGTGTTGCTATTTTGTTTAAAAATAACTTTCAATATATTATACATAATTTTTTAAAAGATGATGGACGGTATATTTTGCTGGATATTGAACTTTTGAATAACAGTTTTACTATTGTTAACTTATATGCTCCCAGTTCTGGTGATCACCCCGATTGTTTTCAAAATGTGTTTAGTGAAATAGTTTCTTTTGACAATGAAGATATTATTGTTGCTGGAGATTGGAATGTTGCATTAAATCCTAAACTTGATACACACCATCCCTCGAGTGTATATAGAGTACTTTGCAGACAACCTAATTTTGATTTCATGACTAACAGATATTTTTAGAACATTACATGGCAATACTATAAAGTACACTTGGAGACGATTTAATGGAACGCAGAGGAGTAGAATTGATTATTTTCTTATTTCTGATAGTTTAGGTTTAACTGTTCGTTATGTTAAAATATTATCTCGTTATCTTTCTGACCATTCATTAGTTAAGCTTAGTTTGAGGACTTATATTATAAAGCGCCATAGATCATTGTGGAAGTTTAATAACTCATTGTTAAAAGATATTGATTTTGTAAACATTGTTAAACAGGTTATTGTAGATGTGAAAAAACAATATCCTGCTTTTGTGTACGACAGAAAATATTTATCTGATTAATGATGACGATTTATGTTTAACAATTGATGAACAAACATTTTTTGAAATGCTATTACAGTAAAACCTCCGTTTTACGACCTTTAAATTGCCATTAAAACGAGGTCTTCAATTGGAGGGGTCTTAAAAAGGAGGTAGGACATTTTCGAAAAAGACATGTAGAAAATTCCTATCCTATCCTATCCTGTCTCGTAACCCGGAGGTCATAGGGGCACCACAGATGAACGTTTAACCAGCATAATCAATCTTTCTCTGTCCTCAGCAGCCCTGATGGCTTCGCTCAGTGTCAAACCAGTCCATTCTCGAATGTTGTCATCCCACCTCTTTTTCGGTCTCCCTCTTCTTCTACCTCCTTGCACTGTGCCTTGCAGAATGGTCTTTGCAAGGCCTGATGATCTGGTGACGTGGCTATACCATCGGAGTTTCCGTTTCTTCACCACTGTGAGCAGGTCATCGTGTTGTCCAATGGCTTGTGGGATGGTCTGTCAGACTTCGTCATTTGTGATTTGTTGGGTATAGAAATGCCCAGAAGTCTTCTGTAGCACCTCATCTCCATACTTTGTATTCTTCGTTGTAGATCTGCTGTGAGGGTCCATGCTTCGTAAGCATATAGGAAGATGGAGATGACAAGGGAGCGCAGCAGTCTTTGGAATGTAGACTGATGGTCCTGTTTTTCCAAATGGGCTTCAACCTTGTCAGGGCAGCAGTTGTTTGTGCGATCCTGGAGAGGACTTTCTGTCGGGACCCATTGTCTGATACAATGGCTCCTAAATATTTGAAGCTATGCACTGTGTTGAGGGATTGGCCTTGGACTTTGATGTCAGTGTTGATGCCATTGGTGTTGTTGGTCATCATTTTGGTCTTCTCTGCACTTATTTCCATTCCATAAGCTCTGGAGGTGGTGTCAAGCCTCTGTACCAGCTGTTCAAGTTCTTGTTCCTCTCCAGCCAATCCATCAATGTCATCCGCAAAACGAAGATTGGAGATTGCTCTACCCCTTATGCTGACTGTGCCTTCGTGATCTGCAAGAGCATCTGACATCATGCACTCTAGGAAGATGTTGAAGAGTGTTGGAGAGAGTAGGCATCCTTGACGCACACCGATTGTTGTTCTGAACCAGTTCCCGATGACGCTGTTATGGAGGACTGCACTGGTAGCCTTGTCACACAGGCTTTTGATGACTTCAATAATTTTAGGGCTGATGTTGTACACTTTCATTGTTGCCCATAGAGCTGCATGCCAGACTCTGTCAAACGCCTTCTTGAAGTCTATGAACACATGATATAAATGTTGTTGGTGCTGTAGGTATTTCTCACAGATTATTCTGAGGTTGAAAATCTGTTCAGTGGTGCTTCGCCCTGCCCTAAATCTTGCTTGTTGTTCAGCTATGATTTGTTCAGCTTGAGGTTTCAACCTGTTGAGTATTATTTTCAGGAGGACCTTGCTGGGATGGCTGATGAGGCTGATGGTGCGGTAATTTTCACACTCCTGAAGGTTACCTTTTTTGGGAAGAGTGATGACAAGCGACTGGGTCCATGGTGTAGGCCACTCCCCACTCTGCCAGATCTTGTTACAGATAATGGTGAGGGCATCAATCATCGCTTCTCCTCCTGCTTGTAGCAGTTCCGCGGGTATGTTGTCCACTCCCGTTGACTTCCCTTTCTTCAGTGATTGCACTGCTGCCTCAACTTCTTCCCGGAGAATTGGGAGGATTTCTTCTTCTTCTCTGTTCTCGGGACATGCTAGAACTTATGGGTCTCCATTTGGTGTATGGTTGTAAAGGTCAGAGCAGTATTCTGTCCATCTGTCCAAGACTTCTTGTTCTTCTGTAAGGCTTGCTTTGGATCGTGGAGACTTTGGGCTGTTTAACACTTGTCAGCCGCTTCAGTCTGGTAGGCCTTCTTGCTGTTGTTCGTGTTCAGACTGTTCTCTATTTCCTGGCATTGATCTTCTATCCAGTTCTACTTTGCAGTGTGCATGCCTTTTCGGATGTCATTGTTGATTTTTCGGTAGACATCAGGTCCCTGTGAGGTGTTCATTTTCTTTTTTATATCTCTTTGTTTGTCACACAGATCCAAAAGTTTAGGTGTGATCCACGGCTTCTTCTTTGGTCGGTGCTTGCCAAGGATCTCAGTGGCAGCATCTGTCACAGCTGAGTTGAAGGTGGTGGTCATGGTGTTGACATCTACTCACCAGCCCCCAAAATGAGCAGTGGTCCAAATGTCCCTCCAATTGTGGCCTGAAATAGTTCTGCCACCTCAGGGTCTTGCAGTTTGTCCAGGTCGAACTTCAGTCAAGTGCACTTTGCTGTATTTACTCTCTTCAAGTGGAGCCGGAAAGACATCATCATTAGATCGTGGTCACTTCCAATGTCTGCTCCTGGAAAAGTGCGTGTCCTGCCAATGTTGATGCTTGATCTGAAGCATTTCTTGACCATGATCAGGGTGGAGAACAACTGAATCAAGAAATCTCTGAAATCCGGCCGGGGCCCAGGGGCCAAGCCCCGGTATTCGCCCCCTGAAAGAAAATGAATTTATGCAATTTTGAAAGTAATTTAGGGCCTCTCCTGAAAGCAAAAAGCAAAAAGTAAACATGAATAGAAACAAAAAACAACAAAAAAAAAGAATGTTTTATGCACATGTCTTTCAAAAACGTTAAGAATCTTGATTTGTAGGCCTAACAAAGTTTGAGGTCTACCACTGTTACACACAAACTCCACATTTCCAATTTTACTGGGCACACGTTTGTCTATTTTTTAGCTGTAAACAGGCAAGAATTTTTATAATTTTAGAGATATTTAGGTGTACGTAAGTAAAAACACCACATCTTAGGTATTAGTGACTAGTGTATAGATTTAAATGAAATAAAATGCAAAATGAACAGAAATAAATTCTATTTTGATTATCTACCTTTTTATACTTCTCTTGTCATGTCTTGTTTTTTATTACTCCATGTGTATACAAAAAAAAGTTTTAAAAAGTCCAAAAAAGCCCCCTCTTCTTCACTTTCATGCCAGTCTGAAAGATCGTATGCATGCACACTACTGACACTAATTGTCTAATGTCAGTACCGATCCCTTCCTCCGACTCCAAGTCCATTTCTCTCACTTTAATGTCTGATAAATGGAAGCCTGTAAACTCCCCTTCATCAGTCGAAGAATCCAAACCATCCCTTTTAGGCACACACACAAGAAAATTTGAAAAAAAAATCGAAAAAACGAACGCATCACAGAGAAAACTTGTGGAAATGCAGTCGAATGTTTTCACAACATAATAAACCGGAAGTCAATTGCCGGAAGTCTCGCAATCTTTCAAACAACGCGAGAATATAACCACATGGTTGATACGGACGCTTTTGGACGTTTTGCCTGTTTAGACCTTCGGCCGCTTTTGGCCGTTATGCCCAGTAAAGGGTAGCCCCTCAGCTTCTCACACTCGGAACTCAATATTTTTTTCTCGGAAATGCAAATGCTTTCCGCGGAAATCCGCGGATTCGCGGAGAGTTCTCCACCCTGCATGATGTAGTCTATCTGGTTGTGATGCTCCCCACCAGGACTGTCCCATGCCCATCATCTGTGTCGCGAAACCAAAAGCTCGCGAGTATTTTTATTTTTCCAAGTGCAAATGTTTGTATTGGGTGCCTGTGGCAATGTTAGGGATATGACGTAAGTTTTGCTGCTCGCCATATTTTTTGTTCTATGTTTAGTTTTAGAAAGAATGAAATGGATGAATTGATAATTCTTTTGTGTGAAAGATGGAGATTAGTTCTGATAATAAAATTTTAGGGTAAACAAAGATATTGTAAACTATTAATTTGATAAATGTAATATTTGAGGTGATAGTTTCTTTTTGCTTTGTGATGTTCTCATTGGCTATTCCAGTGGTAAAAAGTGGTAGTCTAGGTGAAATAGATTGGAGGCAGAATCGGTTAAATAAACAGTCGAAAGATCAGTTGGGAGGAAGATCTAGACGGGACAGGGAGGACATAACCCAAGCTCCGGGGCAATTTGACAAATTGGATGCCAACAATAGTTTAGCTTGCCGCTGAACGATGTCTGACGTGGCTGGGCCAGAAAATCAGTTGTTCCTCAGCGTTTGATTTGTCTTAGCCGAAATTCTTGCACCGCAGGGTAAATATTTTGATTTTTCTTCATTCAAAATAATTTCCCTAGGAGATTCATAAGTGAGATAATTTGTTCATTGAATAAATTTGTTTTCCAGAGTAAGATATTTGTTCATTTGAATGCATTTGGTTTTCAGGGGACTGATGTGTTGATTAATCATGTGTTTTTCCAAGCAGAGCCGGACCTGGATAAGTTTAGGTTTGTACATGGAAATATTTTTCATGCAAATATCTAAGACTAGTTTTGTTCGGCAGGTGTTTTCGTTTTATCTATCTCATCTTCGAGGCTACATGGGACTCTTCTCTGACATCTATGTTCGTGGTCTGGGTGATTGATTCTACGATGGGACTGTACGTTAACTATGGCTACAGATGTTTCTGGTGGGTCACGGACAGCCACTAGATCTAACAGCAACATCAACGTCAAGTTCCATTTCCGATTGAACTTCTCCTCCAACTCAGCATTAATCCGGTTCTTCATTTGTCAACAACAGCAACGAGGACTTTAATCACAGATAAGTTAAATATTCAAGTGAAATGAGCTTTAATTCGGTAACCACAACGAGAAGTATTGTCAAAATATCACTCCAATTATATATTTTCGAGAAAAAAAAGAAGAATATAATAAAAGAATTGAACTTGAAAAACATGTTATGTGTTTGTGAAGTGATGGAAAGAAATGCTGTACCTTAGGTTGTTTTTTTTTAATTGAAATAAAACCACGTTCTGGGGTAAGTCACGAAAGTCAAGGAAGTCCTTCACAAGTAGTGATCACCCGGTAACATTAGTTTTGTAACAGTCTGGAGTTTTTATGGAGACCAAGCGTGTTTGCCAGTACCAGATTGTTGTATCTGGCAAACTCCACAAGAGTCTCAGACCCCTGTTATTTGTCTCATTGTTGCAGTGGGGTCCACATATGTCTCCCCAGTTGTGGTGCGCATCTTGGCCAACCTTGGCATTCCAGTCGCCTTGCACTATGACTATGTCCTTCTTCGGCACTTGGTCAAGGACCGCCTGTAGATTTTTATAAAAATCCTCCACTTCGCTGTCGTCATAGTCTGCTGTTGGGGCATAGGCCTGGATGATGGTGATGTTGAAAGGGGCTGCTCTCAGATGGATGGTAATGAGTCTACTGGAGACTGGGCGGCAACCCATGACAGTGGCTAGAATGTTCTTGTGGACCAAAAATCCAACTCCGTGTTCGTGCCTGTCATCTCTACCGCTGAAATAGAGCTTGTGGCCTTTGTCGGTCGTTGTTTCACCTAGGCCTGAAATCCAGTGCAGTTCGCTGATACCTAAAACGTTCCATCGATAGTGGTCCAGCTCATGGGTCAGTTCTTCTAATTTTCCTTCCGCAGTTAGGGTCCTGACATTCCAGGTTCCTATGACGATGTTGTTTCTTGTGCGGATCTTGCTAAATTGTCAGAAAATTAATTAGTTAGAAAATTAATTAAGTAAAATTAATACATGTACAAAAAGTACACATACCATTAAGTATAGGGAACATCTACCATCTTTCAGAAATATGGATTAAACTCTGTCTCACAACCAATGCAGTCAATATCTTCCTGTTCCTCATTATTTACAAAATAAAAAAATCAATGTTGGTATGATACTTGATAGTTGTTTAAAAGTGCATGTAAGTGTTGACTGCATGTTTGGAGTTATAACTATTTATAAGATAACCCCATTAATATTGTTGTAATTATTTTTATTCAATCATTGAATAGTTCGTTGTTGTTTTTTTAAGCGGTTATTTCTCTAGAGTAAAAGCCTTTCGTTTACGCGAGTTAGTCACTTTATCCACCATCTTTGTGTTCAAGACAAATTTAAGGCACATGAGTTATTTCCCTTTCCGACTTCCTAGCTGCTTTTATGCATCATCTGCTGTTAAAAGTTGTAAAAACTGTTTTCTTCAAGCGCACAAATATAGTATTGATATGGAATCTGAAATTTTCAGGTGCTAGGTCATAAAATTTAATTATTCAGGGATTAATCTTGAAAGTGACCATGATAGGTCATTTGACCAGTTCACAGGAAAAACAATAGGTCATTTTGGACAGCAATAAGTCACACCGTCTCATTCAATCGCTTAACAGTACAAATGGTACAAAATAACTCCCCGAGTCTCTCTCTCTCTCTATTTAAAATTCGGGCATCAGTGACAAATCTGAATTCCGTTTAAAACAGTAATAAACATGATAAATCGAGCGATAAAGATACAGATACTACTACTAGTACAGTTGTAGTAACACTAAGAGTAAGAGATCAAGAAAATAATAAATAAATATTATACACTAATAATTATACTACTACCAAATGAAGAATTGGCCTATAAACTAAAATAATGGAGCCTGCGGCTGAAGCACATACCTCAGGAAGAGTTATTTTTTACCCTGTTTGAGTATTAAACTTGGTACAATTTAACTATAAAAGAAGGAAAGAAAACAAAAACAACAGAAGACAAGTGTCGACCGGTTTCGGTCTAAAAGACCTTATCAAGACATTTCATGATGCTGCCGACATTTTTTATGTTTCTATGGAAAAGTACAGGTCCGCATACATTCTTTAACCTTATTTAATTACCTCCACAAAATAAAATAAAAAAAGAAATAATTATAACAATAATACTAATGAATAAAGAAATGAACACAAATAAATTAAATAAAATAAATAATTAAATAAAAAATACATTAGTTTAAAATAAGCCACAAACAAATCATCTACGTCATGTGTGACATCATTAGTACACACTACACAATCTGTGCACTGCCAAAGTAGGGAGACAATCCAACAGTGCCAAAGTACATACATTTAAATAGATCCGTAAATTATTAGTTAGATAATAATAATAATAATAATAATAATAATAATAATAATAATAATAATAATGACATTACTAATAATTTAATAATTTGCATCTTTAAATGAAAAAACAAAACAAACTTGGCTATAGTATTACTATATAGGCCTAAACACCATGGGTTTTTTTCGGAGGCATTTTTTTTGTTTGTGGACAAAATGGAATCGCAAACTAGATCTACACTGTGACTGTCAATGCGTTGGCGCGTTGCATGTCAGCAATGAAAGCTATGGATCGGAAAAGTTTGTATTATACTGAAAGGGTAAATAATTTCGTTTCGGTAATGGTTGTGCTAAGTTTTATTGAGTTCGCAGTTTGTATAGAACTTTTTAAATGACAAATCTTCACAAAGTTTGACCGCCCGATCGTAAAATCAATAGGTCACTTGACCAGCTGGCTGGCAAACCAATCGGTCATTTCAGATTTTTATGCGTCAATGACCGATGACCGACGCCAAGAATAAACCCTGATTATTTGAAGGTCGCAGGTCGCGTTTTAGAGGTAGTCGTTTAAGAGAGCTCGTTTATATAGTACAAAGCAACTGTGAATTAGTTTCTGGTCATATCTGTTGGAGGAAGTCGTTTAAGAGAGGGTCTCAAAACGGAGGTTTTACTGTATTAGAAATGCAGGGGTGCCACTCTGCCGGTTACGGTCCGGAATTCCGTTTTTTTAAATCAATTTCGCCGGCGCTGCCGGTTTTTGAAAAATCGAAAAGCAACGATTTTTTTTTTCAAGGAACGATATTTTTTTAACAGGTCGCGTTCAATTTCCAATCCGACTTTTCTTTCGTATTCGGTTGCGTCCCCTGCCCGATCCACGTTTTTAGAATCGCAAGTTAGCGCATGCTGCTACCTGCCTATTTCGATCAACATGAAGCAACAGTGGACCGGTGAAGCGAAAAAATTCAA
The DNA here is from genome assembly GCA_036898135.1 of Oncomelania hupensis. Lineage (NCBI taxonomy): Eukaryota > Metazoa > Mollusca > Gastropoda > Littorinimorpha > Pomatiopsidae > Oncomelania > Oncomelania hupensis. Next base: position 13,265,074 of record CM072521.1, on the reverse strand, counting down.
CAATGCTGTACATTTCCAACCGTAAAGAAGACGCTGTGAGACTGGAGGAGGTGGAGAAAGGAGTGAGGAATAAATGGCGATGGGAGTGGCTTCAAGAAAAGGACACGAACAACATAGCTTTCGGCACTTGGGTGAAAAAGATTGACTGTCCCGGTGTTGCATTCTGCATTTTCTGTAGTGTATGAAGACCTTCGGCTTCAAGTATGGCACCAGCGGGAAGAAGAAACTGAGAGAGCACGCCGAACTTGCGGAGCATCAAAACAGTATGAATTTAATTATTTTTCTGTTTGATTCAAGTTTAGGTCTGCCACCCCCACTCCCATTTTTATATAATATAAGGTAGCACCGACTTTTCTCTTTTTGCATCATTCCCAAGGTAGGAATATTCTCTTTTTTAGTTTTTACCTGTCTCCCTCACAACACTAGCCTATGCATCATCCCCAGTATAGCCTTATCTACTACTACTTATTATTAATGATTAATTGATTTTGGATATTCACTAAAAATAAGTTAGCCTAGATCAACACATTGTTTTTGTTTTTGCTTTGACTTTTTAAATTTAAGGTGGAGCTCCAACAATTTATGCAGATGCCTACAGGTCTATTATAATCATCATCTGTTTGATATGATGTAGTCTAAGCAAGGTGGTCTACTCTTCCTAAACTTGGAAAGAGGGCAGCACTGAAGGGAGCTGGAGACATAAGGAGTTTTTTCAAGAAGCCTAGACATGCTTAGCATGTTATGTTTGTAACCAATAGCCTGGAAACACTACACTTTTTGTTGTTGCTCTGTTTGTTGCAGCCCTGCTGCTTGTCATGGATAGTAATATATAATACTGATACAAAATGTTCTCTGTATAGCCAATTTGAACTAGTCTGATGATTACTTTTTTTAATTTTTAATTTAATGTGTGAAGTTTGGCTTAAAACTGTCAGCCAACTGGTCAAACCCTATTGAACTGTATGTGGACATTTGAACTGTGAGAGTAATTGCAACATGGGTCAAACCCTACTGAACTGAACTGCATGTGTGATCTTGAAACTGTCAAGACTAAATGAACTCTTCAATTAGGAGTGTAGTGGGACTGCTGGGTAAGTTTGCTTACATTAATAAAATGTTTAAGTGTTGATTTTTGGACATTCTTTTTTCTATGTAAAATGTACATTCAGATTGCAGGAGAGCCTTCCAAATCACTTTTAATTTCAAATTTTTCTTCGGCTTCAGGGGGGCGTTGTCCCCCTGCACCCCCCAACAGGGCGCTGCCCCTGGACCCCCAACTTTCAGGTTTTTCATATTTTCAGAGTGGCACCCCTGGAAATGCGAGAAAAATGTATCTTGTAAGCCACCTTAAAGAAGAAAAGAATTAATTACACAAGAGCAAACAGTAATAAATGGAATTTATACACCAGAACAATGTTACAATGCTAATGTCATATTATAAAAACAAGAGAATAATTTAATTTAAGACGGGGAAAGGTGGATGGCATGATTGTTAGATCTAAGGCTAGATGGATTAATGATGGTGAAAACAAAATCAAAATATTTTTGTAGCTTAGAAAAAAGATATATTGAAAAATCTGTTTTTTCTTGAACTTGATGATGGTAGTATTTTACATGACACAGATTTAATTACACAAGAAGTCAATACTTTCTATCTCAATTTATATTCCTCTAAAGAACATCAAATCAAAAGTGATATTGAGCCCAATTTAATTTGTCTTAAGTTAGACGAAGAAGAAAAAGCTTTGCTAGAAGGTAATATCAGGTGACAAGAACTGTTAGCAGCAATAAAACAACTGAACAACGTTAAAGTCCTGATTCAGACGGTTCGACTGCAGATTTAGGTATTTTCATGCTTAGTTCCATAAATTCTGGTTTTGAAAGGTGAAAGGTCTGTTACTCAAAAACAAGGTATAATAACATGTATTCCTAAAGAAGATAAAGATAAGAGATTTACCCATTACTCTTTTGAATACTGTTTACAAAGTTGCTGCTTCTGTGCTACCAAAACTGATTCATGACGACAGAAGTTTTTTTTTTGAAAGGTTGGTATATTAGAGACAATGAATATACGACTTATGTACCATATTATATTCTGAACAAAATAATATTCCTGGTTATTGATTTTGAAAAGGCATTTGACAGCGTAGAATGGTCTTTTATTGACAAAACTCTAGCTAAGTTTAATTTTGGTGAGGATATTCAACATTGGGTTAAAGCATTTTATTGTAACATTTCTTCTTTTGTGTTTGTAAATGGACAATATTCTACGTGGTTTAAGGTTTTTAGAGGAACAAGACAGGGAGATCCGTTACCACCTTACTTATTTATCCTCTGTGCTGAAATAATGGCTATTGCGTTCCGTCGGAACAACAGTATTCGTGGAATGCAAATTGCCAATGTACTTGTTTTACGATATCAGTTTACTGACGATATCAGTTTACTGACGATATCATTTTTCTAGATGGTAGCAAAGAATCATTTTCTGAATGCATTAAAGTACTCCAAATCTTTTCTTCTAAGTCTGGGCTTAGCATTAATTATGATAAGTGTGCTGCAATATGGTTAGGACAACATAAAAAAAAAACATGTGTAAGATTTTGTACTGATCTGAACGTAATGTAGAACCCATGTACTTTTAAGTCCTTAGTTATAATATTTTCTAAACAATTTTCAAGAAATTGTCAAATTAAACTATGATAACAAGCTTAACGAGATAAAAAGTTTATTAAATTAAAGCGCCACTTAACACCGTTTGGAAAGTTGCTGTAATAAAAGGCCTGGCTGCTTCTCAGTTAACGCTGTTAACAGTTAACGTTAAAAGTCCCCTATACGCTCCTGTGTCCGTGGACGGTAATCTATCTACGCAACGCACGCACGCACGCAGTTAACACATTTCTTTTATTATCAGATCCAGATGAAATGTTTATAAAAGACTTGTCCATTCTGTTTTTCAACTTCTTATGGGATGGCAAAAAGAATAAAATTAAAAGAGATATAATTATAGTCTTATGAAAAGAGTGATTTGAAGATGTCAGATGTTAAATGCTTTTTATCTTCTTTACATGGCTTAAATGAATCTTGCAAAGTGACAGTAAATCAATTACATTATTATCTATTGAATGTCCATTTGTGAGAGAAGTGAAAACTTGTAGTGCATTTGTGAACGTGTTAATAAGTAAAACCAAGAATCCTTTTTGGTGTGATGTATGAAAAATGTTTACCTTCTTCCTATAATGAGTGTGTTTTGGAATGTTTTCATTACAATTAAAATGTATGTAGTGATCACAATGTCATCTTTATTCAAATCTGGTAAGATAATAAGATCTACTCATTAAGGGACTTACTTGATCCAAGCAGTTTCTTGGCATTTGAACAATTTAAGATAAAATATCCAAATGTACAAGCAAACTTTCTTCTATTTGAAGGTGTTGTCCGAGCTTTAAAAAGGTATCAGAATAAGCTTGCTTTGATTTTTGACCCTAACTATTTTTTTTATTAGTGATCCCCTTGTATGGAAACACTTAGCAAGAGGTAATGCAAAACATATTTATCTCTGTTTAATTAAGCAAACCCTTCATTTACATTGTATTCAAAAATGGACAAATATTTGTAATGTCCACATTGATATTAATTCTGTTTTTCCACATGCTGTTAAAACTACTGCTGATTCACGCTTAAGATGGTTCCAGTTTAGATTGATCCACAGGCTAATCCCGACGCATCACTACTTGTTCTTAAGAAAACTTACCAACTCGCCTTTATGCAGTTTTTGCAACCGTGAAGAACAAACTACTGAACAATACTGCCAAGCTAAACAACTCATCACCTCATATTCCTATCCTATCCTATCCCATAACTCGGAGGTCATAGGGGCACCACAGATGATTGTTTAACCAGCGTACTCCATCCTTCCCTGTCCACAGCAACCCTGATTGTTTCACTCAGTGTCAAACCAGTCCATTCTCGAATGTTGTCATCCCACCTCTTTTACGGTCTCCCTCTTCTTCTACCTCCTTGCACTGTGCCTTGCAGGATGGTCTTTCCAAGACCTGATGATCTGGTGACGTGGCCATACCATCGGAGTTTCCGTTTTTTCACCACTGTGTGCAGGTCATCATGTTGTCCAATGGCTTGTGTGATGGTCTGTCGGACTTCGTCGTTGGTCATGTGCTGGGTATAGGAAATGCCCAGAAGTCTTCTGTAGCACCTTATCTCCATGCTTTGTATTCTTCGTTGGGGATCTGCTGTGAGGGTCCATGTTTCACAAGCATATAGGAAGATGGAGATGACAAGGGAGCGCAGCAGCCTTACCTTGGAATGTAGACTGATTGTCCTTCCTTTCGAAATTGCCTTCAACCTCGCCAGGGCAGCAGTTGTTTGTGCGATCTTGGAGAGGACTTCCTGTTGGGACCCATTGTCTGATACAATGGCTCCTAAATATTTGAAGCTATGCACTGTGTTGATGGATTGGCCTTGGACTTTGATGTCCTGTGTTGATGCTATTGGTGTTGTTGGTCATCATTTTGGTATTCTCTGCACTTATTTCCATTCAATAGGCTTTGGAGGTGGTGTCAAGCGTCTGTACCAGCTGTTCGTTCTTGTTCCTCTCCAGCCAATCTGTAACAAGAGGACCTGTTTACCCTGCACAATTTAAGTTTTTGCTTGTTTAGTCAGTGTAGATTAGAAGATTACTGTTAGTCTAAAGCAGACGACAGAAGTGATCATGTGTAACACAGTTGGAGCTTGATGCAAGCACAGTTAGTGACATCATCGCAGCCTACGATGGTGTTTTGAATTTTGCAGCCACTTAGATGTTTTCAGCCAATGGGAACACAGCTAGGTTATTTAGAACCAGTTCTGGGTGATTCAAGCTAAGAGATAGAACGTCAGTCGAGTTTGAAATGCTGAGCAGTACACAGTACACTCAAGCAGAAATCTCTCTCCTGGGAAGATTAGACAGCAGTACTTGTTGAATATTCAAATTCAATCAAGTAGCCACGGCCTGACTTTGTCAAACAGGTAAATGAACATACTTCTGTTTCATCGTGATGTATTTATATTATTGTTGAAACTATGTTTGTGAATTTTTCTATGCTTTAGAATTGTTAGCCCCACGTTGCGTGTTAACGTGGCGAAGACGACCTGGCCGACGCCATGTTGTATTATGTACGGATCCACTGATGTCTAACCTATATGTATACGTGCAGACCAGTGGCTGTACCTGAGAATGTTTATAATATTATTTCTTTATGGTTATAGTTAGCCACAATTTATATTTATATATGTATAGGAAATTAGAGTGGAGATTCCAGTGGACCACAGACTTAGCAGAATGTTCATCGCTTATGTATAGAGATGTGGAGCTATCACTGAGGGCTACTTTGGCCTTCAGTGAGATGCTCTGCACAGACCTATTATACAGGGTTGTGCAGAATTTCGTTTCATATGTTACAGACGAGCAGGCGTTATATCGTGAGCCCAACTCAGCAAAAGATAGAACAAAGTCGACGCGTAGAGTTGGCTGCCGAGGCATCTCCAGCATTGTGCGCAGATAGCCCAACCGTCGAACCACAAACTCAAAGACTCCACGACAACATAGATTGTCCCAGAAGCGACCTCAACGCAGCGCTTCAACCATGCAGTTAAGTGCCACCAGAAACAGTGCACTAAAACTCTGTATAAACCGGACCACAGTAGTCCACTCTTCAAGACTTCTGACCATTAAGGCAGAGAGTATCCAGTGCCCTATGATGAAAAAGTAGCTGCCTAGATTATCAGCGAGCGAACCATTCGCATTGCCAATGAACTTTTAAGTTAGTTTCGTACTTCGAATATCGTGTATATAGAGTAGAGGAAATAAATGTGTGATTTTTACTGTTATCAAGTGGCTGGACTACATATGATTCATAGCCATGTGAAAGCTAATGTGACAGTGATCTTTTACCATTTTTCTATCTATCTCTGTACCCCAGCCTAAACACAGACCGAGCTAAACAAATAAGTGTATTAAGTTAAGTCATATAGAGATAACTAGCTATCCTAATCAACTAAGACGAGGAGGTAATAGCAGTCCATTGTGCAGAGCCCAGCAACAATAAAAACCCCGTCACAATCCATCAATGTCATCCGCAAAACGAAGGTTGGAGATTGCTCATCCCCTATGCTGACTGTGCCTTCGTGGTCTGCAAGGGCATCTGACATGATGCGCTCTAGGAAGATGTTGAAGAGTGTTGGAGAGAGTAGGCATCCCTGACGCACACCGATTGTTGTTCTGAACCAGTTTCTGATGGCGCTGTTGTGGAGGACTGCACTGGTAGCCTTGTCATACAGGCTTTTGATGACCAATAATTTTAGGGCTGATATTGTACACTCTCATGGTTGCCCACAGAGCTACATGCCAGACTCGGTCAAACGCCTTTTTGAAGTCTACGAACACATGATATAGATGTTGTTGGTGCTGTAGGTATTTCTCGCAGATTAATATCATAACATAATAATAATATCACCTCATATTAATGTCTTCATTATAACTGACCAACAAACAGAAACACACATTGCCAAGTCAAATGGAACTTATAATAAACTTTTTAAACTTGATGATGTACAGCAACCTTTTCTCAGTGTAATCTTTTCACTAAAAAGCCTCTCCTTTATCTGCACATGTGTTCTACTTTTCACCCATGCTATATGTAATATTGCCTTTCTTTTTGTTAATTATATTTAAATACCAAAAAGCTTTACAAGCATAGACCAGAAGCATTATGCAATGCAGTTACATATTTCTTTCTGCTTCCTCCCCCTTCCCCTGACCCCTGAATGACCATGTACATGAGTATGACTGATTTTTCTTCTTATCGTTTTCCTGGTTAATTATACAGTAATTAATATTTGGAGAAAAAAAAACATAGAAAAAAGAAGAAACTTTTGCTTTTCCTCTGACACCCTCACACTACAAATACCCCGCTACAAACTCCTCTGCAGGCTTTCGATCCTTCTCAGTGCTTGGTCCTTTAACTTGGAACTCTCTTCCACTCTCTCTTCGCATCTCTCTGAACATGTCCAATTTGAAATCTTCCTTATAAATATCTGATTCTGACTGTCACCTTCATTCCTTATTTTCTGATTCAGACCGCCATCATCACACTGCATGCCCCCAGCTCCCTCATTCTAGCTGCTCTCCTCCTCCCTCCCTCACTCGTCTGTTATAGTTTACTTGTAAATATTCTTTTTCATGTTTGTATTAAGCCTTTGCATAATTTATTAATGTCTCATCTTTTTTTCACTTCTTCTTGTATGTGTTTCAATGTTAACATAATAAATGCATGAGAACTGCGCTTTGAACTGATGTCATTAGGAAAAAGTGCTATATAAATACCAGTAGTAGTAGTAGTAGTAGTAGTAGTAGTAGTTCAGCAAACATCAACAACTGCATACAAGATCGCTTTCCGAAAATCACTACAAAGATCATCCTTGTGACGACACGAGGTTTCAATGCACAATAATAGTAGTTGTGCCGTAGTTACATATCATGCAGAGTTGCACATCTCTAGCGCTGCAGTGTACAAAGTTTTGTATCAGTATTCTTTACTGCGTATGTATGATTTTCACGTGGGTAACGCATAGCGTATAATGCATAGTCGGGAAAATTGGGGTACTGAGCGGATCTCGAGACCTTGTACTGTGAGCCAGGTAGATTTTAGCCTGGCAGTCAAGTTGGTAGCTATTGGAAGCAGACGTTTTTTGGACGAAAAGTGACTTTGAGACTGTGTTATCTTAGGATAAAGGAGAGTCGGTTTTCGTAAGGGCTGTGTATCATGTGATTTGAACCACCCAAGGTCTTGAGCCCTCGTCAGGACAATGACCAGAAAACTGTAACGGAAAGATTATTACTGACACTTATTCAGGATAATAAGTGTAGAGTATCTTCTTTAGGGTGTGTGTCCTTCGATTAGGAACCTCCCAATGCTCAGTTACCTCGTCAATACCGAGATGCTCCGGGTGCAAAGCACAGCATAGCACGTTAATGAACTTTATACTCTCAAACAGATAACCATTGTGGTGTATTGTGTCGTGTTGTATTGTGGTGTTGGTGTTGTGTATCCGTATTCACAGGCTGAGAACTTCAAGACTGGGCCTACTTCTACCAAAGAGCTTATTAAGGAAAGAGGGGGAACTTCCATTACTTCATATACAAAAATGCAAGATGCTCTCATGGATTATTTTCCTTTGCTCGTGCTGGCTATATTTCATCATCTGCTATATGAATGAGCTGTGCGTGGTAACTTATTGAGCCTATGCCATTGCAAAAGAACATTTTATGGCAACGTTTGCAAAAACCAAACTTTTAACCATCATTATTATTAACATTCCGCTACTGCTGTCTTTTTTTTCTTTTTTTTATGTTTACTTATTGACATTTATTAGGTGCTTTTATGCTGCTTATGTGTGTATGTCATAGGTTCATTTTGTGCCCTGTAATTTATTATTTTTTAATCAACGACAGATATTTTAAAATTAAAATATGCATGACAGACTGTTTCATTTATCCGAAACTGTAAATCCGTAATCGTGAGAGAGAGAGAGGGAGAGTGAGAGAGAGAGAGAGGGGGGTGGGGTGGGGGAAGAGAGAGCTCTGTCATTATCAATTAATCACAAAAAAGCACAATAACAAAATGTTTTACTAATAGTGTGAATTTACTTTATATCAGGTGTCCCCCTACCCCCCAACCCTCTCACCTCCCACATCACTGGCTTAATAACATCAGTCACTTCAGGATCAACGGTTTCTTTTCTCTCACATCTCAGTTACAGATTCTCCAGAAGAAGTTAAATCTTTCTGACGAGGTGACATATTTCTGTTATAATTCTGCATTCATGCCGTTACACTTGGATGTATTATTATAATTATTATTATTATTATTATTATTATTATTATTATTATTATTTTGAATAATAAGACAAACTTTTTTGTTGTTGTTAACATAAGCAGTTTGACGAAGCCAAACTGCCAATCTGACATCTACTTTTGAAATATAAGCACAAATATAGTCAAACAACCTAGCAATAACGTAAACAGTGAGCGACCTGTTGAACGTAAACTGTCGGCAAGCAAACTGTTTTGGATTTAGCACTAGGTATAACATGAATCATTCAAGCCGCTCTCCGATTGTTTTAACACTAACAACACTGCAGCGGTCTTAGTTTAGGCCTACATAAACACAAAAAAATGAAGTTTTTCAATTGCAATTTACCTTTCTTTGTCTCTTGGAAATTTGAAAAAGGACTTGCCAACACAACTTTTTTTGTATCTGGCATTACGGCAATTGATGGCTGTGCAAAAGTCACCGCCCTGTTTCACTCGGTCGCCTTTTGACTTTCTGCCACGAGCCATTTTCAGCACGCTGACAAGGGCGCATAACTCGTACCTTTCGTCTCGCGGTTCTGTACCAAGTTCCCCCTCTTTCTATCATTAAGCTCTGTGCTTCTACTACTGCTTGCTTGCTTACTTCTACTACTACACCTACTACTTGCCATACTACTTGTTTACTTCTGTTGACTCCACTTGAAGTATCTGTGGGCTACTGTTTCTATTCCTCCATGCTGGTCGAGGGTGCTGTCTAAGCGACTGTGGGATTCATCGCCGCCTGTACACTTCATGTGCTTCGGACGGCAGAGAGATCACCGCCTGGGCGTTTGCATACCACACCCTTGTTCTTCTCAGTCATACTTGCATACACTCACATAAACACCTCATCGCCTTGATTCTGTGCAGTATACTTTATTATCTGAGCGTAGTTTCTTCATCTTCTTTTGAGATTAGCTAGAGATAAAGTGCTACAACAGTGATTTAGTAAGCCAGCCAACCTAAACTAATTATTCATCAAGCTGTGCTGGCTAGTGACTTATCTTGTAATTAAATCTATCTTGTTGCTTGATTCATTCACTGCTACCAATTGTTTATTGTGATATACTGGTTATAATTGTTACATATTGTCGTGGGGCATTTCTTGTGTACAGCTCTGGGGTTTTCAGTTTAGATAAGGGAGGTAATTGTTCAGTAAATATTGGGTTGTGGGTCTGGATAAGGGTTGAGGGTGGTCTAGATATCCCATTGTACTGTGTGTGTGTATTCGTTGTTGAATAAAAGAGTGTGATTGTACATCTGGCATTTTGTGTTAGTTTCTTTTGTTTGAGTTTGTATACCCTCACTCGCTGTTTGAGCTGAATGCTCACGGCACCCACTAGGGTGACGTGACAATCCCTACAAGCAGACAGTGCTTTACTTATCTAGCCTCTCTGCAATCGAGAAAAAATTTGAGCATTCCAGTCGGATAGCGCAGTGGTTGGAGCACTCGCTACTGTGTCGCAAGTTAAGCACCGTCCAGTGCGGTTAGCACTTGGATGGGTGACCGCAAAACGTAAAGCGACAAATAACAACGCCCCCAGTTGACTCAACTGTGACTGAGTACCTACTCTTTTAAGGGTGGGGAAGGTAAAGCAGTGAGGGAGAGAGATGGGCATCACCCTCAATACGCTGGCCCAAGATAAGTGTGATCTCCAACATCACGCTCCCCTACGGCCACAAGGCTATGGGACTACCTTTACCTTTACCTTTTTTTTATTCCAGAATGACGCAATAACACCCAATCAAAGTAAAACTCCTCACCGGAACTATGCGCTGTCTTACGTCAAATAATGTTAATCTACATGATTCGACCAGCTTTTACCCGTAATATCTGAAAAATTTGGTCCATAATAAACAATTACAGAAAATTTGCAACAATATCGACTGACAAAAGTTATCAACATTCTACTGTTACACTCTGTTTGATGATGGTGTTTTCTATCAGTATCTGATTCAGCCCCGATGCTTGAATTCCTGATAGTTGTGTAACTCAGATTCGTTTATTCACGCAACCCGTCCAAACAGCATACAAGTCACAAAGTCGACGTATGAAGTTTTCCACTTTTATTCAGCACACACCAACAACTGCATACAATTCTCAACTCAACTCAACAACTTTCACAGCAACTCTCCAAATCACTATCAACAACTTTACTATCTCAACAGCAACTCGGCACACGATTAAATAACCTCTCTCTCTTCCGGAAGAATTTCGAATAATGTAGAAATGACGCACTGCCACCAATCGAATAAAAGATCATCATCACTGACTTATGTCATACATTATTATTTCTCCTTCTGGAACGACCTCTTGCTTCGACATGTATCGGGAAATTTCTATAGAAAGTAAACACTCAGATCCAGAAACTTCTACAGTAATATCGACCAAAGCAAATTATCAACGTTATACAAAGCCTCTCCTAACAACAATGCAAACTCAAATCAAAGGTAAATAAACTCCATTATTGAATACTTTACAAAACGAAACGATTAGATCTATCTTGCGCGTTTCTGACGTACTACCATTCGCGTTTCAACGTAACATCTACAAAGCTTCGTCTAGCAACAGCGCAAAATCATATCAAAGGTAAATATGCACTATCATTCCATACTTTCCAAATCAAAATGATCAGATCTATCGTGTGTGTCTCAGTTGTAACAGCGAGACCTCTCCAAAAGGCATTATTGCCCAACATTCTTTCTTTTGTGTGCCTTTCTTAAGTCTACGGGTAGGTTCACACAGAAAGCCTATTATATTATATGTCCGGACAGTGAACTGAACCTGCTAACATGCTTTAAAGCATTTTGAATTTCTGCGTTTTTCCAGAGCCTATAAGTTGTTAAAAAAAAAAAGTGTCTGACCCCTGCCCTAAAGAAACGTCAATCTAAAAAAACAATTACCATGAAAATAGTATTTATACCGACAGCCTAGCGAGCGCATTCTCATATTAAGATCTGAAATCCGTTTCCCTCTATAAATTATTTTGAGTATTTGGCACAATTTTTTTAAAATTCATCAAATTTTTTACCTTCTCCAAAACTCCTAGTGTGTATGTTTTTATTTGCCAGTAGTGTAAACGTGTTTTATCTCCTTCAATCTTTTAACTTGTCTTCCCATGACTTTATATTATTTGTCTAATTACACATACGAAACAATATACTTGAAAGTATACTAACTTCTCTTTGAATTAGTTCTCTGTTGTCCATCAGTGTTTTCTGAAACATAATAAAACATTCTCAAATTAGTTAAAACACACTACTATAAGCACTTGATAATTCAAAACCTTTGCTTTGGATGTTAAGGAGATTATGATGCTGATACTGATGATGATGTTTTCTAGTACAGCATGATTACTATATAAATAAAGGTCACATCTAGATTTTTGGAAGAGGTATAAACTAAACACATTGCTGCACACATGTGTTAACTAGAAGGGCAATTGAACCACATGCTCCTTATGGATATTAGCAATATTTAACATGAAAATGATTGCCCACAAAAACTACAAAATGAAATGGTGGCATTAAAATGCAAAGTAATACCAACTATAATCTTTCTATGGTCTTGACCTTTAGATGACTGACTTCTGGCTCCAAATACACTCATGTATAAAGTATACACCATCTTACCAAGTTTGGTGGTAATTTTTTAAATAGCTACTTTAAAGTTTTTGCACAGACAGATGGCGGACGGACAGACTGGTTTTTTTTTTCTATATCATTTTGGAACTATTTAGGACTTGGCACAGATTTGCGAAAATCAAAGAATCATGTTCAATACTAATAACCTAGAAAAAAATTAAAATTTTGTGGAAAAATTCTTTTAAAAACTAATATTTTATGACCCTGACCTTGACCTTAATGAAGTCATTCATTCACTGATCATTTTCGACCATCTTACCAAGTTTGGTTGTGATTTTTTAAATAGCTACTTTAAAAATTTTGCACAGACAGATGGCGGACGGACAGACCGTGTTTGTTTCCAATTTATTTTGGAACTTTAGGACAGCACTGATTTGCACAAATCTGGATTTTTTTTTTTTTTTTGGGGGGGGGGGGGGGGGTGGCATAGACTCACATTGTTTTGCATGTGAGTCAATAAAAGGGCCCCAAGATCACATATTTCAGTTTCACAAATCCTTTCCAAATTCACAATAAATATTGCCCCACCACAAAAAATAAGATTAAGTTGAAATTTATATTTTTTAAATAAGAAATGTTTTGATATAAAATTAATACATTTGTTTATGTTAATTAGTTATTCATTGCTTACAGGGTCCAGCAGACTGCAAAGAGTCGAATTGGGACCACAAAATCAAGACCACAACTTCGCTGAAAGATAACTCGCCCCTGATTCGCATAAAAGATCAGCCGAAACAACCCTAGTGGTAACACTGAAAACAATCCACCAGCCGGTCACTTTACGATAAAGACATCCCACGCAGGGGACGCTGAGGCTATCCTCTAATTTATCTAACCCCCGTTTACACACAAAAAAAAAAAAATAAATATTATAAATTATCAACAAAACACATATAAAATGCCTACATTGCCAAATAATAACATCATAGGAAGCCCCAGTGACCACCTGGCAGAAAGCGTCCAATATTCCCAAGCTGATCCAAAAGACCTCACACACAAATTAGGAGTTTTACATTACATTACATTACATTACATAATTGTTGCTTTAGGTCCAGCGGACTCTTCCGAGCCAAATCAGGACCGGACAACCCCCAATCCGCATAAAAGATCTGCTGAAACAACCCTAGTGGGAAAACTGAATGCCCTCCACCAGCCAGTCACTTTACAATAAAGACATCCCACGCAGGGGACGGCTGAGGCTTCACCCCAACTTATCGAACCCCGGTTTACAAAAACAAAATAGAATACAAACATCATAAATTATCAACAAAACACATACATATAAAATGCCTACATTGCTAAATAATAACATCATAGGAAGCCCTAGTGACCACCTGGCAGAAAGCGTCCAATATTCCCAAGGTGATCCAACATACCTCATACGCAAATAAGGAGTCTTGTCCCGGAAGAGTTTTCAAGAAAAAAGGTAGGAGACTGGGCTAGCGAAGAAGACGATAGTATAGCAGATTGATAGAACAGAGCAGGAATGAGAAAGAGCAAATGAGAAAGACAGCGACAGTGGGAATTTAAAGCACTAAATTTCCAGAAAGTGGGGATACTATTTATACTGAAACCCCCAACGGGTGTATGAATACAAATACAAGATTATTGCTTTAGGTCCAGCGGACTCCTCCGAGCCAAATCAGAACCAGAGAGACGTTATTTTAAAATATTATAGAATGTTTCAAATCTTAAGAAACAAGCCTGTCACTCCCAAATACTCAAACAAACTTTCACATGACACCTCTTTAAAAGTCTTCTTTAGATTTTTTTAGATTTTTTTTTTTTTAGATTTAGATTTTAATGCTTTATTGTCCCTTTTTATCGGGAAATTCTGGGCCGCCTCCCCATGTGGAATGCGTAGTCGCAGCCTGTGGCGCGCCCAAACCCAACCTACCTAACATTAGTTGTGTTTTTGAAATTTTTAGAAATTCTTTAAATTTTTGAAATATTTTGAAATTTTGAATTTTAAAACTGATGTATTAAAAATACGTTCCCTTTCCTCAATCAAATCACTAAATTCAGTCCTATCAATAAAATCCAAACTAAACAAAACATGTCGATATGATTTATATGTGATAAAACAAACCAACATCGTGTAAAAATTGAAACAGGTGTTGACCATTACATACTTTAAAAATCTCTTTGAAAGGTATTGAACCAAAATATGTTTCTCTTTCCTCAATCAGATCAGCACATTCAGACATGAAATGGCGAACAGAAAAGGATTGATCACATGCAAAGCACCATGGTGGTTCTTCTCCTTTTAAAAGGAAACTGTGGGTGACATAAGTGTGCCCAATATGAAGGCGAGCCAAAACTGTTTCTTCTTTGCGAGTGGATGCAAAGTTTAGGCAAAGAATCTGACAAATCCGGGAGAATTTGAAATAATTTGTTGTTGATATGGTTAGACCAGTCAGTCTGCCACAGCGGTTTACAATAAGATCCAGTCATACAGCGCAGATCAGAGTAAGGAATAAATTGGAAAATCTCTGAAGGGAAATCGAGATGCAGAGCATCTTTAGCCGCTTTGTCTACTGCAATGTTGCCGCGGATGCCCATGTGACCAGGTACCCACATAAAAACTATCTTTTTACCCTCAGAAACAAGTTGTGTATGGAGGTCATGGATCTCAGCCAGAAAAGGGTGTGATATCTTTCTCGTGGAAAGAGCCTGGAGTGCTGACAGTGAATCAGACATGATTAAAAACGAGGTTCTTTTGGATTGATAAACTTGTTTCAGAGCTAGATGAATTGCCTTGAGCTCAGCTGTATAAATAGAACGAAATCAGGTAAACGCTGTTGCAAAGGCTTATCTAAGTGTCTCCCAGAGACCAACGCAGCAGCAACTGACTCTCCTTTCTTTGACCCGTCTGTAAAAAGTTTTTCATATCCTGGGTATAGGGCACACTGTTCTAAATAAAGTTGGTTATATACGGTTTCAGATGTATTGTTTTTGAGAAAAGCAGACAATTGCCAATTAATGTTTGGGGTACATAATTTCCATGGAGGAGCTTCAATCCGAAGCTCATCATCGTTGATGGAAGCAACATCGATGCCTGATTTTTCCAAATGAGCCTGCATTCTGATGAGGAGTTTTGTCCGGAAGAGTTTTCAAGAAAAAAGATAGGTGATTGGTCTAGTGAAGAAGAAGATAGTATAATAGATTGATAGAACAGAGTAGGAATGAGAAAGAACAAAGGAGAAAGACAGCAACAGTGGGAATTTAAAGCACTATTCCAGAAAGTGGGGATACTATTTATATTGCAACCCCTGGCACTCCCAAGAGGTGATTTGTTTATGTGCTCAAGGCCGATTCTAAATATTGCACCACTGCGAAAGTGTGCATAGTACGGCAAGTTGTGTATTTAAGATTAAGGAAGATATGCCTAAAATTACAAGATGCCCAAAATTTAAAGCTCAGCAAACATTATCAATTGTTTAATCAAGTGTCAACAACAGAATTTCCCAAGTTACCTATATTGTGTCACACATACACACAAACAACCGTGTAGAAACGCCATTATGATGACTTTCATGAAACTCTACATACACTACTTTGCCATTTTTACAAATTTGTCCATTTTTTGAAGCTAACCCTAACCCTTAACCTAACCCTAAGGCTAACACAGCCCTAACCCTAACGGAACACTGTTTTGACGTCAACATAACAGGGTCCGTCAAAAGAAAGTACGTAGAGGTTCAAGTGTGTGTCAGAATAAAGGCGTTTCTACCTAGCCACACACACACACTCACACACATAAACATGCACACACACAAACCAACTCCTCAATGCTGTGAGCCTTCATACAAACAAGCAAGAACTAGAATGGCAAACCCCCATATGACACACATGCTCCTTTTGGTTGTTGTATCAATTTTTATTCATCAGTTTAGCATAAGTTGTACTGATTCTCATGGAACATGCAATATTTAATAATAATAATAATAATAATAATAATAATAATAATAATAATAATAATAATAATAATAATAATAATAATAATAAAACTTTGAAGTAAAAAAGGACTAAAACACCTTAATATCGCTGGGGGTGGCTGGGGGAGGGATATATGTACAACAGGTTTAAAAAGAAAAAAGCTATTTACAAAGAGCATTAAACCTTATACAACACATACAGTACACCAAAAAACAAACAGGTTACATTACATTACATGATTATTGCTTTAGGTCCAGCGGACTCTTCTGAGCCAAATCAGGACCGGACAACCCCTGATCCGTATAAAAGATCCGCCGAAACAACCTCAGTGGTAAAACTGAAAGCTCTCCACCAGCCAGTCACTTTACAAAAAAGACATCCCACGCAGGGGATGCTGAGGCTGTACACTAATTTATCAAACCCTCGTTTACAAAAACAAAATAGAATACAAACATCATTATAAATTATCAACAAAACACATGCATATAAAATGCCTACATTGCTAAATAATAACATCATAGGAAGTCCTAGTGACCATCTGGCAGAAAGCGTCCAATATTCCCCAGCTGATCCAACAGACCTCATACACAAATAAGTAGTCTTGTGCTGGAAGAGTTTTCAAGAAAAAAGGTAGGTGACTGGTCTAGCGAAGAAGAAGATAGTATAGCAGATTGATAGAACAGAGCAGGAATGAGAAAGAGCAAATAAGAAAGACAGCGACAGTGGGAATTTAAAGCACTAAATTTCCAGAAAGTGGGGATTCTATTTATACTGAAAACCACGGCACAAACAGGTAGCATTTTGTAGACTTAAAAAGAAAAATTTTAAAAAATTTAAAGTAAACAAAAAAAAAAAATAATAAAAAAAATTTTAAAAATACAAAGAGATATAGAACTTAAAAGTGAGTTTGTCATTAATCTTTTCACTAAAAAGCCTCCCCTTTATCTGCCTCTGTACCAGCTGTTCAAGTTCTTGTTCCTCTCCAGCAGTGTTTTTTAAGCCGGATCCGCCCCCTCCACAACCAAAAAACGAGGCCAGGCCCCATCCACCCCAGATGCACAAGCTTTTTGTCATGTCCAAGTCACTGTCCGTATCCATGTCCGATCCATCATCGTGCAGTCATTTTTTGGGGGTAAATGCCATGTTTTTAAATTAGTAATTCATTTCCCCCTGCTCCCCACCCACCACAGAGTCCAACAAGGGGATGCATCCAAGCGGAAAATCCAGCAAGGAAATGCACCGGGGCTACAGGGGGGATATACACCCAGACAATCCTGCACTGCCACTACAGTCTTGTTCAAGTTTGACCCATGAGCCGCAGCCTTCTAGCAGAGCTAGGGCAATACACGACCAGCCGCTTGACTGATGCGGGCCACGCTAGCCTCCTGTCTAGGGGACGCCCGGGCCAAAGAGGTGTGTTGGTGTGAGGGACCGCAGTCCCTCAGTGACCTCAACCTCCAGGATCCCATTCTCCCCCGACATGGGTTGGCATGCATGGCAAACGCAGGGGGCCAAGAGAAGGCCACAGAGAAAAAGAAGGGTAGACAAAGAAGGAATCAGGGGGAAAAGGAGGCCGCAAAAGTCCAGAAAGGCAGAAGAAAGGAAGTCAAAACTGCACAGTATATTGGGAGAATTTACTGGTGAAAAGAATATAGGTGAAAGGATCAATAAGACAGAAACAAGACAAAAGAAAAGAAAAAGGGGAAGGCAAGCTTTGTCACCCAGCTAGAGAGAGGCTGGGGTCCACCCCTAGCACGCGGAGCTGAGCCCACGGGTGTTTCAGCTTATATGACACCCCGACCCTCTCTAACCACCACACTCTCTGCCCCTATAATGTAGCGTGTTCTCTCTATGTAAAGACAGTCCCCTTCTCATTGAGTGATATTGTTAACAAACTCAGTCTGCGTCACAGAAGTCAGCCAGCCAGTGTGCGCTCTCTCTGTACCAAATCTACTGATGATCTCTAGGAGAGAGAAATGGTCTTATACAGTACTCCTCTCTTAAGGTGACCCCCCAAGGGACCAAATTTTTGTTTGATCTTATCCGAGGGGCACCCTAAACAGTCCTCTGATAAGATCAACTACCAGTAAAAAACTTGATCTTATACGAGGTGCTAAATTTTTGTGTCGTGTGACAGTGTGTGTGTGTGTGTGTGTGTGTGTGTACATGTGTGCACGTTGGTGCGCGCGTATGCATGTATGCATTACTGTATATGTATTTTTTTTGCGTGTGTATGATGCATAAGCACACACTCAAACACTCAAACGAACGGATGCAAGCACGCATACACATACACACACTCTCTCACACACACACAAACACATTGACGCACACGCACGCAAATGAGAATAAAAAATAAAAAGTATGCACCAAGACAGTTACTGGGTGTATTTGCAGAAAACCTTACACAAGTTTAACGAATTGTTCACTTTGTCTACGCCACGGCACATGCTTTATCGCTAGTGAATGAAGTCAATTCAGGGTAAGGTCCACTGTGGCAATACGTCCGGCTAGGAGGGGACATGCAGATCACACGCTATGTGAACAGGAAATGACATCATAAGGAATATATGACATCATCTCAAAACAGGAATTGACCTCATAAATGACGTCATCTGTGACATCAATTTCTCTTAAGCAGTAGTCTCCTCCATTTGGGAACCAAAACGGGGTTGACGTTATCCGAGGTTTTCCCTTATGCGAGGTGACGCTAAGCGAGGAATTCTAAATGGTACAAAGAAGGTGTTTGGCCGGGACCAACAACCTGATTGATCTTATCCGCGTTGTGACCTTATACGGTAGTGACTTTAAAAGAGGAATACTGTAACGTGACTCACCCTTACATAGTGGTAATTTCAACAACAATATATACTAATGTCCCCAGGAATGATTTGTTGTTTAAAAAAAAAAGTAATTTAGATAAGTAAGTTAGATATTCTGGCATGCAGCTCTGTGGGCAACCATAAGAGTGTACAACATCAGCCCTAAAATTATTGAAGCCATAAAAAGCCTATATGACAAGGCTAACTGTGCAGTCCACAACAGCGCCATCTGGAACTGGTTCACAACAACAATCGGTGTGAATCAAGGATGCCTACTCTCTCCAACACTCTTCAACATCTTCCTGGAGTGCATCAAGTCAGATGCCCTTGCAGATCATGAAGGCACAGTCAGCATAAGGAGTACAGCAATCTCCAACCTCCATTTTGTGGATGACATTGATGGATTGGCTGGAGAGGAACAAGAACTTGAACAGCTGGTACAGAGGCTTGATACCACCTCCGGAGCCTATAATAATAATAATAATAATAATAATAATAATAATAATAATAATAATAATAATAATAATAATAATAATAATGATACTGGATGCTATATGCGCGCCTTTCCCCAAATCATTCAGGCTCAAAGCGCGGTGATCTGTATTAACATACATGCTCACCTGTCTCATACACCCTCACTGTACACACACACAACAAATACACATCTGTCACTCAAACAGGTGGTGTAAAGGCAGGGAGATCGCTATTAGAAGTCGGACAGAAAATCGAATTTTTATTTTTGGAATTTTATATTGACTGCGTCCAGTACCATTATTATAAAATGGAAATAAGTGCAGAGAAGACAAAAATGATGACCAACAACACCAATGGCATCAACACGGACATCAAAGTCCAAGGCCAATCCCTCAACACAGTGCAAAGCTTCAAATATTTAGGAGCCATTGTAAAAACAAATACTACTACTTAGTATTAGTACTTAGATTAGTCTACATTCCAAACCTGATATAGAGGGTGGAAGGTGAGAGAGAGAAAATAAATTAAGTTTATTGCTAAGTTTGCAAGTAATGTAATTTGAACACGTGCATTGTTTTGCATGCAGCTAAATTGGGGAGTTGCATAGAGGAATTTTTAAAAGAGAAGTGCTCTAGAGCCAGCAGTGTTTTTCAAGGGGGCCTTGTCCGGGCCAATGTTTTGAACTATTTGCCACCTATCTCAAGCAGTGTGTAGTCCTGCAGTGACTGCCCTGCAAGGCAGTGTCCAGTCGTCCTGGAACTGATGTCCTATGAAAAGAAGAGAGCTGCATGCAACTGTGATTCACTCTAACTTGTGTCGTCTCGTGTTGTGTTGTGTCATCATGTCCGAGGAAAACACCGGTAGCGTAAGTACCTGCAGGCAATCCCTAAGTGGCCATTTTGGGGAGGTAATTTATGAATGAGTTGGAAAGTTCGTTTATTTCAATTATGATGAAGGGAGGTAATTTATGAATGAGCGTGATAAGTGGATAGAACGGAGAAGGGTAGTAACGTCAAAGAATATGGGTACACTACAAAGAAGAATCATCCGAGGCTTTCCTTATATAAAAAGTGAAGGCATTTAAGAGCAGCGCCGTCAAGCGGCTGCGTTGTGAAGCAGGTCAAGGGAGGTAAACAGACCACATTACATAGCAACATGTAAATACAGACGATATTGCTCGACTGTATCGGCGTGTTTCTGATGAATCCCGAACATATTTGTCAACAAAATTACCGTGTAATGTGTAGGAAAATTACTCCTTGCAATAATGCTGGTATTTTTGCACATTTGTTTTCATCAACATTGTGATATAGAGCTTACAATTTACATGGAAATGGTGAATGAAAACAGAGAATGCATTGACTTGACTTGACTTCACCTCTACTTTTTTTTTTTTAAATTCATACAAACATGAGGCCTTTTTATGATATTCAAGTTTGTGCTGTTGGTGACTGAATCATAAAACAAAACTATTGCAGCATGCCAGAGTGGTAAATTGTATTCATAAATTAATATCCCCCATTGAATAGTGATTAGTGGGCTAAAGAGCGTTGGTTGTCAATTGAACAAAAGAGAACTTATAAAAATTTAACACTGCTTTGCATAATCATAATTATTGTCAAATTCAGGTCAATTTGTAAATATGTTATTGTTTCCTTTTGTTTGGTTTTCTTTGTTGTTTTTATATGATTACTTTTTTTTCTTTTCTATAACGCTTGTTGTTGTCTTATAGTCCACCCCCCAGTTTGTTTGTACATTGCTTAAGGTCCAGTTAATTCTTTAGAGTTGTATCAGGACCTTTGTACAGGACAGAGCAATACAACACAGATGACATCAGCTTCATGGCACCTCACACGGATCATGTTTACAAGGTCATAAAATTAGGAGGCGCTGGAGACGCAGAGTATTCACCTCAATTTTTCGAAATCCAGGTTTTTAAAAAAAAACAGTATAAAAGGAAATATAAATATCTTAAATAATAAACATAAGAAATTAACAGGCAGAAAAAGGCAAATGCTAGTGCAATATGGCAGAATAATAATAATAATAATAATAATAATAATAATAATAATAATAATAATAATAATAATAATAATAATAATAATAATACAGGATGTTATGTACGTGCCTTTCCCCAAGGCTCAAAGCGCGGCGATCTATACCAACATACACGCTCACCTGTCTCATTTACCCTCACACACACCAAATACACATACATCACTCAAACAGGTGGTGTAAAGGCAGGAAGATCGCTATTAGAAGATGGAAGAAAATCGAATTTTTTTATTTTTGAAATTTTTATATTGGCTGCATCCTGTACCATTATTGAAGGGACCATCGCCATCGACCATGCCACCATCGCCTTCACCACCTCACCTATCCCATAGTCTTGTGAACCGTGGGGGCACCACTGATGATTTCAGATTTGGCAATCAATTCTCTCCATTTCTCTGTTTTCTGCCTCTCTTAGGGCATCACTCAATCTCAGGCCTGTCCACTCTACAATGTTACCTTTCCACCTCTTCTTCTGTCTGTCTCTCTTCCTCCCACCGTGTACTGTCCCCTGTAAGATTATTTTGGATAGTCCATTTGATCTTGTGACATGGCCACATCAAAGCCACCATACCACCAACTAAAATACATTCTGCCTGTTAATTACTTATGTTTAGTATTTAAGATGTTTAACTTTCCTTTTATACTGTTTTTTAAACCTGGAGTTCGAAAAATTGAGGTGAATACTCTGCATCTCCAGCGCCTCCTAATTTTATGACCTTGTAAACAAGATCCGTGTGAGGTGCCATGAAGCTGATGTCATATGTGTTGTATTGCTCTGTCCCAGACAACCTCGAGTATTGGAACAATATTGCATGGATACTGTCTCTGCCTTGGAATCCAACTACAATGTAATTCGTATGTGGAGCCAATACATACATTTCATTCATTGCTTTCGCGATATAACGAAGCGCATGTGCAGTGAAGATCAGCCCATAGTTGAGCAATATTGCATGGATATTGTATCTGCCTTGGAATCCAACTACAATGCAATTTGTATGTAGAGCTAATCTATATATCAAGCTCTTCTTTGCTTTTGATATGGACAACTGAATTAGCTGTGTGACACAAGTTAAGTTTATAATATTGTCTGCAGCAACTTTAACCCACCTCCATCAACAATTTTTGTTTTTAATGTAAAAAAAGAACACACACATACAGGTTATGTCTATCGCTCTACAACTATTAAAAAAATAATAAATTTAAAAAAAAAAAATAAAGACATCCCAACAACAAAATCTTAATAATTCAAATTAGCATACAATCAAACATACACAAATTGAAAAGAACGGCGACGCTGTGGGGAAAGAAAAAAAATGGTTAGCTCGTGAACCGAACCCACACCATTCGGAATTTGAGTCCGTTTCACTATCAGCTGTCCTTTTTCGTACCAACAGAAAGTTCAGTCAAACTAAGCCTACTATCGAATCCATTCCTCGCGCCATCACTGCAGCAGCTCTGTACGTAGTGTGCCATGTGACCCAAACAGCGCAAAATTAGTTCCAGAGCTCGAGGCAGGGAACGCAGTTGACGCCAGCAGTTTGTGAAGTGTTTAACCTACAAGGTAAATACTGTTGTTTTTATCATATTAAACCCAAGCTAAACTTTTAGAGACAATGTCTTCTATGTCAAACTGGTCAGAAAGGAGGAAAATACGTAAAATGACTAGAGATTATTTGTTAGCATGTAGGGCAGGTGATAAAATTCAAAATGGCCTGCCAAGGGCGAGTTTTCCTCAATAGTCAATAGTCTAAAGTAGTAAGATTCAGCTCATCCGATGAGGTTCACATGAGTAAGAAATTCTGGATGGATCAACTACAGAAATGGACCAAACAGAAGCGAATGTGGCAAGAGAAAGTGAGGTTTATGAGCCAGGCTGTGGTAGTAGACTTAGCCTTGGATGATAAAATTGATGGCTTTTTTTCTGACGATGTGGAAGATGATGTAGATATGCAGGAAATTTTGGCTGAGTTGAAGCAAGAGAATCATCAGTTGATGAGATTTCTGATTCAGATGGTGAACAGTTTGAGGATAATATAAAGATCATCAGGCCTCAACAAGTCTAGCATTTGAACTTTTTTTCAACATGGGCTACCGCTACTACTTTGACTTATTTGGAATAACACTAGTTGCACTTTCTGCTTTGCTGGCAATACTTCACGAAATGTCAAGGTCATTTGAATCATTTAATTGCTAAAATCGTTTTGTTGTAGCAGTTCTAATGAGTTTAATTAACATGACTAAATTATTGTATTCATGATTACCGGTCCTGTAACTGTCAGCCACAGGAGGCACTAGCCTCAAGCACAGGCGGCGGAAGCGGGGGGGGGGCAAGGGGAGAACTGGCCCCCCCAAGAAAAATATTGGGGGGGCAAACCTATACATTTGCCCCCCCCCCCCCCCAATATTCAGCCCCTCAAAAAACATTATTTGGAGGTTCAAACCAATATTTTCCCACTTTCTCTGGACTGATGCAAGTTAACAATACCTGTGCTGAGACCATTTTCAAAGCACTGAAGGACTGCTTGATCAGACTTGACTTGCCTGTGCAAAACTGCAGGGGCCAGGCCTACGACAGGGTGAGTAATTTTCAGGGTCATGTGTCAGGAGTTGCAAAAAGATTCAAAGATGAGATCCTTGCTGTGACTGAAGAGCTGGTGACAGTTCTTCAAAGAAAACAAACGACTTTTGATGACGCAGTAAACGCTGCTGACATTTGTCTGAGAACACTGGAAAGCATGAGGCATGTAGATTGTTATAAGACACTTTTTGCTGACATCACAACGAAAGCTGCAAATTTGTGTGATGAGCCCTGCGTTCCTAGACAGAAGCAGCCTCCACGAAGACTGGACGATGGCTCACAGGGTCACAGCTACTCTTGTCCATCTGCTTACTACAGACAGCAATACTGTGAGGCCACTGACAACATCAAGGAACATTTAAAGAGCCGGTTTGATCAAATAGCTCTCGACTTACCTAGGAAAATTGAAGTTCTTCTAAGTGATGGAGCAGCAGGGAAGAGACCAGAAATTTCTCAAGAAATCAAAGATACATATTCCGCTGACATCGACTTGGACAGACTCAAAACCCAGCTAGAACTCCTCCCACATGCACTGGGTAACATTAGGAAGGCGGCTAACTCTAGGATCACCATCTTCCAAGCACTGCCGGATGAAATGAAAGCTTCTGACACTGTGCGACGGATGCCGAGTGAAGTGGATAAACTTCTCAGACTGTACTTCACCATCCCAACCACAACTGCAACGGCTGAAAGCAGTTTTTCAGCCCTAAAGCGGGTAAAACATACCTTTGGGCAACGATGACGCAGGAGCGTCTAAATAATTGTCTTATAATGCATGTGTTCAAAGACAAAGTAGATCAACTAGACCTAGCGCAAACTGCTTACGAATTTATTAATAGAAATGAACGCCGTCAGACATACTTTGGAAAATTAACGGTGTAATTTCCCATGCCAAATGAAATGCATGACTGCTGTTTTTGTTACTGTGATGGATCAACATTGTCAGGTCAGTTTCTCTTCCTTTCTCTCTACCCTCCCCCACCCCTCTCTCTCTCTCTCTCTCTCTCTCTCTCTCTCTCTCTCTCTTATATGCACAGTTGTAGAAATATGTTATATATCTTTTTTTTCTCTCTCACATAGTGTCTATGAAAATAGTTCCAATTATTTGGAGTAAATGTCCAAGGCCGGACCCGGGAGGGGGGGGGGGGGTTACCTGAGTTCCAGAACCCTCCCTCCAAATTTAAAAAAAATTGAATTTTTTTTAATTCAAAAAGTTTCAAATTTTTAAAAATTGTTTTTAAAACATTGCAGGTTTTAGTCACTTTTGGTCCAAAGTACAAAGAGTTATTTATAGTCAATTCAACGGAAATCCATTTCAAGGGATCCGTTGAAACGTCCAAAGCGTTTTCCCGTTGAAACGACCAAGTAACCCAACCATAAGCCTAAATTAGTAAATGTAGACATATTTTCTTGCTCTGGCCGCAAGCCTCTTCCAGCACCTTCACCTTGATACTGCCCTAATCGACTTTTTAGAAATATTAATTAAGATGCTAAGTTGATAATTATGACAAGTCGTTGTAACGAACATCCATTGAAACGACCATCGCTGAATCGTCCAAAAACATCATTGAAATGGAAACCCTTGACAGCAAAGCTGCAGAAAAGGACAAAAGATGTTGTCGATGCCTACAGGGAAATCAAAGAGGTCAGTAACTGCATGTCTTCTATTAGAAGAGATGTCGACACAGCGTTCGTTGCCTGGTTTGGTGAAGTCGGCAAAATGGCAAATGCTTTGACAACTGGTGTTATTGTTCCTCGTCAAGCATCCCGACAGACTCTCCGTGACAACCAACCTGCGGCCACTCCAGAAGAATATTTCAAGATTAGCATTGCCATTCCTTTCTTGGCACACCTGTCAACCGAATTGGACTCGAGGTTCAAAAATGCTGGGCTAGCAGTTGATGGTCTCTGTCTGGTGCCAAGCACTTTAATAGACAACCAGGATGGCTTCATGCAGGTTCCAGAAAAGGTGAAGACACTGGCAATGTTGTGGGAGTCTGACCTACCAGACAACGCTACCCTTGATGCAGAATACCAACGGTGGGTTTGCAAATGGCGAAGTGCTGCTGAGAATGCGACAGCTATCATCCCATCCACAGCATCAGAAGCACTGAAACATTGTGACAGGGATTTTTATCCCAACCTGTTCATCATGCTAAAGAACCTTTGCACCCTGCCTGTCACTACTGCCGAGTGTGAGCGTTCAAACAGTCAGTTGCGCAACCTGAAAAACAACCTGCGCTCTACAATGGGGCAACAGAGACTCAATGGACTTGCTTTACTGAAAGTGCACAGGGATGTTGATATTGACTTCAAAGAGGCAGTGAACTGTTTTGCCAGAAGATACAATTCACAAATGGTACTAATGCCGAGGAACCTAGTGCAGCAAGACTGAATTAAGTGAAAGAAGGGCGTGTTGTTCATAAACTACAAGGTAAACAACAAAAAGTTGTGAATAATAATAGTATACAAAACATCTCTGCTGATAAATAAATGTTTGTGTGTTTTTTTTTTTTTTTTTTTTGTTTTTTTTTAAGGGAGGGGCAGAGGATAATTTTTGTACCCCAGAGTTTGTCAGTTCAATTGTTCAAAAAGCTCAAAGTCCCAGACCATCACAAATGGCTTTTTTAAGGTTCAGATTGCACCAGATTGCACCATTTTGCATCCTTGAAAAAAAAAAATTTCCGGGGGGGCATTACCCCGGACCCCCCTAGCAGTCTCGGCGCTTCGCGCCTTCGCTAAATCTGCAACCCTCACCCCACTCCTCGACTTTTCCCAGATCCGGCCCTGATGTCAGTGAATAAAATGTGTGTGTGCCCCCCCAATCCTGAGCAGCTTCCGCCGCCTGTGTCAAGGAGGTGACAGAAAAAATATGGAAGTAGCTGTTGAGCCTCAAGACCGGCCTTCAGTTATACAGCAACTGGAAAAGTGAAGACGAGGGGGAGGCTGAAGGACTTTCAGGATCTCCTAAATACGGTTTATGGTACGTAGAGATCTTGTTTTCTCCACTGGCAAAGTGAGAAGCTACCATTCTGATTGAGCATTAAACAAATTGAATAAAATTGCCAACAGTTAAACGATTTTAGGAAATTTGTTAATTTAGTGCTGTAGACAGCTGATTTGCAGTTTTGTGACTTTAAATTGTTGACAGAAAGAAATAACTTTAACATGGTGCTATTCTCAAGGTGGCTCACTGGGCCCTCATACTCTAGGTACATATATATTGCTTACACTTTGGTGATCTAATTTACAGGTCCAACGAAAACACTGAAATATAATAAGACTTTCTCAGAATTTGCTTGTGTAAAGGTTATACAAATGTACACATTTCATTGCTTCAGACATGTATGCTGTTTGTGACATTTTCTGTCTTTTGTTCCTCAGCGGCTGCAAGGAAGAGATTCCCAAAACAACATAGCTGGACACCATCAACAGCCACTTCTTTACCAGGTCACGTGACAGGGGAGGGCAAAAGCAAGAGAAGGAGACTCGTAAAAATCAACAAGCGGATGAGAGAAGACTGACAGAACCAATCCAACATCCAGCAGAATCAATCTGACAGGCCAATCCAGTCCAACAGTTGGCATGCAGAGTATTACAATTGAAATATTGTTTTATTTTTTTATTGCTTATGTGGTTTATTTTATTTCAATAGTGAAATAAGCTATACAGAATTTTGCCTCTGGTTTTGTACGAGTGTATGGTGTGTGTGACTATGTGTGTGCTATGTTAACTAATTCATTTTAAGTTAACAATCTCTTAAAATGCTGTATATTTGTGAAACTTTATAAGGTGAAATTCTGCAATATGTCAGGCCCTGCACCTATCACATTCAGAACAAAGCAACCAGGTGTATGTACAACTTTCAGTGAAACAAAATGGAATACTGATCCCACTCCCCACCCCACAAACAAAACAAAAAAAAAAAGATAAATAAGTTTCCAAAGGC
Source organism: Oncomelania hupensis (assembly GCA_036898135.1). Classification (NCBI taxonomy): domain Eukaryota; kingdom Metazoa; phylum Mollusca; class Gastropoda; order Littorinimorpha; family Pomatiopsidae; genus Oncomelania; species Oncomelania hupensis. The sequence continues at coordinate 13,236,707 of CM072521.1, read as the reverse complement.
ACATTTTGCAATAAAACAAAGCAAATAAAATTTATTTGGTATTGGTATCTGGAGCTTTATAGTTTATTGCAATTAAAGTTGATTGTACTGTTTATTGATGCAGAACAAGCAAAAAAAATCAGGAATAATTCAGGTGTACTGTTACTACAATGTATCTTTTTGTGTCTGAAGTTAGTTTTATATGTAAGTTACATAAAACAAATGCTCTAAAATACTTCATTTTTGAATAATTATGATTTAATTGGTGATAAAACTTTAAAAAATATATATATATTTGAGAAACTCGTCAAATGTTTGTACTAATATAAAACCTGAAATGCTTGTTATTTTGGTTGCTTTGTTCCATCAATTACATATGTTAATGCATTATTCATTTGTGATTTTCATTGGATGAAAGGTTTCTCCAACTTCGATTCATTATTCATTGCTATATAAGAGTAATCTCTTTCTTTTTTTTCTTTCATTGCTCTGTTCTCTATAATAGTGCATCAAAGTAGGAGAAACCTTTTATTAAATTAAAACCACAAATCCGACCAATATTTAATCAACATAGGAGCAACATTACACTGACTTTGGCAAGATATTGGAACTTATGAATAATGAAAATCACAAATTAGACCAATATTGAAACAACATAGGAGCAACATTGCACTGACATTGGCTAGATATTGGAACCAATGAATAATTAACACAAATTAGACCAATATTGAACCAACATAAGAGCAACATTACACTGACATTGGATAGATATTGGAATCAATACTAAATCCAATACAGCTTATGTTAGAGCAATATTGTTGCAGTGTAGGTGCAATATTGCACTAATATTGGGTATACATTGGATACAATGTAAAATCCAATATTGCTCCAATAATAGGGTGATTTGCACTTCCAACACTGCAGTACTGTTGTACTCCAATATTAGGGCAATGTAACTGTCAATATTAGGGCAATCCAATATTGCTGTGCTGTCTGGGGTCCTGTCCAACGGTCCTGATACAACTCTAAAGAATTAATTGGACCTTAAGCAATGTACAAACAAACAAACAAACTGTGGGGCGGACTATAAGACAACAACAAGCGTTAAAGAAAAGAAAAAACAGTAATCATACAAAAACAACAAAGAAAACCAAACCAAAGGAAACAATAACATATTTACAAATTGAACTGAATTTGACAATAATTATGATTATTTATCGCACAGCGATTAGAAAGATAGATATTCAGTGCTTATAGGGTCCAGCGGACTGCCAAGAGCCGAATCAGGACCACACAAAATTAAGCAAAATCAGACCAAACTGTTAACATTTAAATATTGGTCATACACAGTCACATGAGATCCGATGCGTGGGAAATTGGCCAGTCGATGCTCGATTATGTGCCAGTGTAGACGTGTGTTATTTGGTGGTTTATTTGCCGTTGGAATTTATGCTTTGTATTTGTGTGAAACAGGTAGGAGGGTGTGACTTTGTTTTCTAAGTTACTTTTGCACTTTGTATTCCGGTTTTGAATTGGTTGGGAGCCCTTTGAGAGGCAATGTTTTTCCCAAAAAGCAGGCTTTGAGACCTGCATTATGGCGGAACCGAACCTTGCCACAGAAGTGGCGGAAGAAAATAGTCCATCGATGATCTTGAACCCACAAAAACACGTGCCTTCTGGCTCTAAGTGGAAAAACAAGTTCAAGAAGCTTGCTAGCAGGACTGCCCTTTTTATGGAAAGCGATTCGGAAGGACAGTTTTCAGATTCAGACTCGGAACCGCCAGCGCTGTAACGGTACAGACGAGACAGTGTAGGCCTATGTAGTCCTCTGCCAGAGGGTGACGAATTGATCTTACACGCAGACGGTGAGTTGGATGAGCAAGAAGAGACTCTGTTCAAGTCACTCGCGTCCACCCACCTCGACGGCAGGCAGTAGTGATAGGCCCATCTTGACAAAATGCTCAGTAAAATAAATGACGAAGTCACTGCAGGTGATCAGCCGATGGGACTCAAGTTGTCAGAGTCTCTCGCTCGCGTAGTAAATGGCCGCTTTGCATTTAAGAACAAACTCAGTGAAGAAGTGAAGAAAGCTAAATTTGAAGCTTATAATCGTCCTAAGAACTGCCCCGACATGGTCGCTCCGCGTTTGAACAATGAAATTTGGCGCTCTCTCGGCAAAGATAAAACGTTTGTAAAAAAGGCAGATCTTTCGTTCATGCATATGCAAAGATGCATTGTAAAAGCGGCAACCGCAACCGCCCGATTGGCGGCCATGTTAATTGGGTCACAAGGGCCAAAGGTCATGGAGACGGAAGTGCGTTTGTGCACCGATAATATTGCACTTCTCGGTCATGTCCACTGAGACTTGACGATTCGTAGGCATGAAGAATTGAGACCACACTTGAACTCTGAGTATTCAAAATTGTGTGGTGATTGGCTAGAACCCTCAGGTGGTCAGTTGTTCGGTTCAGACTTTTCGTCAGCCATGAAAGAGGCAAAAACGATGGGCAAAATCAGTGCTACAGTTGGCAAGAGCTCAAGTTCTCACCACAACAGCCAACATCGTTTCAATAAGAACTACGGCAAAGAGCCTTTTTTAGGCAGGCGTTCGTTTGGTCCCTTACCAGTCCACTCGAGGACAGAAGCGCCACTTCAGGTATTCCGTTACCACACCAAGGGCAAAGGGGCAAACCAGAGTCACGAGAACTCGCAATAACACTGCAGGTAAGTGATGAATTTGACACAGTTGACGATCTAGTCCAAACCTTACTGAATGATGTGGCTAGTTTTACTGCAGGTAGAATTCAGTCTTTTTACCATGAATGGGTCAAAATGACATCAGACTGTGAAATTTTGGAGACAGTGTCTGGTGTAAAAATAGACCTTGACTGTGCTGTAGAAACTTTGACTACTTTGTCAAAATCTGGGTCACAGGTGTGTAGTGATGAAGCTGAAGCTATAGATGTAGAGATACGGAATCTGTTAGCCAAAAAGGTCATTGAGGAGTGCAAGCACTCAGAAGGGGAGGTTTTGTCTCCTATTTTCACTCGCAGCAAGAAGTATGGGTCGAACAGATTGATTATGAATCTAAAACGGCTCAATACAGAAGTGACATATAATCATTTCAAGATGGAAACTTTACAGGTAGCATTGGCTTTGATATCAAAAGATTGTTATATTACAGTGTGCTTGTGTGCACAGAAGATCGCAAATTGCTCAGGTTTGTTTGGAAAGGGAAAGTGTATCAATACAAAGTACTTCCAAATGGGCTTTCTTTAGCACTTCGATTATTCACAAAACTCCTGAAACCAGTTTTTGCCTCTCTTCGAGCCAGAGGTAATGTTTCTGCTGTGTTCCTGGATGACTCGCTCCTCATGGGTAACACAAAACAACAATGTGTAGACAACGTCATGGATACAGTGGCCACACTGAGGAAGTTGAGGTTTATAGTTCACCCCACAAAGTCTGTGTTAAAACCAGTGAAACAAATCCAATATTTGGGAGTTATTATTGACTCCGAGTCTACGACGGTCCAATTAACTCCTGAGCGAGTAGCAAGTTTGAAATTAAGCTGTTCACAGCTGTTGGCGCACAGAAAAGTTCTGATACGTGAAGTTGCCCAAGCTATCGGTAAAATCGTAGCCAGCTTTGTGGCAGTAAAACATGGTCCTTTGCACTATCGCCATCTGGAGAAAGACAAAATAGAAGCACTGAAGATCTGTGGTTGCGTTTCTCAGTCGGGCGTAACCTGTGGTGCCTGTGCTGTCCCGTTTATCCATATTTTTATGTGTTTTACGTTGTTTATTGACGTGCATTTCGTGTGAAAGTTGTTTACAAGTGATGCAAGATGTGGAATCTGCAAGTTTTGAGACTGTTGGTGGTTTCTGTGACCGTGTCTTCCTTGTGCAAATCCTTCGTCGTTGTGAGTGGGACAGAACAACATGGCGGCCACCATGGCCAGGGTACAGGCACTCAGCCCACACATCAATACAGCAGAGAGGTACTTTTGAGTTTTTGTTCTGTGGCTGACAATAAAGCCCATCAATTTGCTGACTTTCCGACTGAGATGATGACTGAACAAAATGAAGATCGAGACACGAAGAAGAAGACAAAGAAGAGAGGAAGACATGGAGGTGTGAGAAGAAGACTACGAAGATATAGACATTGCCCATCGCTACCATCTATGATTGTGACTAATGCAAGATCCATCAGGCCTACATCAGAAAATCTGAACTTTGAGGAGTTACAGGCCTATACAAGCTACTTGTCTGATTTTAGGGATGCATGCTTGATCTGTATTTCAGAGACTTGGCTCTGTAATAAGATTGATGATGGTAGCATTGCACTCAGCGGTTTTGGCGAGCCCTTCAGGACTGATAGAGATGTAGAAGTCAGTAAAAAGAAATCAGGCGGTGGCGTGTGCCTGTACGTGAATGAACGGTGGTATAGTAGGAATAGTGTTACTGTGCGTAAGCAATTGAATACACGGGATGTTGAGTTGTTGTCCGTGTCGCTGCGACCTTGGTACTTGCCCCATGAATTCGGTCAGATCTACGTCACAGTTGTATACATTCCTACGTGGGCCGACAAGGCACGTGCAGCCGCACAGGTCGCTGAGGTCGTGCGTGACCTACAAACTGTCTCGCCGGACGCTCCTAACTTTGTCACTGGAGATTTTAACAAAAGTGATTTACGTAAACATCTTCCTTCATTTCATCAATATGTTTTCCATTCCAACCCGCATAGGTAAAACTGCTTCTAACACCCTTGATTGTGTCTATGGCAATATACCCAATGCTTTTAAATCTTTTGTTCTCCCCGCCCTTGGTAAATCTGATCATGATTGTGTCCATCTTGTCCCTGCTTATCTGCCTAAAATCAAATGTCAACCTGTTGTGAAGAAAACAGTCAAACTGTGGTCTCCTGATAGCATTGAGCCGTTGCAAGGTTGTTTCGAATGTACTGATTGGAATATGTTAGTTGAGTTGAGTGAGAGTGTGAATGAAGCTGCTGATGTTCTCTGATTATGTAAAATTTTGTGAAGATTTGGTTATTCCAACGAAGACCATAAAATTATTTCCCAATAACAAGCCTTGGATATCAAAGTCGCTGAAAGCCACTGTTCTCCTACTCCTTCGGATGAGAGTATAAACCGAGGTCTAGTCTGTGTCGCATATATTCCATCATAACGGACTTTAAAGATCCTGACGCTCATGTCCTAGACGGGTGAGTGCCGGTGACAAGAAAACACCCAGCATGCACCTAGGTCCTTCTCCCCCATCCCTGGCTGCCCAGGATTGTGCTCAGTTGTCCGGGTGTCAGACCATGCGCCCAAAGGCTGCAGGTGGGCGTCTCGGGCGGCTTGAGTTAGATCCTGTATCGGCCAGCGCCTTGAGCAGCTCTTGAGCTGGAAAAGCGCTATATAAGAACGATTAAATAATAATAAATAATAATAATAATAATAATAATAATAATAATAAAAGAAAGCCTCATTCCAATCGGGTGATCGAGCCGAGCAAAAGCGCGTGCAAACGAAGCTGCGGAAAGAAATGTTAGACGCGAGACGGCAGTACAAAGAAAAGGTTGAGGCGCAATTCAAACGCGGTAGCATGGCTGATGCCTGGCAAGGGCTTAAAACTCTGTCAGGCATGGAAAAACCTAAGTCTGCACGCAGTGACCTCCCTCTAAATGAACAGCAAGAAATGTCTGAAAATCTTAACACTTTTTATTGCCATTTTGAACGCGATGATACGAAAGATAATGTCGAAGAGATCATAACGCGCTTGAAAGAAGATACCGATGCTGATGACAGAGACTTTGATATCGATGGCGACACAGTAAGATCAGTGTTTCAAAAACTGAATGTAAAGAAGGCTGCAGGCCCCGATGGCATTGGAGGGCGGACCTTGAGGTGGTAGATAGATAGATATTCAGTGCTTATAGGGTCCAGCGGACTGCCAAGAGCCGAATCAGGACCACAGAAAATTAGGTAAAATCAGACTAAACTGTTAACATTTAAATATGATAAAAGATGTAAATAAAATCAGTCTAATTAAACTCAACCAAGAATACCAAATAAGAGGATATGACTTAAATGCGATAAAACAAACCCACATCATGTAAAAACTGGAACAAGTGTTGACCATTGCATACTTTAAAAATCTCATTAAAAGGCATTGAACCAAAACATCTTTCTCTTTCATCAACCAAATCAACACATTCAGACAGAAAATGGCGAACAAAAAGGGATTTGTCACATGCAAAGCACCATGGTGGTTCTTCTCCTTTTAAAAGGAAATTATGAGTGATATAAGTATGTCCAATATGAAGGCGGGCCAAAACAGTTTCTTCTTAGCGAGTGGATGCAAAGTTAGGCAAAGAAGCTGACAAATCTGGAAGAATTTGAAATAGTTTGTTATTGATTTGATTAGACCATTCAGTCTGCCACAGCCGTTTACAATAAGATCTAGTCATACAACGCAGGTCAGAGTATGGAACAAACTGGAAAATCTCTGAAGGGAAATCTAGATGTAGAGCTTCTTTAGCCGCTTTGTCCACTGCAATATTGCCGCGGATGCCCATGTGACTAGGTACCCAAATAAAAACTATCTTTTTACCCTTAGAAACAAGTTGTGTGTGGAGGTCATGGATCTCAGCCAGAAAAGGGTGCGATATCTTTCTAGTGGAAAGAGCTTGAAGTGCTGACAGTGAGTCAGACATGATTAAAAACGAGGTTCTTTTGGATTGAAAAGCCTGTTTCAGAGCTAGATGAATTGCCTTAAGCTCAGCTGTAAAAACAGAACAACAATCATGTAAACGCTGTTGCAAAGGCTGATCTAGGTGTCTCCCAGAGACCGACGCAGCAGCAACTGAGTCTCCTTTCTTCGACCCGTCTGTAAAAAGTTTTTCATATCCTTTATACAATGAACATTTTTCGAGATAAAGTTGCTTATAAACAGTTTCAGATGTTTCAGTCTTTTTGAAGGATGTAAGAGCGAAGTTGATAATGGGGTTGAGGAGGTTCCAAGGTGGAAGTACAGTTAGCAATTGATCATCATTAACAGAGTCAACATCTATGCCTGCAGTGTCAAAGTGAGGACGTATACCAAAAGGAGGAATTTCTGTCGGTTTGTTGGAGTATTTAAGTGTAAATAACGGGTTTAGAACACAATCATAAGCGGGATTTTCAGGATTTGCTTTAAGTTTGAGGAAATAATTCATGGCGAGCTGGAGCCTGCGGATATCCAAGGGAGGTTCGCCAGCCTCAGCGTAAAGACTTTCCTTCGGTGAAGTGCGAAACGCCCCCAGACAGATCCGAAGACCTTGATGGTGGATTGGATCCAAGGCTTTCAAATAGGCTTTCCTAGCAGAACCATATACGATGCTACCATAATCCAATTTAGAGCGCACTAGAGAATGATAGAGCAGGAGCAAAGTTTGCTTACAATACAATACAAGATTATTGCTTTAGGTCCAGCGGACTCTTCCGAGCCAAATCAGGACCAGAGAGACGTTATCTTAAAATATTATAAAATGATTCAAATCTTAAAAAACAAACCTGTTACTCTTAAATACCCAAACAAACTTTCACATGACATCTCTTTAAGAGTCTTCTTTAAAACTGATGTATTAAAAATATAATCTCTTTCTTCAATCAAATCACTAAATTCAGTCCTAACAATAAAATCCAAACTAAACAAAACATGTCGATACAATTTATATGCGATAAAACAAACCAACATCATGTAAAAATTGAAACAGATGTTGACCATTACATACTTTAAAAATCTCTTTGAAAGGTATGGAACCAAAATATGTTTCCCTTTCCTCAATCAAATCAGCACATTCAGACATGAAATGGCGAACGGAAAAAGATTGATCACATGCAAAGCACCATGGTGGTTCTTCTCCTTTTAAAAGGAAACTGTGGGTGACATAAGTATGCCCAATATGAAGGCGAGATAACACTGTTTCTTCTTTGCGAGTGGATGCAAAGTTAGGCAAAGAAGTGGACAAATCGGGAAGAATTTGAAATAATTTGTTGTTGACATGGTTAGACCAGTCAGTCTGCCACAGTCGTTTACAATAAGATCCAGTCATACAACGTAGGTCAGAGAAGGGCACAAACTGGAAAATCTCTGGAGGGAAATCGAGATGCAGAGCATCTTTAGCAGCTCTGTCTACTGCAATATTGCCGCGGATGCCCATGTGACCAGGGACCCACATAAAAACTATCTTTTTACCCTCAGAAACAAGTTGTGTATGGAGGTCATGGATCTCTGCCAGAAAAGGGTGTGATATCTTTCTCGTGGAAAGAGCCTGAAGTGCTGACAGTGAATCGGACATGATTAAAAACGAGGTTCTTTTGGATTGATAAACTTGTTTCAGAGCTAAATGAATTGCCTTGAGCTCGGCTGTATAAACAGAACAAAAATCAGGTAAACGCTGTTGCAAAGGCTGGTCTAAGTGTCTCCCGGAGACTGACGCAGCAGCAACTGAATCTCCTTTCTTTGACCCGTCTGTAAAAAGTTGTTCATATCCTTGGTATAAAGCACACTGTTCTAAATAAAGTTGGTTATATACGGTTTCGGATGTATTGTTTTTAAGGAAAGCGGACAACTGCCAATTAATGTTTGGGATAAATAATTTCCATGGTGGAGCTTCAGTCCGGAGCTCATCGTCGTTGATGGAAGCAACATCAATGCCTGCTTTTTCCAGATGAGCTTGCATTCTGATGCCAAACGGAGGAATTGTGTTAGGTTTGGCTTCAAATTTCTGAACAAAATCTGGGTTGAAAACACAGTCATAAGCAGGGTTCATAGGATCAGTTTTTAATTTTAAATAGTAATTCATTGACAATTTTGTACGTCTCAGCTCCAGCGGGGGTTCGTTAGCTTCCACGTAAAGGCTTTCACAAGGGGAAGTGCGAAACGCACCCAAAGCAATGCGTAGTGCCTGATGGGCAACTGGATCTAGCATCTTAAGATAAGATTTTCTAGCAGAACCATAGACAATGCAACCATAGTCTAACTTGGATCTAATTAAAGAACGATATAACAGCAATAAAGTTTTCTTGTCAGCACCCCAGTCTGTACCACTGATAACCTTGAGCAAATTGCAGGCCTGTTGACATTTAGTTTTCAAAATTTTCAGATGAGGAATGAAAGATAGCTTTTGATAAAAAATAACACCCAAAAATTTGACTTGTTGGACCGCCTTTATTGGAGTTTTATTGAGGAGAATAGTAGGGTCTTGAATAATTCCCCGGCGCTGGGAAAAGTGAATACATTCAGTTTTTGCTTCAGAAAATTTAAAACCATTTTGTAAAACCCAGTCTTCAACGGCCTTGACACATAACTGTAGCTGACGTTCTGCAGATGCCAAGGTTTTACCTTTGGCTACCAACGCAAAATCGTCGACAAATAAAGAATTGTCAATTCCCCGTTTAACGGAACGAACAATGTTATTTATTTTAATATTAAACAGCAAGGGAGACAAGATGCTACCCTGAGGCACTCCCATCTCCTGTTCTCTCGTATCTGACAAAGATCCCCCAACCTTAACCTGAAAAATTCTGTCTGTTAGAAAATTGGATATAAACAGAGGTAAATGTCCCTTCAAACCCATTTCTTGTAAATCTGAAAGAATGCCATATTTCCATGTGGTATCATAGGCTTTTTCCAAATCAAACATGATGGCAACGACATGTTCACCCTGGACGAACGCGTTACGGATAAAAGTTTCCAGTCGCACCAGGTGGTCAACAGTACTTCGACCACTTCGAAAGCCACACTGAGTGTTGGATAAGATATTATTGGTTTCGAGATACCACAGTAAACGAGAATAAACCATTCTTTCCAGTGTCTTGCATAAGGAAGACGTTAAGGCTATTGGTCTATAGTTTGTCGGGTTAGTATGGTCTTTGCCAGGTTTAGGGATGGGTACAATAATGGCCTTTCTCCAGGAGGGAGGAAAGGTGCCAGTGATCCAGAGCTGATTGAAGATGTCCAGCAGTTGAGACCGTGAGTACCTTGTTAAATGTCTGAGAAATTGATAATGTACATCATCCGGTCCAACTGCTGAATCTGCACTTTTGTTAATTGCATCATCAAGTTCGACTAATGAAAACGGAATGTTGTAATCTTCAGAATTATCGGAGGTAAAATGTAACTGTTGTTTTTCTTTACGGGTTTTAACTGTTTGAAAAGGGACAGAATAATTTTCAGAGGAAGAATTTGCAGCAAAAGAAGAAGCCAAAAGATCAGCTACTAATTTTTTATCTCCGATTACGTCACCCTGCACAGTAAGGCATGGGCTCACCTGTTTGTTACTTCTATTTTTGAGTTTGCGGACTACTTTCCACACCTTCGACAGTTTCGCTTTTGAATTAAGCGTGGAGCAGAAACCTCTCCACGATTCCTTTCTCTTTCGTTTGAAGAGCTGTCGGCATTGCGCTCGCAAACGTTGGTGGTTTTGTTTATTTTCAGTGCTTGGGTGTAAAAACATAGTTCTTAAAGCTTTTTTACGAGCTTGCTGAAGTTTTCTACATTCATCGTCAAACCAGGGTTTTTTAAGTGTGTGAGGGTTTGACGAAGTTTGCGGAATGGACTCCTTGGCACTGTTAATAACTATGTCAGTATAAAGCTGTATTGGATCTAAGTCATTTGAAAATTCCTGGTTCTTAGCACGTAGCTGGGCCTCAGACAGGTTAGAAAACAGACTCCAGTTAGCTTGTTTCAGTTTCCACCTGCCATGAGTTTGCTCAAGGTTATCTGAATCATGTTTTAATAAAACCGGGAAATGGTCGCTGCCATGGAGATCTTCTAAAACTGTCCATTTAAAATCCAAAAGTAAGGAGGGATCACAGATCGATATATCAATGTGGGACAAAGAAGCAGTTCTAGAACAGGAAAAAGTTGGAGCACCCTCGTTCAAAGTTACTAGGTTTAACGAGTCTAAAATGTCTTCAATTATTTTACCCTGAGAATCGGTACGATCACTACCCCACAGGGGAGAGCGTCCATTAAAATCTCCCAACAACAAAAAAGGGGTAGGTAACTGTTGGACCAAATTCTCAAGTTCACTTTTAGTTACATTTATTGATGGTGTCAAATATAGAGAACAAACTGTGAGGGATTTAAAAAGAGATACTCTAGCTGCAACTGCTGGTAAACTTGTATTAAGTAAAATTGGGTTAAATGGGACATTTCTATGAATAAAGAGTGAAACGCCTCTAGAAGATAAACAGTCTAGAGAGGAATAACCAGTAATATCTATAGGATGTTTTCCTGACAGGAGAGTTTCCTGAAGGGCCAACACTTCAGGTCGATGCTCTGTCAGCAGACAGCAGAGCTCCTCATAATTTGCCCTGATCCCTCGGATATTCCATTGCAAAATGGCCATAAAAATTAAGTAAAAGAATGCTAAAATTTTCATCTCTGAAAGCACAATTATGTGTCTTTATCTTTTGGACCCTCGTCCATCTCTTCATGTTCCATCAACCCCCCGAAACGGTTCTCCGTTTCGAGAGGCTGATTGTGCTTGGAAGAAAGGGGTCCGGGCCTTTGATTTTTGGCCAAAGCCCCGGAACCCGAACTGCCAGCGGACTTCCTCCCCTTCTCCCCAGCACCAGATTTTATATCTTCCCTCTCCCCTTCACCCCTGCCAATCTTTCCCTCTCCTCCTCTGACGCTCTTCTGCTGAGCGACTAGCATCTTTGCCGCCCCAGCAACTACCCGGTCGCTAAAACCGGTCGTTGCTGGTGCGGTGGCATGAGGCCTAGCCTCCTTTGAAGCAGGTGTGACGGCTTTTGGCGCGGCCGTCTGCGCGCTTGGAGTGACGGTTTTTGACGTGCCCGTCGGCACGTTCTCCAGTGGAATCGGTGGGGCTGGAGAAACCCCCTTCTGGGCAAGCAACGCGAGCATCTTTTCTAAAGCATCCATCCGTTTGCACAACGTGTCCAAGATCTGTGTTATTTTACTCATGGCAGTGTCCAATTGCGGGTGTGTGCTAGCTTCCACATGAGATGTGGAACCCACCACAGACGCAAAGGACCTCTCTTTAAGCACCGGCCTACTTGCAAGAACTTTTTTCCTTGCGTCGCCAAAGGAGCAACTCTCAGTGGCCCGCACCTTTTGGATTTCCAGCTCCAACTGCCACTGAGGACAGTCTTTGGAGCTGGAAGAATGATTCCCGGCGCAATTCACACAGCAAATCGGATTTTTGCATTCGTTTTCGTGTTTCTCTTTACCACAATCACGACATATTTCCTTGCTTTTACAGGTCTTGCTACCGTGACCAAATCTTTGGCACCGGTAGCATCGCAACGGTGATGGTACAAACGGCGTCACCTTCACCCTAAGGTACCCCACCTTGAGTGACTCCGGCAATTTGGCCATAGCGAAGGTCACAAAAAGTGTGTTGGTGGGGATACGTTGGGATCCCTTGGTGACGAAGACCCGCTGGACTGCTGTGACCCCCTGGCTAGAGAGCTCACCACGGATTTCCAATTCTGACATGTCGATCAAATCCTGACATCGGATGACTCCCTTGGAGGAATTCAACCGTCCATGCACAGAGACTTTGATTTGTCTATCAACGAAGACAGTCGAATCCCTCTTCAGCAGACAATCCGATGCCATTTTGGTTGAGCACTCCACCAGGTAGGCCCCAGATCTCAATTTTTTAACATCCTTGAAACCGGTTGTGCAAACGGACTGGAACCCTTTATGGATGGCGAACGGAGACAGCTTGCCTAGTGGCATAGCCGGATCCGCCCCCTCTACTACCAAAAAACGAGGCCAGGCCCCTTCCACCCCCGATGCACAAGCTTTTTGTCTCGTCTCAATGTCACTGTCCGTGTCCGTATCCGTGTCAGAGTCGTCACCGTGAAGTCGTTTTTTTTTTTGTTTGAAGCCATGTTATTAATTTATGAATTCATCCCCCCTGCTCCCCACCCACCACGGAGTCCAACAAGGGGATGCGTCCAAGCGGAAAATCCAGCAAGGGAGCGCACCAGGGCTACAGGGGGGATATACACCCAGACAATCCCGCACTGCCACTACGGTTTTGTTCAAGTTTGACCCATGAGCCGCAGCCTTCTAGCAGAGCTAGGGCAATACACGACCAGCCGCTTGACTGACGCGGGCCACGCCAGCCTCCCGTCTAGGAGAAGTCCGGGCCAAAGAGGTGTGTTAGTGTGAGGGACCGCAGTCCCTCAGTGACCTCAACCTCCAGGATCCCATTCTCCCCCGACACGGGTTGCCCTGCACGGCAAACGCAGGGGGCCAAGAGAAGGCCACAGAGAAAAAGAAGGGTAGAAAAAGAAGGAATGATGGGGAAAAAGAAGACAGGGAAAGTCCGGTAAGGCAGAAGAAAGGGAGTCAAAACTGCATAGTATACTGGGAGAATTTAAGGGTGAAGAGAATATAGGTGAAAGGACCAATAAGACAGAAACAAGACAAAAGAGAAGAAAAAGGGGTAGGCAACTTGGTCACCCAGCCAGAGAGAGGCATGGGGTCCACCCCCGGCGCGCGGAGCCGAGCCCGTGGGGGCGCAAAGTTTGCTTGTCTGCTCCCCAGTCTGTGTGGCTGATAACTTTCAAAACGTTAAGACCTTTTTGGCAGCTGTCCCTCAGGTATTTAATATGCGGCAGAAAAGTAAATTTGCTGTCAAAAATAATGCCCAACAATTTTTCTTGTTTAGAAACTTTGATGGGTTGGTCATAAACATGGAGAGAGGGGTTCAAAACCTGGTTCTGTTTGCAATGAAAATAAATGCATTCGGTTTTAGAAAGCGAAAATTGAAAGCCGTTGTCTTCTACCCACCCCTGAATTTTATCTATGCAAAGCTGAAGTTGACGCTCCACCCCAGCCAAGGTTTTACCCTTAGCCGAGATGGAGAAATCATCAACAAACAAGGATTTATCTATGCCATATTTGACGTTTTGAACGATGTTGTTGATCTTAACATTAAACAAAAGAGGAGATAAAATGCTACCCTGAGGGACACCCATCTCCTGCTCAAAAGATTCTGATAAAGTGGAGCCAAGTCGGATCTGAAACTTTCTATCGGTTAAAAAGTTTTCTATAAAAATGGGTAAGTTCCCGCAGAAGCCTAGCTGTTCTAGATCTTTTAGAATCCCGAACTTCCAAGTCGTGTCATAAGCCTTTTCTAGATCAAACAACACAGAAACAACATGTTCGCCATTAACCAAAGCGTTTCTGACGAATGACTCGAATCGAACGAGATGATCTGAAGTGCTCCTGTTTTTGCGGAAACCACACTGAGTGACATCAAGAGCATTAATGGATTCTAACTGCCACATCAAACGCTCATAGATCATTCTTTCCATAGTTTTGCACAAACAACTTGTAAGGGCAATAGGCCTGTAGTTGTTTGGGTCAGAGTGATCCTTTCCAGGTTTAGGTATTGGAACAATTACGGCTTCTCGCCAAGATGGGGGAAAGGAACCAGAAGACCAGATATGATTAAACACAGCCAAGAGAATTCTAAGGGAATCTTTAGGCAGGTGTGAAATTAACTGATAATGAATATCATCAGGGCCAGAAGCAGAGTTATTGGATTTCAAGATGGAATCTGTCAATTCTTCCATAGAAAATGGGAGGTTGTATGGTTCACAATTATCGGTGTCAAAAAAAACAGGATTCTCTTTCTTTTTTATCTTTGATGTTTTGGAATTTGGGGGAATAATGAGCAGATGAAGAATTGTGATGGATGGTAGAGGCTAACAAGTCAGCCACCTGCTTTCTGTCAGTGATAATCTGACCATGTTGTTTCAGACCTTGGATCATGGCTTTGGAGATTTTTCCTTTAATTCTTTTTATAATTTTCCAGACTGTTTTGGGAGAGGTTTTGGTATGAAGTTTGGAACAGAAGGTTTTCCATGATAGACCCCTTTTTTGTTTAAAGATATATTTAGTTTTAGCTCGTAGTTTCTGATGATTAAGTTTATTTTCAGCTGTAGGATTTCGAAAGAAACTCCGTTGGGCTTGCTTCCTTTGATGATGAAGAGTCTTGCATTCTTCATCAAACCAAGGGGTCTTCGGAGCACTGCTTTTAATAGATGTTTTGGGTATATTTTCGGAAGCACATTCTGTTAGGATATTAGAAAATGCCAAAGCTGGATCTTCGGAATTGAGAATGTCAGTGGTAATTCGACAAGCTGCGGAGTGTGTCCAAATTGGTCCCAATTTGCTTTTTTGAAATTCCAGCGCTTTTGGGACTCCTCAGATTGATCTTCTAGAAATGTTAGAAAAATTGGAAAATGATCACTCCCACAGAGATCCGTATGAGGTTTCCAATCCAGGTCCAAAAAAAGAGAGGGGTCACAGATGGCCAGGTCTAAATTAGAAAATTTTCCTAAATGGTTACAATACGTAGGGGAACCTGAATTCAAAATACAAAGGTTGAGGTCATCAACAACATTCTCCAAAATTTTGCCTTGGGTATTCTGATGGTCACTTCCCCATCTGGGGGAATGGCCTTGAGGTGGTGCGCGGCACAACTGTGCGTAGTGTTTAGCCAGCTGTTTTCCTGGTCCCTGCGTGGCATTGTCGTGCCCAGTGTGTGGAAGCACTCTGTTATCTCACCCATCCCCAAGATCGCCCGAACCAAGCAGTTAAATGACTATCGCCCCGTAGCGCCCGAACCAAGCAGTTAAATGACTATCGCCCCATAGCCCTAACATTTCTAGCCATGAAATGTTTTGAAAAAATTGTTCTCTCACGTCTACTCTTTCACACTCAGCCATTCTTTGACCCCCTACAGTTTGCCTACAAACCCAATTGAAGCACTGAAGACGCAACTCTTACCCTCCTTCACAATGCCTACACCCACCTAGAGACCCCCAGCTCCTTCGTCCGCAAAATACAAGTACCTTGGCACCATCATTGACGAGAAGCTGAACTTCTCTTCTAACATCAATGGTATTCACAAAAAATGCCAATCTAGAATTTATTGCCTCCAGAAACTCAGACGCTTGTATGTTCAAAACCATATCCTCCAAACCTTTTATGATTCGTTCATCTCTTCCATTCTCACTTTCTCATTTGTATGTTGGTATGGAAGGTTGTCTTTGAACAGTAGGAATGTGTTGGACAGTGGTGAGAGTGTGTGGGAAGGTTGTGGGAGTGCAACAAATGAGTATGATAGCGATGTATGAAAGGTGAGTGGCGAGAAAGGCCCGTTGCATACTTCAAGACAGCAGTCACGTGCTCGCGCACCACTTCAATCTCCTGCCCTCGGGTAGGCGCTACAGGACACCAAAGTTCAAAACTGTACGCACTAAAAATAGTTTTATACCCACCACTATCTCTTTATTAAATGATTGAGAATTTGAACGTATGCTTCTATTATGACAGTGTGCGTGGCATGATTTATATAATTAATGTCCAATCCGCATGAGATAGTGAGTATGTGCCCCTGCGATCTTACATTTTCGTTTAGTGTAGGCCTATGTGCTTAGCGATTTTTATATTTTTTATGAACATATTTATCTAAAAGTCTTACGTTGTTGTATATTGATGCGATTATTGCTTGCCAACAGTGATTGTTATGTTGCAATACCTTCTATCATGATTAATGTCTTCTTGATATACTTTTATCCTGTTTTACTGTTTACTGTTTATTGTTGTTACATACATGTCAAGTCTTACGTTTTTTCCGTAATTCTTACGTATTTTCAAATTTTTTTTCACCTTACGGCTTAAGATGAAAATCTTACGTATTTTTTCTTTTTCCCGACCCTTTTTTTTTAATCCGAAATTTTTATTTTATTTTAATCCGAAACACAGTCTAGAGAACAATTCTGAGTCACGCTCGCTCGCGATCGTGATCTCGGAGGAAGTACAGGCCTTGCGCATGCCCATAGCATTTCTATACACTGTTTCCGTCTTGGAGGAAAGGTTTCCGTTCATTCAGCTTATTGAAAATGGCGAAATAACCAGCGAAAAAAAGCGTGTATTCATTTTGGCAACGCAGTGTATTTTAGATTCTTTTTTCTATTAAGTAATTTGGATTGTTTTTTGTTTGTTGTTGTTGTTGTTGTTGTTTTTTGAGGGGGGGGGGGGGGAGGGGGTATTTTTATTTTCTGCAGTGGATAAAGCACAGTTATAAAATTATTATTATTGTTTTATTTTATTTTTATTTGTATGTGCGTGTTTACCGTTTTACGCATTTCTTATGGTTTTCTATAGAAAATTATGGTCTCTCGGGCCAAAAATTATGGTCAGAAGCTCCAAAAGCTTGACATGTATGTTGTTATACTGTCCTTTATCGTCTTGTAACATTTATATATGGCACCATGTGTGAAATTTTCTTTGATTGAGATAATAAAGTGATCATATTTGTATTCGTAAGATCAATCGAGATGATTTTGACAATAAAATGTTGCTGTCGGAGGAAAGCAAATCAGAATTGAATTGGTGGATGTGTCATGTCGAAAATGCACAAAATGACATTGCTGGCAGTGATCCAGACGTTGTGATCACATCTGATGCCAGCCTGCTAGGGTGGGATTGTGTGTGTGAAGGTGTCTCCTCTGAAGGAGCATGGAGCTTTGAAGAAAGCAAGCACCTCATTAACCTCTTAGAACAAAGCATCATTTTTTGCTTTGCAATGCTTTAAAGATAAATTGCAGGGCAAACATGTCAGATTTCAGTTAGACAACACTTGTCAGTTACATTAACGCCATGGGGACCAACCATTCAGATTTGGGAAACGAACTGATTTTTGAGATGTGGTCTTGGTGTGTAGCACATACAATCTGGATTTCGGCTGCACATATTGCAGGGAAAACTAATATAGTGGCAGATTATGAATCCAGGCACTTGAATTAAGATGCAGAATGGCAGCTGAACAAGGAGACGCTGAGAGCGACTTTGCAAGCACTAAGAGCACAGCCTCTAATCGATTTGTTTGCTTCTATTGTAATGAAATTAAGTTATTTCATTTTTTGACATATCACTCGAGATAATCTAGAATTATTATTCTCTTCTAAACTGAGAAGTAAAGAATAATTGTAGCTGTTTATATTATGTGAAGCTACTGTATATTCAATATGAATGATAGTAAAAAGACAATCTAGTCAAGAATCTATGACCTCACAATAAAAGTGACGTATTCTTAGAGCAGCCATTTTGTTTTGAAGACATGACGTAGTACGTACTCTGCACATATTATTCGTAAAGTTGGCATTGACAACAAGGTGCACAGGTATTTCTTCGTAGGCACATTTGTTTACCAACACTTGTGACTCAGACTTCAAAGCGAGAGGACCACACCCTCCGAGCTCTGCTTTTCAACGGTCGAACAAGCAATACAATACAAGGTTATTGCTTTAGGTCCAGCGGACTCTTCCGAGCCAAATCAGGACCATTCAACGGTCGAAAACCGTCATCCAAAATATTGGGAAATCTGAACGTTCAATCTAGGCATCGTCATCTTCTTTCCTTCGGCGACGTGTTGTTGATGATAGTACCACATAGAACCGTTTGGACACCTTTGCTGAAGAATATTGACAAGATTGATGCCAGAGATGGAAGACAGCCGGGAGCAGACGATGTCGAACGTAGACCTGTTGCAGCTATAGCCACTGTCTACTTCGATGTCCTGTAACTCGTCTTTGAGAGAAGAGCGCTGATCACATTGTCCACTGACGATCTGAGGGTCGAATTGCTACGAACTGAAGAGGTCTTGTAACTGGTGGGTGAAACTCTAGGAATAAAATAAATCGTAGAGAGTCTAGTTCTATACTTGGATACTATCATTTGTAAGAGAATTGCTTCGTTTAATTACGGGTAATTAATTAGCGGAACGATTTTTATATGTGTAGGTATAATTCTGGTCGCAGATGTATGTGTAGGTATAATTCTGGTCGCAGAATTGTTCTCAAACAACTGTTTGCCTACCTATATGACAACGCTTTACTTTGCCCCAACCAGTCTGCCTACCGACCTTTCCACAGCACTGAGACAGCCCTCCTAAAGGTAACCAACGATCTGTTGCTGGCCTTAGATAATGGTAACGTCTCCGTTCTCACCTTACTAGACCTCTCAGCCGCTTTTGACACAGTCGACCATCACATTCTCTTTAACACTATTCAACACTACTTTGGAATCTCCAGCTCGGTCCTGGCTTGGTTCCACTCATATCTTTCCGACAGATCACAAGCAGTCACTGTCGATGGCTGTTTCTCCAGCACAGCAGACTTGGTGTGCGGCGTGCCTCAGGGTTCTGTTTTAGGGCCGGTGTTATTCACTCTGTACACCAAGCCACTGCTTCTCCTGCTTAGAAAGCATGCTGTTGAGAGTCAGTCATTTGCAGACGACACACAACTTTATAAATCCACAGCCCCCTCTCTCATTAATTATACTGTTCAGACTTTGGAGAACTGCATCACAGACATTAAGTCATGGATGACACGCAACAAGCTTAAGCTTAATGACGATAAAACCGAAGCCCTCCTCATTCACAAGCACAACACCTCCTCCTCACTACCGCCTCTCCCAACATCGCTTACGGTAGGGACAACAAACATTCAGTTCTCATCCTCAGCAAGAAATCTCGGCTACATTCTCTCCGATGACCTGTCCCTCAACAACCACATCTCCAACATCTGTCGCTCTGCATACACGGCCATACGCCAAATCAGCTCCTTTCGCCACTATCTTACGCTCACTGCCACCAAAACCCTAGTCTGCGCTCTCGTCCTTTCTCGTCTTGACTATTGCAACTCTCTCCTCGCTGGCTCCCCAAAACACATCATTGACAAGCTACAAAAGGTTCAGAACTCAGCAGCTAGACTAGTATTCCGAGCTAAGAAACGCGGTCACATCACACCTCTACTACATTCCCTTCACTGGCTTCCTGTTCAAGCACGCATAGAGTACAAACTCTCTGTTCTCTGTCACAACTTCTTCACAGATTCTTGTCCCTCCTACCTTGCTGATCTACTGTCTGTCTACTCCCCTTCACGCACTTTAAGATCTTCTGCTGACACTCGCACACTCAAGGTTCCCGTCACCCGCACTAAGACATACGGCCAATGTGCATTCGCTTACTCCGCACCTAAGCAGTGGAACTCCCTTCCCTCCCATATCCGCAACATACAAATCAACACAAGCATTCAAAAAGGCCCTCCAAACCCACCTCTTCAAACTTCACTATTCAGAATGATCTGTATCCCGCTGCCATTCTCTCCTCTTTGTCTGATCCGTAAGTGTATACACGGCTGTACATATTTATACTGTTTTTCCTCCTGGGCCTAACCGGGCATATAAATAGCTGTGAATATGTTTTTGCTATTCTATTTGTCTTTTCTGTCATTTGTGTACATAGTTGTAAATTGTAATTTGTGTACATAAGTGTAAATAATTTGTACCCTTACTGTTCTGTCTTTTGGTGTATTGTAGCGAAAGCGATGTTTTATCGAATGCATGTACTTATATGTAATGACTATGTAAAGCGTGGTGAGTCTGGTCATAGGCTGGAGTATCCTCTATATAAAAATCCGTTATTATTATTATTATAGGTGCAACAGAAAATAATTTGTCGTTCTTTTTGTGCGGGAGTCGCAATGAAAAAAATAAGTTATGTAATTTTCGAGATCATGTATAGTTACTAAATGTTGTTTATATTCATTTAATTTATGCATTAAGTGAGGGATCCTTGCTGGTAACTAAATGGTAATTATTCACACAATGACGATGATTATAAATGAAGAAGTTGTGATTGCGAGTTGCGCAATACGAACTGTTAGCCGGTTGCCATGGAGTAACCGTTTTCTTGGAGATTGGGTCTTCAAGAATAGAAATACATTTGAATGAATCATTGATGGTTTGTTCGCGCAATGCTCTTGTGTTAAATGTAAATAAATAATTGTTGAGTTGGATGATTTGATAATTTA
Organism: Oncomelania hupensis; assembly: GCA_036898135.1. Lineage (NCBI taxonomy): Eukaryota > Metazoa > Mollusca > Gastropoda > Littorinimorpha > Pomatiopsidae > Oncomelania > Oncomelania hupensis. The sequence continues at coordinate 13,215,802 of CM072521.1, read as the reverse complement.
GAGCCAGGATTTTCATTTCATCGTTTATTTCCAAGAGGCCGATTGTAAATAATAAAATCGCTTTCCAAGCGAATAACCTGGCAAACATTATAATGAGGTTTTCGTGATACTCACCTGTGCTTCGATAATACAGGTGGGACCTCTTCTCTTTTTCACCTTTATTTTGGAACTTAATTCCTGGAACTTCACCTTACTTCCACGGGTGTGATGTTTACTATCTTTTGGGAAGGGCTACAGTCAAGGCACCTATGAAGAACCATGACTGTACCCGTTCCGAGTGTTGAGAGATTCTACCATAGACTAACCTGTGTGTGATACGATCGCGTGCACAGTCTTACCCTCGTCGAACTAGGTTATGTATTTTCAACTTGAAATTGCCTACCTTTCGAGGAAGGTGATTTTATTATGACTAGTAAATATTGTTCATTTTCTGTGACAGTATTTTATCTTCTTTTTATATGTAAAAGAAGAGTTTGATAGCGAGCGGAAGTTTATGTATTGAGCCACTACACGCATTAACATCTTGCAACATAACATCTTTAAACTTTTCTGCTTATAACAAAATAATCAAACAATAAACGCAACATCTAGGATAAACACGCATCTGGACGCTTATTTGTCTTACGGGCCAGACCCACAAGCAACAATTGATGCTTTTAGCATTTCTTGGCATAACACCGAGTTTTATGCATTTCCTCCTTTCAGCATCCTGCCCCGCATGTTGCAGAAGATTCAGCGAGACAGAGCCTCCGGCGTATTGGTGGTGCCGGACTGGCCTACGCAACCTTGGTACCCAGTACTACGACGACTGCTGACAGCTCCACCCGTTCGCCTGACCTGCAGGACCAGGCTTCTTCGCTTACCCAGCCACCCGGATGCAGTTCATCGTTTGGTTCAGCAAAAAAGACTCAACCTCCTGGTTTGCATGACCTCGGGCATCATTTCCGTGATGCAGGAATGAGTGATGCAGCTGTAGGATTAGTTATGAGCTCCTGGAGACCTAACACGGTTAAATCTTACAACACTTACATTAAACATTGGATGGATTTTTTGGTCAAAAAACATGTTCAGTCCCCATCATATGTGGATTTAGCAAATTTTCTCGCCAAACTGTTCAAGAAAGGAGCTAATCACAGTACAGTAAACCTAGCCAGGAGCGCAGTGGTTGTATACTTAAACAAATCAGGTACTCAGTCTTTGGGCAATCACCCTTTGGTCTGTAGAGTGGTTAAGGGTTGCTTTGAAGAAAGGCCGTCTTTACCCAAATACCAAGAGGTTTGGGATGTGGATTCTGTTGTTAAGTATTAGCAAAGTGGGATAAACCTGAAACAATTGATTTGAAGCATCTTACTTTGCGTATTACAATGCAACTAGAATTACTCTCTGGCCAGAGAGGGCAAACTATTCATTTGTTAAAAGTTGATGATGTCAAATTGACAGATGAGAAATGTGTTTTGTTTTACAGTTCTGTTTTGAAGCAAACAAAGCCAGGTAGGCATGTTGGACCATTAGAATTCGACAAATTTGTTTATAGAAATCTGTATATTGTAACAAATTTGAAACAATATTTGCAGAGAACATGTTCCTTGAGGAATGGGAAGAAACTTTTGATATCCTTTGTGAAGCCACACAATGAGATTTCTAGGGACACAGTTTCAAGATGGTTAAAAACTGTCCCAGCAAACCAGCCCGATCGGGGCCCCACTCGGGCCGCATAGGGCATCCCGACTTTTGTCAGGTTTTAGTAGGGACCCACATAGCCTACAAAAACCCGATGCGTAGTGGAGTCGAGAAATGTGGATGCGTAACGATTCGCCCTCCCGTGTGCCGCCCGATTCTACCCCACCACAAAGCCATGCTGCGCACACGCTAACATAGGCCTACTCTCGCTTCTAATTGGCTAAACTGTCTGGAATGTTTCATCTGCTTCACATATGCTGCGGCGTATGTATGTGAAAAATATTTATACAAAATCAATCCAGCAAGATATCATTATTTAATTGTGCTTATAATTCTTAATTTTTATCATACAATATGTAAAATATTGTTAAAGTGTTTCTTTTAACTATTGTATTTATTTATACATTATAAGTCAAGGGTAAATTTCCGTGCCCATTACTGCTGGTCTTTTCCGGTTGTACTTAGGCGCCAATTTTCTACAGTTTTCTTCTACAGTTGCATGTGCTCTTTCATTTATGTATTTACACATAGTAGTGCTCTGTGGGTTCGGGCAAATAGAATAGACCCAACGTTTCCCGGCGTGTCGTAAGAGGCGACTAACAGGGGTGATGTTAGCACGGCATCACTGGGCGAAAGTCTTCTACACAGAAGTCACCGGCCAGGGCGGAGGAACCTCACGTTACTACAGGTTCAACGACCACGTGCTCAGGGCCAAGGCGAGCCACACTGTATTCGTGGATTTCGGCTGTGGCCAACAGCCTGGAGAGGATTGGGCCCTGCCAGGTCTCTTTTTTGCCCAAGACACAACACATGATGAGGCTATCCACTAATTCCATGCCAGATCGGTCGTCGCCCGGAACAAGGACCGCGCCTTCTGTTGGCCACCAGGACGGAGGTGAAAAGTATGCTACTGATGGACAAATTAGCAAGATCCGCACGAGAAACAACATCGTCATAGGAACCTGGAATGTCAGGACCCTAACTGCGGAAGGAAAATTAGAAGAACTGGCCCACAAGCTGGACCACTATCGATGGAACGTTCTAGGTATCAGCGAACTGCGCTGGAAAGGCCTAGGTGAAACAACGACTGACAAAGGCCACAAGCTCTATTTCAGCGGTAGAGATGACAGGCACGAACACGGCGTTGGATTCTTGGTCCACAAGAACATTCTAGCCACTGTCATGGGTTGCCGCCCAGTCTCCAGTAGACTCATTACCATCCGTCTGAGAGCAACCCCTTTCAACATTACCATCATCCAGGCCTATGCCCCAACATCAGACTATGAAGACAGCGAAGTGGAGGATTTTTATGAAAATATACAGGCGGTCCTTGACCAAGTACCGAAGAAGGACATAGTCATAGTGCAAGGCGACTGGAATGCCAAGGTTGGCCAAGATGCGCACCACAACTGGGGAGACACATGCGGACCCCACTGCAACAACGAGACAAATGACAGGGGTTTGAGGCTATTGGAGTTTGCCAGATACAACAATCTGGTACTGGCAAACACGCTTGGTCTCCACAAAAAATCCAGACGATGGACATGGCACAGTCCCGGCGGGGAACATCACAACCAGATCGACTACATCATGGTCAAGAAACGCTTCAGATCAAGCATCAACATTGGCAGGACACGCACTTTTCCAGGAGCAGACATTGGAAGTGACCACGATCTCGTGATTATGTCTTTCCGGCTCCATTTGAAGAGAGTAAATACAGCAAAGTGCACTAGGCTGAAGTTCGACCTGGACAAACTGCAAGACCCGGAGGTGGCAAAAATATTTCAGGCCACAATTGGAGGGAAATTTGCACCACTGCTTATTTTGGGGGCAGGCGAAGTAGATGTCAACACCATGACCAATACCTTCAACTCAGCTGTAACAGATGCCGCCACTGAGATCCTTGGCAAGCACCGACCAAAGAAGAAGCCGTGGATCACACCTGAACTTTTGGATCTGTGTGATAAACGAAGAGAGTTAAAAAAGAAAAAGAACACCTCACAGGGAGCTGATGTCTACCGAAAAATCAACAATGACATCCGAAAAGGCATGCGCACAGCAAAGGAGAACTGGATAGAAGATCAATGCCAGGAAATAGAGAACAATCTGAACAAGAACAACAGCAAGAAGGCCTACCAGACTGTGAAGCGGCTGACAAGTGTTAAACAGCCCAAAGTCTCCACTATCCAAAGCAAGTCTGGCATTTGCCTTACAGAAGAACAAGAAGTCTTGGACAGATGGACAGAGTACTGCTCTGACCTTTACAACCATACACCAAATGGAGACCCATCAGTTCTAGCATGTCCCGAGAGCAGAGAAGAAGAAGAAATCCTCCCAATTCTCCGGGAAGAAGTTGAGGCAGCAGTGCAATCGCTGAAGAAAGGGAAGTCAGCGGGAGTGGACAACATACCAGCGGAACTGCTACAAGCAGGAGGAGAAGCGATGACTGATGCTCTCACCATTATCTGTAACAAGATCTGGCAGAGTGGGGAATGGCCTACACCATGGACCCAGTCGCTTATCATCACTCTTCCCAAAAAAGGTAACCTTCAGGAGTGTGAAAATTACCACACCATCAGCCTCATCAGCCATCCCAGCAAGGTCCTCCTGAAAAAAATAATACTCAACAGGTTGAAACCACAAGCTGAACAAATCATAGCTGAAGAACAAGCAGGATTCATGGCAGGGCGAAGTACCACTGAACAGATTTTCAACCTCAGAATAATCTGTGAGAAATACCTACAGCACCAACAACATCTATATCATGTGTTCATAGACTTCAAGAAGGCATTTGACCGAGTCTGGCATGCAGCTCTATGGGCAACCATGAAAGTGTACAACATCAGCCCTAAAATTATAGAAGTCATCAAAAGCCTGTATGACAAGGCTACCAGTGCAGTCCTCCATAACAGCGTCATCGGGAACTGGTTCAGAACAACAATCGGTGTGCGTCAAGGATGCCTACTCTCTCCAACACTCTTCAACATCTTCCTAGAGCGCATCATGTCAGATGCTCTTGCAGATCACGAAGGCACAGTCAGCATAGGGGGCAGAGCAATCTCCAATCTTCGTTTTGCGGATGATATTGATGGATTAGCTGGAGAGGAACAAGAACTTGAACAGCTTGTACAGAGGCTTGACACCACCTCCAGAGCTTATGGAATGGAAATAAGTGCAGAGAAGACCAAAATGATGACCAACAACACCAATGGCATCAACACGGACATCAAAGTACAAGGCCAATCCCTCAACACAGTGCACAGCTTCAAATATTTAGGAGCCATTGTGTCAGACAATGGGTTTCGACAGGAAGTCCTCTCCAGGATCGCACAAACAACTGCTGCCCTGACAAGGTTGAAGCCCATTTGGAAAGACAGAACCATCAGTCTACATTCCAAAGTAAGACTGCTGCGCTCTCTGGTCATCTCCATCTTCCTATATGCTTGCGAAGCATGGACCCTCACAGCAGATCTCCAACGAAGAATACAAAGCATGGAGATGAGGTGCTACAGAAGACTTCTGTGCATTTCCTATACCCAACACATCACCAACGACGAAGTCCGACAGACCATCACACAAGCCATTGGACAACACGATGACCTGCTCACAGTGGTGAAGAAACGGAAACTCCGATGGTATGGCCACGTCACCAGATCATCAGGCCTTGCAAAGACCATTCTGCAAGGCACAGTGCAAGGAGGTAGAAGAAGGGGGAGACTGAAAAAGAGGTGGGAGGACAACATTCGAGAATGGACTGGTTTGACACTGAGCGAAGCCATGAGGGCTGCTGAGGACAGAGAAAGATGGAGTATGCTGGTTAAACGATCATCTGTGGTGCCCCTACGACCTTCGGGTTATGGGACAGGATAGGATAGGATAGGATTTACACACGATTTCGATAGCGACGAAGATCACGTTAATATAGGCTATATCGTTATCGAAATGGTGTGTAAATGCTTAAGTGGGGACACACCAAGGACTTCCGAAAACAAAAACGCCTGTGCCGACAGCGAACTTGTTTTTTCCAACCTAGTTCCAGTCATTCGCCGAAAAAGGCAATTACCGAAGTCGAACGAAGCTCTCCGAGTCGAGCTATCCGATGTTTTATGAATGAATGCTGGCAGGACTACGTGAAACCACAGGCTGGGAAATCTCGTCTTTCGTAGGCCTCAATTACATACTATACTACGTACGTATGTAGGAGACCCACGAGTTTACAAAGACAAAAGGAAAGACTTCAGAGCCTGTGGTGAAACATCCGTGCATAAAAATAGCCGCTGTTGCTTCTAGATCTAATTCTGTTTCGATCTGCACAGCTTCAAGCTTAAGTCAAGTCGAGATTCGCATTTTGAAGCAGTTAGTATTATTATTATTTTATGATGATTAATATACTGACACCATTAGTAATAAAGAGTAAAAGTAATAAATAACACATAATGCACACATACAACGATTTCACATCTATATCAACAATAAAACCATAACAAAACTTAAAGCGCTATGGATACGTTGATGTCCCTTCAGCACAACAAGGCAAGCACGTTTATAATGGTCTAAAAAAACAGTGACATTTTTATGGCAAGCACCAAAGCAATTATTTATTTAACTAATATTATTCTTTTTAACTGATACAGTAAATTTGTTATATGTATTTCCATGATATGTATTTTAATGAGAAACACATATTAAAAAAATTTTGCGTGGCAGGCAGAAATTTCCATAAATCATCTGAAAACTTTGGGAAATCTATAAGAAAAAATAACCAGTAACACCATCTGAATATTTCGGGTTACACCCAACTTCAGCAAAAACAAACAAAACGTCACTGACCATATTTACACCATGCACGCACAGCAACACACTATTCTTTTTTTTTAAAGTAGGAATAATAATAATAATAATAATAATAATAATAATAATAATAATAATAATAATAATAATAATAACAAACAAACCAAACAAATTAATAAATTAAAGATTTAACTAAATAACTATACTACTACTACTACTACTACTACTACCGAAGTTGTGGTCTTGATTTTGTGGTCCTGATTCGGCTCTTTGCAGTCCGCTGGACCCTGTAAGCAATGAATAACTAATTAGCTATTAATTTAACTCTGATCTCGAGTTGTCTTGATTTTGTGGTCCTGATTTGGCTCTTTGCAGTCCACTGGACCCTGTAAGCAATGAATAACTAACTATTAATTTAACTCTGATCTCGAGTTATAAAAAAAATTCGCTTAGCCTACTCGTCCTTCTCCGGAAATTTAAAGATTCGAATATTATAAAGTATAGGCCTAAATATTATTAATTAGAATAGATATAGTTTATACATTTATTTACGTATAAAACAAACAATACAGGTCTAATAATTATATTCAGCTAGTGAGCTTCTTCGCTGCGCGGAGACTGGCTTATAATATATAATGTAGATTAAGCCTATGTATACTATATAACAGTGTCTACTTGGTTCTAGGCAGGAAATGGGGAATGCTAGTATTAGCCTACTGCTGAGAACTAACAAAATGCAAATCAAGGATCGCAACTATTAAATGTGGTCGATAATAATTATGCTCATATTAACAAAGCATACCGTTGCGAAATGCTAAATCTGTGTAAATCGAACAGAATTAGAAGCAACAGCGATCATTTTTAATGTCAACTAGTAGTAGTCATGCAAGCATCATTTCGTAACACATCGGAGAGCTTCGTTCGACTTCGGTGATTGCCTTTTTGCAATCACATATCATAAACAATATGTGGTATATGATTTTAGGGTAAATCAGTATTGGCCAGGGATGGGGCATTATCGGGGTTGTTTCTGGTTTAAGTTGGGTTACAATAGGGTTGGTGTTGGGTATCCTGACGTATGCCCGATCTTTGCCGGAATCGGGTTACCGTTCGGCAAAGGTTGGGTTACGGTCGGGTAAGTTTTGGGTACCCCGACGATCGCCCAATCTTTATCGAAAGTCGGGCTACTGTTTGGCGAACGTGGGGTTACGATCGGGTAAGTTTCGGGTAGCCCGACGATCGCCCGATCTTTGCCCGAATCGGGCCCGAGTCGGTTCCAATTTCCATTTGCCCGATCGGTAGCCCGATCCGGGCCCCATTGGGCTGCCCGATGCGGGCCCCATCGGGCCCCGAAATTGTGGTTAGCTGGGGTGTTACAAGAAGCGGGTGTTGATGTTGTTAAATTTACTGCTCATAGCACTAGAGCAGCTAGCACTTCGGCAGCCTTTGACAAATGTGTGCCTTTGGATGTTATTACGAGTGCTGCAGGGTGGTCACGGAAAAACACTTTTAGTCAGTTTTACCACAAGCCTGTTGTGGGTAAAGAGATCAAAAGGTTTGGTCAAACAGTACTTGAAAACTTTTTGCAAAAATAGAAAGTGTTTGAATTATCAAACTTGTGTAACAATCGGTTTTACCAAATAAATGGAAAGTGACTTTCATTGATATATTCTGTTTGATTGGACGAATGTAAGGCTCTTGACCTCCTCTCTAAAGTCTCATGTGACTGTGTATGACCAATCGCTGTGCGATAAATAATTACTAAATTAAACGAGACTTACCTGGAAGGTGAAGTTTAAGTGGAATTATTTGGAGCAGTCACATGCCCACCCATCATGGCTTTAAAAGAGTTCCATGATTCCCACCCAGGTGAGCCTCGTTTATATTAGAAGGTCAATCGCGTCTAAATACTGGCCAATTTCCTGCGCATCGGATCTCATGTGACTGCTCCTTCCCATCCAAATAATTCCACTTAAACTTCACCTTCCAGGTAAGTCTCGTTTAATTTAGTAATTATGCAAAGCAGTGTTAAATTTTCACATGTTCCCTTTTGTTCAATTGACAACCAACGCTCTTTAGCCCACTAATCATTATTCAATGGGGGATATTAATCTATGAATACAATTTAGCACTCTGGCATGCTGCAATAGTTTTGTTTTATGATTCAGTCACCAACAGCACAAACTTGAATATCATAAAAAGGCCTCATGTTTGTATGAATTTAAATAAATAAATAAATATATAAATTTGAACTATTTTCATTCACCATTTTCATGTAAATTGTAAGCTCTATATCACAATGTTGACTAAGAACAAATGTGCAAGAATACCAGCATTATTGCAGGGAGTCATTTTCCTACACATTACACAGTAATTTTATTGACAAATATGTTTGGGATTCATCAGAAACACGCCGATACAGTCGAGCAATATCGTCTGTATTTACATGTTGCTATGTGGTCTGTTTACCTCCCTTGACCTGCTCCGCAACGCAGCCGCTTGGTGTCGTCGTGGTGTCGCTGACGTCACTGGTTTCGCATAGAATCGTGTTATGATTCTTCTTTGTACCCATATTCTTTGGTAACGTGCACTGGGATGCAGAAGAGTATGTGGGTATTTTCCATATGTTGGTTATTAATAATGCAAGAATCTATTCTTGTACATGTCTAAGTGTACTGGTATTGGCATCTTCATCTTGGGATGTGACACGGCGGGCTTTGACCGGAACCACTAGAAGCATATGTGAACAACCTGGCGTCTCAACTGACCTGAGCTTCTGAGTGAACCACCCTGGTTGCTGACTGCTATCCAGCAAGACTAACTTAGAAAGTCCATAAAGTAAAAGTTGTGTATTATTTCCTCATAAAATTGTTCAAGAAAATGAACTGTAAAGAATTTCAGTTGTCGGTTATATAAAGCCACATGTATAGATATATAAGATAAAATAAGACAACTTTATTATCTTTTCAAGAAATTATATCTACTTAGTTGGAGTGGCCTTTTCTATAGTCAAGTATCTTGTATAATTGGTAGCCACTGAGAAATATTATTACTGCTTAAAATATTATTAAGTCTTTGTGTATAATTAATACTTTGTACAAAATTAGGTAAGTAATTTACTATTCTACAGCTACTTGTGATTTTATATAGGCTGCAGCAAGAAAGACTATAGAAAATCATCATTTCATTTCTCATTATTGTTTATTTACCAATTTTGTTTTCATTATAGTTGTGACTGTGGGTATACAAGGGGATAGTTATAAAAATAAAGATTAGGTTGTTTTTGAGTTATAATTGTTCCCTGTGGTGTTTTATGTGTTAGATATTTGTGGTGGTTATTTCTCGCATGGTTAGCACACACTGGTGTACCCACTGTTGAGGCAGTTGATGGGGCAATAGCGACACGATAGTACACGCTTCTCAAATTCAAGGATGATCTGTCCTATAAAACACACCGGTTTTCAGTGAATTCCTCTTGCTGGTATTATCGCACTCCCGCGAGCTAGCCTTTCTTATGATGCTGTCACATAAGTAAGTGTGTCAGACTATTTCGCCATCTTTTGTAAAAATGTTAATCCCGTACATTGCGTCATTGTGAACACGCAAGAAATAAATTGTTTTAGGATGTGTTTCTGTACCTCCACTACTACTGCTACTATTGTCACCAACTTTTACCAGTTTTAGCATTTCGCATGACCGACAGCCTGAAACTATGTAATAATCTTCAATTTAGCGCAAGATTAGCGTGCGGAGCAATCGCAAAACCATGTGGATGGTCATGAGCACATGATTAGGCCTATTCTCAAACTGCCAGAAATAAAATGCACAAACCGACTAGGCAGAGAACTTTGAACCATCAAGGCATGAGCAATATACATGGGACATGTAAAAGTGGAGATAGCATGGTCAGATTTTGTTTTGGTGGCCAAACTGACCCAACTGGTAAAGCATGACCTATAATTGGTTTGAGACCAGTGTCGTCACAATGCAAGGATGTCACTCTCACGAATTTTAAAATCTTATAAAACGATGGAGCCTCCAAAAATGGGTGAAAATGCTCAAATTTGTGCATAGCTTCAAATATTTAGGAGCCAATGGGTCCCGACAGGAAGTCCTCTCCAGGATTGCACAAACAGCTGCTGCCCTGGCGAGGTTGAAGCCAATTTGGAAAGACAGGACCATCAGTCTACATTCCAAGGTAAGGCTGCTGCGCTCCCTTGTCATCTCCATCTTCCTATATGCTTGCGAAACATGGACCCTCACAGCAGATCTCCAACGAAGAATACAAAGCATGGAGATGAGGTGCCACAGAAGACTTCTGGGCATTTCCTATACCCAGCACATCACCAATGACAAAGTCCGACAGACCATCACACAAGCCATTGGATAACATGATGACCTGCTCACAGTGGTGAAAAAACGGAAACTCAGATGGTATGGCCACGTCACCAGATCATCAGGTCCTGCAAGGCACAATGCAAGGAGGTAGAAGAAAAGGGAGACCGAAAAAGAGGTTGGAGGAACATTCAAGAATGGACTGGTTTGAAACTGAGCGAAACAATCAGGGTTGCTGAGGACAGGGAAAGATGGAGTACGCTGGTTAAACGATCATCTGTGCCCCTACGACCTCTGAGTTATGGGATAGAATAGGATAGCATAGGCTCAAATTTGAGCGTGTTACTTCTCAACAATACTCAACCTAGAATCACTAAGAGACAACACAGAACGCTTTTCGAAGCAATCTGTGAATGAAATTTGCTTTTATGTCTCCTTTAAATAAACAGCCATTCCATTGTACGATGACCTATTTCTTGTATGTTTTTACAAGGCTTAGAATGACCTTGGCCTTCAAGATCAATGCAAAAGCAGAACATGTATGACAGATAAATCTATCATCTTTAAATACAAGTTTGACTTTTTATCTCTCATAGTTTAGGGTCAAGGTCACTTCACATTACCTATACTGACTTTTGGACAGCTCCAGTGACCTTGATCTTGAAGTGCGGATAACCAAATTTGTATAGTATGTGTGTCTCAATGATATCTATCAAAGAATCATGTTCAAGAAGGAGGAGGGAGGTGGTGTGTTTCATGGTCAACAACCGTTGGTGTAGTGATGTAACTGTTGTGTCGCAAGGCTGTACACCTGTGTTAGAACACCTGACAATTAATTGTAGGCCTTTCTACTCGCCTCGCGAGTTTTCTTCCATCGTGTTCGTCGCCGTTTACATTCCACCTGAGGCCAAACCTTCGGACGCTATCAATGAACTCACAAGACAGGTACAGGCGGCTGAAATCGCTTTTCCAAATAGCACTGTCATTGTTTTAGGCGATTTTAATCAAACAAATCTCCGCAAGACTCTGCCTAGGTATTACCAACATGTGGACTGTCCCACACGCAAAAACAACATCCTCGATCATTGCTACACTACCATCAAGCAGGCCTACCGGGCCACGCCCCGCGCCCCTCTAGGTGAGTCGGACCATGCTATGTTGCTCCTCACCCCCACCTACACACAGAAACTGAAGGCTGTAAAGCCTGTGACTAGGACTGTAAAAAAGTGGTCACACGATGCAGTGGAGACACTACAGGGATGTCTGGAATGTACAGACTGGGACGTTTTCAAGGGTGCATGCTCTAGCATTGATGAGTACACTGATACTGTGACATCTTATATCAGTTTCTGTGAGGATGTGTGTGTGCCCAATAAAACTGTGCGTGTGTATGGCAATGAGAATCCCTGGTTCTATAAATCTGTAAGGAATAAGCTGAATGCTAAGAATGATGCATTTAAGTCAGGGGATGTAAATGCCTACAAAAAAGCCAAGTCAGACGTGCGCCGCGAGATCTGTAGAGCAAAAGCGCAGTACAGGGATAAGTTGGAAGAGCAGTTTGCCTCCAATAACACGCGCGAAGTCTGGCAGGGCCTTCAGCGCGTCACGCACTATAAATCTAAGCCCTCTATGTCCAGTGATGTTGACCCTAGCCTGCCGGATGAACTTAATGAGTTCTACTGCAGGTTTGATGATAAGAATCCCACCCCCGGCTTCCGCCCCCCTCTGCCTGTCGACCCCTCGCTTCTAACCCTGCCTTTCACCATTCAGGAAACTGAGGTGAGGCGCCTGTTCCAGAAGCAGAACACTAGGAAGGCGCCAGGTCCAGATGGAGTCTCCACCTCGGGTGCGAACTACAACACGCGCTTGGTCCGTAGAGCTAGAAACATCACAGCTGACCCCTCACACCCAGCCGGCCATCTGTTCGAGCTCCTCCCGTCCAGCAGGCGCTTCAGAGCCCTCAAAACCAGAACAAACCGTTTTAGATATTCTTTTTTTTTCCAGAGGCTGCTCTCGATTTAAATTCCTCATAATGTCGAATTCATAATGCTGTAACTGACGTCACATGATAATCCACTGGCACCTACTTGTTTATTTTTACTATTTGTTGTTTGCGAGTGTATGTGTGCACGCTTGATAGGTATTTTATTAGCTGGTAAACGTGTGTTTGCATGTATGTTTTATGAATGTTACTGCCACATCGCAACATATTCCATGTGCATGTTTTATGTCAATTTGGCCAATAAACTTCATTAATTCGTTGAATCAATATTAATAACACACCAAAAAAATGAAATTTTGTGAAAAATTGACATATTTTAACACATTTGTTGACCCTGGCCTAAGAATAAAGTCATTCATTCACTGATCATTTATGAGGTCTCATGGGTATACACCATCTTAAGTTTGGTAGTTTGGGAGGCACTGTGGTCTAATGGTAGTGCTTCTGCTTGCGGATCTGAAGGTCCCGGGTTCGAGCCCTGGTTGGGCCATTGTGTTGTTTCCCTGGGAAAGACACTTTACTCCTGTTTTCCTACTCCTTCGGATGAGAGTATAAACCGAGGTCTAGTCTGTGTGTCGCATACATTCCATCATATCGGACTTTAAAGATCCTGACGCTCATGTCCTATAGACGGGTGAGTGCCGGTAACAAGAACACACCCAGCATGCACTTGGTCCTTCTCCTCCATCCCTGGCTGCCCAGGATTGTGCTCAGTTGTCCGGGCGTCAGACCATGTGCCCAAAGGCTGCGGGTGGGCGTCTCGGGTGCTTTGAGTTAGATCCTGTATCTGCCAGCGCCTTGATCCTTAGGCTAAGGCGCCTTACAAATGACGAACATTAGTAGTAGTAGTAGTAGTAATAATTGAAACAGGTTCTGAGTACTTAGCCATTTTAAAGTTTCGCACAGATTGACGGCGGACGACGTACAGCAGACAAGACAGGCGCACCGACTGACATTTTTTTTTATATGTTATCTTTGGACTTTTTAGGACTCAACTAGCACAGATTTGCAAAAATCTTGAAATTTTATTTTGGGGGTTAGTACATACATTACTATGTGTGAGATTGGCAGAGTTTTGTTAATGAAAGACATGAGATTACCAACTGATCTTGGAGCTGAAGCTGTGACTGGGTGAACATCTGCTTCACTTCCAACAGATATTTCTCACATTTCTCTTCTTTGCTGGTTAGTGCTACAATCTGAAACACAGCACAACATACCAACATAAAATAACATGATAGTGGAGTCTTCTTGTACAGCATGCTTCCCAGCATAAAGTACTGCTCTCTCAGTATGATCATTTTATAGCTATCCTTATAGCCTATATAACATACTTGGAATGAATCAAATATCTTAACCTCTTTGTTCAGCTTGGTCAGCTTAAGGGGTCTGTTCTTTGATTTGCACATTGTTCTGCGCATTCATATTTATATCCAAGTGTTCATCATGTTGCTTTGATTGATTGATTGATTGTTGCTTTAGGTCCAGCGGACTCTTCCGAGCCAAATCAGGACCGGACAACCCCCGATCCGCATAAAAGATCTGCTGAAACAACCCTAATGGGAAAACTGAATGCCCTCCACCGGCCAGTCACTTTACAATAAAGACATCCCACGCAGGGGACGGCTGAGGCTTTACCCCAACTAAGAGAACCCCCGGTTACAAAAACAAAATAGAATACAAACATCATTATAAATTATCAACAAAACACATACATATAAAATGCCTATATTGCCAAATAATAACATCATAGGAAGCCCTAGTGACCACCCGGCACAAAGCGTCCAATACTCCCAAGCTGATCCAGCAGACCTCATACACAAACAAGGATCTTGTCCAGGAGGAAGAGTTTTCAAGAAAAAAGGTATGTCATTGATCTAGCGAAGAAGAAGATAGTATAGCAGAGTGATAGGACAGAGCAGGAATGGGAAAGAGCAAATGAGGAAGACAGCAACAGTGGGAATTTAAAGCACTAAATTTCCAGAAAGTAGGGATACTATTTATACTGAAACCCCCGGCACTCCCAACGGGGGTACTGTTGCCGCAGTGAATCGGTCAGTTCATCATGTTGCAGTTATTATTAACAATAAGATGCTACCATCGAGTCTAAATCTGAAAAAAATTACAGTGGAATCTTTTTTAATAGTGCACAAAACGTTCTTTCAAGTTGTATTTATCAGTATTTGTGTAAATTTCAACATGAAAACTCGAAATTACATGCCACAATAAGTGTGTGATTGTGAATCTGTGAAGGGGTTGTAAACACCGACTTTTCAGATTTAAATTCTAAGTTAGTTAGTTATTCATTGCTTACAGGGTCCAGCGGACTGCAAAGAGCCGAATCAGGACCACAAAATCAAGACCACAACTTTGCTGAAAGAGGACTCGCCCCTCATCCACATAAAAGATCTGCTGAAACAACCCTAGTGGTAACACTGAAGGCACTCCACCAGCCGGTCACTTTACAATAAAGACATCCCACGCAAGGGCTGAGGCTATACTCTAATTTATCGAAACCCCGTTTACAAAAACAAAATAGAATACAAACATCATTATAAAATATCAACAAAACACATACATATAAATTGCCTACATTGCCAAATAATAACATCATAGGAAGCCCCAGTGACCACCTGGCAGAAAGCGTCAAATATTCCAAAGCTGATCCAACAGACCTCACACACAAATGAGGAGTTTTGTCCCAGAAGAGTTTTCAAGAAAAAGGGTAGATGAGTGGTCTAGCGAAGAAGAAGATAGTATAGTAGATTGATAGAACAGAGTAGGACTGAGAAAGAATGAAGGAGAAAGACAGAGACAGTGGGAATTTAAAGCACTACATTTCCAGAAAGTGGGGATACTATTTATATTGAAACCACCAGCACTCTCATGGGGGTTTTAAATTCTCTGACCAGGAAAGACAAATGCAATAGATTAAATCTTTCACAATGTTACAAAGAAAAGCATCCCCTATTACATTGTGACATCATGTTGATGACAAAATGTCAGCTTTTCTGAAAATGAGTTGTCATCGGTAGGTTTGTAGCAAGTAAGAAGAAAATTAAGAAGAAAATAAAAATTCTTACAATAGGGGAAAATCATCATATACTTTATTCATCTTATTCTTACTTTACTAAATTATTTTCGTTGCACAGATGCAAAGAGTTCCAAAATGAAATCACTCAGCTCAGTGATATGACAGCATTTGTGAAGAAACACGCGTGAAAAGTGCCTTGTGTGTGGCATAACACTCCGATCAGTGCAAATGATGATGTTAGGGCAAAGCCCATATGACACATTCTCCTTAACTCATTGAAGGTGGAACTTTTCTCTTATTTATTACCCCCCCCCCCTCCCACCACCCCCCAAACACACTGTTTATGTGTATTTTTAAAAATTCAACCACCTAATCTCTAAAAAAAAAAAAAGCTTTCCTTTTACATGCCCATCTACAAAACCTACGACAAGCCTGCCTGGGATCCGGTCATCTTCAACTCTGTACTTACAGTGCTGAGCAAGTTCTTTCAGAGCTCAATAGAATTCTTCCACATTCTCACCTTGTTGCTGTCATCATTGCTGGTATTGGAATCGCTCGTAGATCACATTTCTTTTGACCACAAAATACTCATAAAATTTTCTTACAAGTAAGTCAAAGTCTTGCTGGACAAATTAGCAAGATTCGCATGAGAAACAACATCGTCCTAGGAACCTGGAATGTCAGGACCCTAACTGCGGAAGGAAAATTAGAAGAACTGGCCCACGAGCTGGACCACTACCAATGGAACGTTCTAGGTATCAGCGAACTGCGCTGGAAAGGCCTAGGTGAAACAGAGACCGACATAGGCCACAAGCACTATTTCAGCGGTAGAGATGACAGGCACGAACACGGCGTTGGATTCTTGGTCCACAAGAACATTCTAGCCACTGTCATGGGTTGCCGCCCAGTCTCCAGTAGACTCATTACCATCCGTCTGAGAGCAGCCCCTTTCAACATCACCATCATCCAGGCCTATGCCCCAACATCAGACTATGACAGCGGATTTTTATGAAAATCTACAGGCGGTCCTTGACAAAGTGCTGAAGAAGGACATAGTCATAGTGCAAGGCGACTGGAATGCCAAGGTTGGCCAAGATTCGCACCACAACTGGGGAGACACATATGGACCCCACTGCAACAACGAGACAAATGACAGGGTGTTACGTTGAAACGCGAAGGATAGTATGTCTGAAGCGTGCATGATAGATGTAATCGTTTCGCTTACAAAGTATTCAATAGTAGAGTGTATTTACCTTTGATTTGAGTTTGCATTGTTGTTAGAAGAAGCTTTGTATAACGTTGATAATTTTCGTTAGTCGATATTATTGGAGAATTCTCTAGATCTGCATGTTTACTGTCGATAGAAACTTCCCGGTAATTGTAGAAGTTTGAGAACGTTCCGGGAATGTGTATAGAGATGTATGACGTAAGTCAGTGATGACGATCTTTAGTTTGATTGGTGGTAGTGCGTCATTTCTACCGTGTTCTAAATTGTTCGGGAGTATGAAGAGACTACATAAGTGCCGCACTGTTTCAAAAGTTGTTGTTGTTGATAGTGAGTTGGAAAGTAAAAAGTTGAGAGTGGAAAGGCGATTGAGCGATTGTATGCAGTTGTTGATGTGTGCTGAATACAAGTGGAAAACTTCATACGAAGACTCAGTGACTTGTATGCTGATTGAACGGGTTACGTGGATAATCGAATCCGAGATTACACTCATCAGGAGCATTCACGCATTGGGGCTGAATCTACTACTGATTGAAAACACCACCATCAAACGGAGTGTAACCCCCCACTCAAGAAGAAATTTACCCAATTTCATTCAACAACGTTGAAACGTAATGCACAAACAAAGTCTTAATTCTGGACTTTCTGAATACTGTCATTGTGCTCAGTTCATTCACACAGAGTCAATGTTTCTCATCTGCAAGTCTGTTTAGATATTGCCAATGTTCTCAGTTCATCCACACACAGTCAATGTTCTTCACTCACACACTCTGCTGAGAAAGTCCGCACCAACATTGTCTGATCCTTTAATAGATTCTACTCGCAAAGTTCTGCAAGTACATAGCCCATCTCATGATGCGACTGTTCACAAACTTGGCAGAGTTCAAGTAGGTTAGCGGCTTGTGATCAGTCTGTAGCACGAACTTCACTCCTTGTAGGTATAGTTCGAACTTCCGGATTCCCCAAATGATGGCGAGGCACTCTTTCTCCATGGTCGAATAATTCTTCTCGGCCCTCGACCGGAAATAGTTTCCCCTCGTGTTCCTGCATCAGTATGGCGCCGATGCCTTCGTCCGCTGCGTCTGTTCTTAAGACGAATTCCTTGGAAGTATCGGGCAGTCGTAGCAACGGATCCTTCGAAAGGAGGTCGCGCACAGTCTGGTATGCCCTCTCCTGAGACGGTCCCCACTGCCCTTGGTTTGGACAGCCTTTCCGCACCAGGTCCGACAAAGGTGCTGTGATGGCTGAGTAGTTCGGTACGAACTCCCTATAATACCCAGCCAATCCTAGGAAAGATCGCACCTGCTTCTTTGTTTGGGGACGTGGAGCATTCAGAATTTTGGTGACGTTTTCTAGCAGAAGCCCCTTTTGTCCTTCTTTCAGCGAATGGCCGATAAAGTCAACATTGTCAGTTCCCAGAATGCACTTACTGGGTCTCACGGTCAAGTTGGCTTCTGTGAGACGGTGAAACAGCTCCCTCAAGGTCTGCAGATGCTCTTCCCAGGTGTGGGTGTGGACTAGCAGGTCGTCCCAGCAACACACGACATTGTCCATCCCTTTGAGCATCTTCTTCATCCCTCTCTTCAGGGTAGCTCCGCTGTTGACCATGCCAAAGGGCATCCTTAGGCACTCGTACGTCCCATCAGGAGTTATAAAAGCAGTCTTTGGTATGTCCTGTTGACGCACGGGGACTTGCCAATAACCCTTGCTGAGGTCAATCTTTGAGAATATTTTACTCCCCGATAGTTGGCGGAAGAGGTATGCTGCAGTAGGCATCGGCTCGGGGTCGAAGACGGTAATCTTATTAACCTTCCTGTAGTCGATGCATACTCTGTTGCTCCCGTCCTTCTTCTTCACGACCACAACAGGGGACGCGTAGGGGGAACTGGACTCCCTGATGATGCCCATCTTCAGCATCTCATCGATATCTTTCTTCAAGGATTCACGGGCCTTGAAAGGGATCGGGAAGGGTTTGGATCGAACAGGGATATTTGAAGTGAGGTGGACTTCATGTTCGACCAAAGTCGTAGAGCCTGGGACATCATTGAAGTTATGGGGAAATTCGCCCATAAGGTCCTTGAGCTCCATCTTTTGACCTTCCATCAAGCGTGGCCCTAGCTTAACATCATTGATGCCTTCTTTGCTATGGAAGTCTCCCAGTTCCAACAGTTCCTCGCTGTCAAAGTTGTCATCGATCTCAGCTGCTGTGGCTGCGTGCACAGTCTCTGGTGGCCTTTCCACGTACAGTTTAAGGAGGTTGGCATGATATATCTTGGAATGCTGGCCGACCTTCACCTTGTAGTCGTTGTTCCCCACCACAGTCTCCACTTCGTACGGGCCTTTCCACTGCATCAGCAACTTATTATGATCAGTAGGTAGCAGCACCAGCACTTTGTTGCCAGGTTTGAACTTCCTGTTCACAGCCCTACGATCGTAGTAGTGCTTTCCACAGTCCTGGGACTTCTTCAGGTTTTCTCTGGCTATCTCGAGAGTCTGCTCCAGCTTCTCTCGTAGCTCAAACACGTACTGGTAACTGTTCTTCACCTCTGGGGTGTCCACTTCCTTCGTCCACAGTTCTTTCAGGATGTGCATCGGCCCTCGGATGGTTCTTCCGTACAGCAGCTCGAACGGAGAAAAGCCGGTGGACTCCTGCGGTACTTCTCTGTAGGCGAAAAGTAGGGCGTTGATGTAGCGATGCCATTGTTTGGGCTGCTCGCTGCACAGTTTCTTCAGGGTGGACTTCAGCATAGCATTGAACTTTTCGACGAGCCCGTTGCACATTGGACGGTAGGGTGTCGTAGTCAAATGCCGGATGCTCAGCAGTCTGTTGACCTCCTTCATGCAGTCAGAGACGAACTGCATCCGAGGTCTGTCAGAATTTCTTCAGGCACTCCAAGTCTACTGAACATGTCCACCAGTGCCTCTGCCACAGTTTCAGTGTCAATCTTCTTCAAAGGCACTGCTTCTGGGTACCGAGTCGCATAGTCCACTAAGGTCAGTACCCATCGATGACCTTCTTCACTCGGAGGTCTTATTTCGCCGATTAAGTCTAAGGCCACCCTCTTGAAAGGTTGGTCGATCAAAGGCATCCTCTGCATAAGTACTTTATGGACCCTTCCTCGAGGTATGGTCTTCTGGCAAATGTCACATGATCGGCAGAAACGGCTAACGTCCGCATGAAGTCCTGGCCAGTAGAACACCGCCTGGATTCTGTCTGACGTCTTTTTGATGCCTAGGTGACCTCCCATGATGGAGTCGTGAGCTACTTCCATCACTTGGCGCCTTAGGGGTAATGGTACCAAGACTTGACATAGTGGTTTCCCTCCGTTGACCCTAGGGTGCTGGAAGATTCGGTACAGGATCTTGGCCTTCACCTCAAAATAGACCGTGCCACTGCCTTTGGTCACGTGGTTTTGGGCGGTTCCTGTACTTGTTTAAAGTGCTATCAGCTTCCTGGAGCTGGATCAGTTTATCTCTGTCCACGATGGCAGCTTTTGAGTTGTCGGCGACCTTCAGTGGCGTAGTCGTCTTGTCTCTCTTGGCCTGGGCCCTGGTTGTAACAGCACCGACGATCTCTAGTCGGCAGGGCTGAGCCAGAGTAGCCACATTGTCCCGTAGCAGCTCTGTAAGGTCTCCATCGGGAAATGGCAATGGATCCTCCTCCACAACTTTGACACGTTGGGTTGAGGCAGGACTCAATTCTGAATCGGGGTCGTCGGATCGTCTCGCGCCGTCGATGTTCCCGATCATCAAATCGTATAGCGGCTTCTTCAGGCAAACCGCTTCTACTTCGCCTATGTAGAAAGGAGTGCTGACTTGAATCTTCACAACTGGCGCTCTCACACATTTGCTGTCGGCCATGAGTGTCCATTTTGAATCGCCAGTGAACTGTTCTTTACAGATTAGGTCTTCTCTGACGATGACCCCACTGCAGCCAGTCTCTTAAGACAGTCACTATATGATTTCCAACGCGTCCCTTGTAAACAGGCATGTTCTGGACGGTTACAGCTGCGCTGGCGACGACGGGGATGGATTTCCCGTTGGCAAGGAGAATTTGGCCATCAGTCATGCACTCTTGCACGTCCGCAGGAGTAGCTGTGCGCTCGGTCTCACTTGGAAGAATGACGCTCCCGCTGCACACTTGATGGTCAGATCTACTGGTTTGCCTAAGATTGGAGAACCGCCTCTGCCGGTTGCCCGCCGCTGCATTGTCCGTACTGCCCTGCTGTCCGCTACTTTTGTTTTGAGGACAGTTAGCCGCTCTGTGGTCTGTAGCGTTGCAGGTGAAACAGCCTCTCAAATGCCCTTCCCTGGGAGGAGGCGTGGAGTCCGTCTGTCTCTGGCTCGTCTGGCTCCCCTGGATCTGGTTCCCATGGTTTCCAGTCTTCTGAAATGGTTTCATCACCTTGGGTGGCCCCAGCATTTTTCCGTGAGCGAGGAGATATCTTTCGGCAACCTCGGTCACATCACTAAGCGTCTGCAGCTTCTGTAATTCTAAGTGGGTCGCCAGGTCCTTGTGACAGGCATTGAGGAATTGCTCCTTCACGATCAGGTCATGGAGACTATCGTAAGACTTCCCTTTGCCTGATAGTTCCACCCACTTGTGTAAGTATGACGACAGGCGCTCCACAAACTGCTTTGGTGTCTCGTCTGACAAAGGCCGGCATTCACGGAAGCGTTTACGGTAGCCCTTCTCTGTGAAGCTGTAGCAATGCAGTAGGGCCTCTTTCAAGACGTCATAGTTTTTGGCATCATTGTTCGACAGTCTGGTGTAAACCTCGAGTGCTTGCCCCATCAGAAGAGCACTGAGTCGAATCGCCCAGTCTTGAGGTTGCCAGTTAGAGCTTTCAGCGAATCTCTCAAATCTCGCTAGATAACTGTCGATCTGGTCCTTCCCGTCGACGAACGCTGGCAATTTTGGAGCCTTGTTGTCGCCGAACTCTCTTTCTTTACGACGTCGTTGCTCTTCTTTTTCTTGCCGCTGCTGTTCAATTTCTCTTTCTTCACGACGTCGTTGCTCTTCACTTTCTAGACGCTTCCGTTCTAACTCTATTTCTTCTCGGGACGCTGATCTTCCTTTTCTAGACGCTTCTCTTCTAATTCTCTTTCTTCGCGCCGTCGCTGTAATTCTCTTTCTTCATGGCGACGCTGCTCTTCTAATTCTCTTTCTTCGCGCCGTCGCTGTTCTTCTCTTTCTTCACGCAATATTCTCTCCTGGAATTTGACATACTCCGTCAGCTGTTTGCCTTTTAGATTCAGTTCAACCCCTTTCTGCCAGAAGTCAGCCTTCTTGATGCTTTTCTGGAAGATGCTTTTCTGGAAAGTTCTTTTCTGGAAAGTTCTTGACTGTGCTGTACCTTTCTAGACTGTTCTAGAACAGCACGCTTTCTGCAGTATTCTTGCGGCAGCCATGTAGTCCCGGTCTGTTATTCGCTCACGAAGCAACTCTTCAGCGACTACACGCCCTTGCAGTCAACCCGAATCTATCGGTGATGTAGTCCCAGTATGTTGGCCCCTCCAGACGCACCCTTGGCTATGGCGTGAATCGCAGCTTGGCCCCCAAAAATGTTACACTCCGTTTGATGGTGGTGTTTTCAATCAGTAGTAGATTCAGCCCCAATGCGTGAATGCTCCTGATGAGTGTAATCTCGGATTCGATTATCCACGTAACCCGTTCAATGAGCATACAAGTCACTGAGTCTTCGTATGAAGTTTTCCACTTTTATTCAGCACACATCAACAACTGCATACAATCGCTCAATCGCCTTTCCACTCTCAACGTTTTACTTTCCAACTCACTATCAACAACAACAACTTTTGACACAGTGCGGCACTTATATAGTCTCTTCATACTCCCGAACAATTTAGAACACGGTAGAAATGACGCACTACCACCAATCAAACTAAAGATCGTCATCACTGACTTACGTCATACATCTCTATACACATTCCCGGAACGTTCTCAAACTTCTACAATTACCGGGAAGTTTCTATCGACAGTAAACACGCAGATCTAGAGAATTCTCCAATAATATCGACTAAAGAAAATTATCAACGTTATACAAAGCTTCTTCTAACAACAATGCAAACTCAAATCAAAGGTAAATACTCTACTATTGAATACTTTGTAAGCAAAACGATTAGATCTATCGTGCACGCTTCAGACATACTATCCTTCGCGTTTCAACGTAACACAGGGGTCTGAGACTCTTGGAGTTTGCCAGATACAACAATATGGTACTGGCAAACAAGCTTGGTCTCCACAAAAACTCCAGACGATCGACATGGCACAGTCCCGGTGGGGAGCATCACAACCAGATCGACTACATCATGGTCAAGAAACGCTTCAGATCAAGCATCAACATTGGCAAGACAAGCACTTTTCCAGGAGCAGACATCGGAAGTGACCACGATCTCGTGATGATGTCTTTCCTTCCTCCACTTGAAGAGAGTAAATACAGCAAAGTGCACTAGACTGAAGTTCGACCTGGACAAACTGCAAGACCCGGAGGTGGCAGAACTATTTCAGGCCACAATTGGAGGGAAATTTGCACCACTGCTCATTTTGGGAGCTGGTGAAGTAGATGTCAACACCATGACCACCACTTTCAACTCAGCTGTGACAGATGCCGCCACTGAGATCCTTGGCAAGCACCGACCAAGGAAGAAGCCGTGGATCACACCTGAACTTTTGGATCTGTGTGATAAACGAAGAGAGATAAAAAACAAAAAGAACACCTCACAGGGAGCTGATGTCTACCGAAAAATCAACAATGACATCCGAAAAGGCATGCGCACAGCAAAGGAGAAATGGATAGATCAATGCCAGGAAATAGAGAACAATCTGAACAAGAACAACAGCAAAAAGGCCTACCAGACTGTGAAGCGGCTGACAAGTGTTAAACAACCCAAAGTCTCCACGATCCAAAGCAAGTCTGGCATATGCCTTACAGAAGAACAAGAAGTCTTGGACAGATGGACAGAGTACTGCTCTGACCTTTACAACCATACACCAAATGGAGACCCATCAGTTCTAGCATGCCCGAGAACAGAGAAGAAATCCACGGCATCACTGGACGAAAGTCTTATACACAGAAGTCACCGTCCAGGGCGGAGGAACCTCACGTTACTACAGGTTCAACGACCATGTGCTCTGGGCCAAGGCGAGCCACACTCTATTCGTGGGTTTCGGCTGTGGCCAACAGCCTGGAGAGGATTGGGCACCGCCAGGTCTTTTTTGCCCAAGACACACTACATGATGAAACTATCCACTAATTCCATACTGAATCGGTCGTCGCCCGGCTCAACAAGGACCGCGCCTTCCGTTGGCCACCAGGACGGAGGTGATAAGTAAGCTACTGATGGACAAATTAGCAAGATCCGCACGAGAAACAACATCGTTATAGGAACCTGGAATGTCAGGACCCTAACTACGGAAGGAAAATTAGAAGAACTGGCCCACGAACTGGACCACTATCGATGGAACGTTTTAGGTACAGTGGAACCCCTCTTTTACGACTTCAAAAAAACTTGGAAAAATCGGTCTTAAAAGAGGGGGGTCTTACAAATGGGGGTTCAGTTTGGACTGCCTTTTGTTACACTTAAAATTACAAAACCCAATGTATAGTGTTCCACATTCTTTACACTTATTACAAAACTAACTAATCAAATCAGGCAGTCTTTTTGTCCAGTCATCAACAGTGGCATTGTCCACTTCTCCCCTTTCACCACAAAGACAAGCTGCTTGCACATTGTGTCTTTTTAACCAGCGATCGAGCCACCCATTTGAACCATTGAAATTGTCAAATCCCAGTTCCATAGACAATAAAACAGCCTTTTCCTGGATCAATTTGCCTGTCACAGGTATTTTTCTCACAAAACCAGTCCTATACGCGATCATTTACTTCAGTGTAAGTGCACTTTTTAACTTTTGCATATTTTCGATCACCATTTTCTCCATCCTGCCACCGGGAGAGTATTGCCTCCTTGTCTTTAGTGATGTTTTGAATTTGTCTTTTCCCAACATTCAAAGACTTTGCTATCGATATTGCGCTCTCACCAGCATTGCTACGTTTAACAACGTCTACTCTTTGCTCAATGCTGTGCGTTTTCTTTTTCCAACATGCTCTGCATTCGCCATATTGTTGATGTATGAAATCTCACGCCAAATCTCATTTCTCGTGAGATTTGAGGAAAAAGATCCTGTTGTCTGCATGTGGTTTTCTCAACATTTAGAGATCTTTTTTGTACGACAATAACCTCAGTACTTTTAGGAAATATTTCGCTGACAAGTCGTAAAAAAGGCATATAACCTAGGTCATAAGTCGCGTTTGAGGGGTGGTCGTAAATGACAAGTAAAGAAGGAAAACAATCCGTCAATGACAATTTGGTCATAACAGAGGGGGAGTCGTAAAAAAGGGGGTCGTACTTCAGGGGTTCCACTGTATCAGCGAACTGCGCTGGAAAGGCCTAGGTGAAACAACCGACAAAGGCCACAAGCTCTTTTTCAGCGGTAGAGATGACAGGCATGAACACAGCTTTGGATTCTTGGTCCACAAGAACATTCTAGCCACTGTCTCGGGTTGCCATCCGTCTGAGAGCAGCCCTTTTCAACTTCACCATCATCCAGGCCTATGCCCCAACATCAGACTATGACGACAGCAAAGTGGAGGATTTTTATGAAAATCTACAGGCTGCCCTTGACCAAGTGCCGAAAAAGGACATAGTCATAGTGCAAGGCGACTGGAATGTCAAGGTTGGCCAAGATGCACACCACAACTAGGGAGACACATGTGGACCCCACTGCAACAACGAAACAAATGACAGGGGTCTGAGACTCTTGGAGTTTGCCAGATACAACAATCTGGTACTGGAAAACACGCTTGGTCTCCACAAAAACTCCAGACAATGGTCATGGCACAGTAAAGGCGGGGAGCATCACAACCAGATCGACTACATTATGGTCAAGAAACGCTTCAGATCAAGCATCAACATTGGCAGGACACGCACTTTTCCAGGAGCAGACATCGGAAGTGACCACGATTTCGTGATGATGCCTTTCTGGCTCCACTTGAAGAGAGTAAATACAGCAAAGTGGACTAGACTGAAGTTCGACCTGGACAAACTGCAAGACCCGGAGGTGGCAGAATTATTTCAGGCCACAACTGGAGGGAAATTTGCACCACTGCTCATTTTGGGGGCTGGTGAAGTAGATGTCAACAAGCACCGACTAAAGAAGTCGTGGATCACACCTGAACTTTTGGATATGTGTGATAAACGAAGAGAGATAAGAAAAGAAAAAGAATACCTCACAGGGAGCTGATGTCTACCGAAAAATCAACAATGCACAAGACATGCACACAGCAAAGAAGAACTGGATAGAAGATCAATGCCAGGAAATAGAGAACAGTCTGAACAAGAACAACAGCAAGAAGGCCTACCAGACTGTGAAGCGGCCGACAAGTGTTAAACAGCCCAAAGTCTCCACGATCCAAAGCAAGTCTTGCATATGCCTTACAGAAGAACAAGAAGTCTTGGACAGATGGACAGAGTACTGCTCTGACCTTTACAACCATACACCAAATGGAGACCCATCAGTTCTAGCATGTCCCGAGAACAGAGAAGAAGAAGAAATCCTCCCAATTCTCCGGGAAGAAGTTGAGGCAGCAGTGCAATCGCTGAAGTAAGGGAAGTCAGCGGGGGTGGACAACATACCCGCAGAACTACTTCAAGCGGGAGGAGAAGCGATGATTGATGCCCTCACCATTATCTGTAACAAGATCTGGCAGAGTGGGGAGTGGCCTACACCATGGACCCAATCGCTTGTCATCACTCTTCCCAAAAAAGGTAACCTACAGGAGTGTGAAAATTACCGCACCATCAGCCTCATCAGCCATCTAGCAGGGTCCTCTTGAAAATAATAGTTAACTGGTTGAAACCCCAAGCTGAACAAATCATAGCTGAAGAAGAAGCAAGATTCACGGTAGGGCGAAGTACCACTGAACAGATTTTCAACCTCAGAATAATCTGCGAGAAATACCTACAGCACCAACAACATCTATATCATTTGTTCATAGACTTCAAGAAGGCGTTTGACAGAGTCTGGCATGCAGCTCTATGGGCAACAATGAAAGCGTACAACATCAGCCCTAAAATTATTGAAGTCATCAAAAGCCTGTGTGACAAGGCTACCAGTGCTGTCCTCCATAACAGCGTCATCGGGAACTGGTTCAGAACAACAATCGGTGTGCGTCAAGGATGCCTACTCTCTCCAACACTCTTCAACATCTTCCTAGAGCGCATCATGTCAGATGCTCTTGCAAATCACGAAGGCACAGTCAGCATAGGGGGTAGAGCAATCTCCAATTTTCGTTTTGCGGATGACATTGATGGATTGGCTGTAGAGGAACAAGAACTTGAACATCTGGTACAGAGGCTTGACACCACCTCCAGAGTTTATGGAATGGAAATAAGTGCAGAGAAGACCAAAATGATGACCAACAACACCAATGGCATCAACACGGGCATCAAAGTCCAAGGCCAATCCCACAACACAGTGCATAGCTTCAAATATTTAGGAGCCATTGTATCAGACAATGGGTCCCGACAGGAAGTCCTCTCCAGTATTGCACAAACAACTGCTGCCTTGACAAGGTTGAAGCCCATTTGGAAAGACAGGACCATCAGTCTACATTCCAAAGTAAGACTGCTGCGCTCCCTTGTCATCTCTAGCTTCCTATATGCTAACAAAGCATGGACCCTCACAGCAGATCTACAACGAAGAATACAAAGCATGGAGATGAGGTGCTACAGAAGACTTCTGGGCATTTCCTATACCCAACACATCACCAACGACGAAGTCCGACAGACCATCACACAAGCCATTGGACAACACGATGACCTGCTCACAGTGGTGAAGAAACAGAAACTCCGATGGTATGGCCACGTCACCAGATCATCAGGCCTTGCAAAGACCATTCTGCAAGGCACAGTGCAAGGAGGTAGAAGAGGGAGACCGAAAAAGAGGTGGGGACAACATTCGAGATTGGACTGGTTTGACACTGAGCGAAGCCCTCAGGGTTGATGAAGACAGAGAAAGATGGAGTATGCTTGTTAAACGATCATCTTTGGTGCCCCTACGACTTCCGAGTTACGGGACAGGATAGGATAGGATAGTTAAACAATCATCTGTGGTGCCCCAATGACTTTTAAGTTATAGGATAGGATAGGAAGGATAGGATAGTAAAGTTTTGCACAGGAGGATGGACATAAAAAGACAGAGAAGGACGGACATGCATGTTTTTCCTATTATTTGGACTATTTAGGACTCATCTCTAGGAGATTAGCCCAAATACGAATTTTTTTATTTTTCGAGCAAGTAGATAGACTTGAATGGCTATGCATGCAAGTCAACAAAACTAGATCCTGAATCAACAAACCTGCATTTGACATTCTTCAGCAGACGTTTTCAGGGTTTCTTCAAGCTGACTTTGATAGGTCAAAGCTTTCTTCATGGCACTGCGTTCACTGGCCAATAGTCGTTCTAAGCGCTTGGCATCACTGTTGGAAGTCTTTACTTCTTCTTGAGCTGTTTGTAGCTGGGCTTCATAATTGCTGCACATGCTGCATGGTCGTCCCAGCTTCTTGCGGGCTGACTTGATCTGCACATTGTGTACCACATTATTACAATGGATAGCTGATTTTTATCAAGCACAGTGGTTATATATTGTATTGATAGCAAACCCTAATAATTTTGTACAGTTCATACCAGTCTCTGAGCTAGGTATGGAGGAAGGCAGAAAGTACAGTACTTTTTGGGCTATAAGGGCAGAATATAAGCTGCGCTCCCTTGTCATCTCTATCTTCCTATATGCTTGCGAAGCATGGACCTTCACAGCAGATCTACAACGAAGAATACAAAGCATGGAGATGAGGTGCTACAGAAGATTTCTGGGCATTTCAAATACCCAACACATCACCAACAACGAAGTCTGACAGACAATCACACAAGGTATTGGACAACATGATAACTTGCTCACAGTGGTGAAAAAAAAAGGAATCTCTCAGAGGTGCCAACCTCCTAATCTTCTTGTCAGTATTTCCGGACCCGTTTGTAATTATTTTTTAACACTTGTCAGTATTTTTTTCTCGCAAAACCCAGCCTACAACATTATAACGACAGGCTTACCTCTGAAATAGCAGGCTATTTTCAGTCCTCTAAAATCACCATGAAAATCAGTTTGTTGAACACCACACTTGTTTTACTCTAAAATCACCATGAAAATCAGCTTGTTGAACACTTCACTTGTTTTACTTAAAATGAATGATACCGATAGTCTTTCCAATAAAAGCAATGTCAGCAACCAAACAGTTCTATTGTTTCAAGGACTTAGCAGTTGCCTTTTTCAGAAGTGATGTAGAGAGTTTTGTTTTGTAGCAGTCAGTATTTGAATTTCTTTATTTCAACTGCAGCATTGCATTCAGTGTCTTACTTCCCATACGTCCCTCTAAAGTCAGTTTTATTTTTTCTAACCAGAGAAAAGACCCTTTCACATGAACAGTTGGACACAGGGATCAGGAGAATCCTCAGTATGATCTTGGACAGTAAGTAAGCTTTGTGTCTAGCAGATGCAACATGCCTGGCAACATCGTCAAAACCACCATGACTTATTAAAAAAAATCGAAGCCGCAGACAAAACAGCGTGCGTATACTTTGTTGACAGTTTCGACGCAATGATGCATGGATGTGCTTCTGTGTATGAATGCAGAAAATCTTGCAGACGTTTAGTTGCACGCTTTGTTTTCTTTGATGAGGAATCGGCTTCGTCATCAGACTTAGCAGCTTTTCTTTTTCTGGGTCTACCACGTCCTGCCATTTTCGCGATTTTGAAACACTCCGAAAGGCAGTGAAGACTATTATGGAGGGAACTCGTACAGGTCTATTTTTAGACTAGGGGTAGGGTTCGGGTAGGGTAGGGTAGGGTTGGGTAGGGTAACCCTAACCCAACCCTACCCTAACCCCCGTTGACGTCAGTCTAAAAATAGATCTGTACGAGTTCCCTCCATTATAGTCTTCACCCCGAAAGGCTAAAAACAAGTGTTTTCATTGGACAAATGGATCACGTGTTTGATTCGGGTCGTGCGTGCTTGACTCGGCTTTCATCAAAGTGATTGATTAGGGTACAGTCCAAGGAGTACTGGTACAGTCATGAATCAAAAAGCGTGTCGGAAAATACAGCAGGCACACAGCGACGTTCAGTGAGTGCATGAGTACTATTCTGAGACCAGAAACCGGTACACCGCTGGCAAAGGTAAACGATCGGCAACTTCTCCTCCATATTCTTATAAAAGCTACTGTATTTCCGTATTTAATTCACTTCGACGGAATTAAATACGGTCAATCCGTACTGGTTGGCACCTCTGAACTCTGATGGTATGACCATGATCACCCAGAGCATCAGGCCTTGCAAAGACCATCCTGCAAGGCACAGTGCAAGGAGACAGAATAAGAGGGGTAAAAAGAGGTGGGAGGACAACATTCAAGAATGGACTGGCTTGACACTGAGTGAAGCCATGAGATGAAAGATGGAGTACAATGGTTAAACGATCATCTGTGGTGTCCCAAGGGCTTTCGAGTTAGGGATAGGATAGGTTAGAATAGACCCCATGCCTCTCTCTGGCTGGGTGACTAAGTTGCCTACCCCTTTTTCTTCTCTTTTGTCTTGTTTCTGTCTTATTGGTCCTTTCATCTATATTCTTTTCACACATAAATTCTCCCACTAAACTGTGCAGTTTTGGCTTCCTATCTTCTGCCTTACCGGACTTTTCCTGTCTTCTTTTTCCCCATCATTTCTACTTTTTCTACCCTCCCTTTTTCTCTGTGACCTTCTCTTGGCCCCCTGCGTTTGCCATGCAGGGCAACCCGTGTCGGGGGAGAATGGGATCCTGGAGGTTGAGGTCACTGAGGGACTGCGGTCCCTCACACTAACACACCTCTTTGGCCCGGACCTCCTAGATGGGAGGCTGACGTGGCCCGCGTCAGTCAAGCGGCTGGTCGTGTATTGCCCTAGCTCTGCTAGAAGGCTGCGGCTCATGGGTCAAACTTGAACAAAACCGTAGTGCAGTGTGGGATTGTCTGGGTGTATATCACCCCTGTAGCCCTGGTGCGTTCCCTTACTGGATTTTCCGCTTGGACGCATCCCCTTGTTGGACTCCGTGGTGGGTGGGGAGCAGGGGGGATGAATTAACAATCTTAAAACATGGCATCCACCAAAAAACACAAACGAACTTATGACGGACGGGACAAGGATATTGGACATGATTCTGACAGCGACACTGAAACTAAACACACAGCCAAGGAATCTGGCCTTCTCAAAACATGGCCACGCTTTCTGATCGTTAAGATGACAAACGAAAGCCAAAAGATTTCCCCTTTTGTCGTGGAAAAGTGGTTTGAGAGAGTATCCCGCCAGATCAAAGATATTAAACGACAACGAGATGGTAGTTTTTTAGTGGACTGCCCCACAGAAAAGACTTCGGAACAATTGAGATCCAGAGATGGCACCAAGTTGGAGCTAGGTAGCAGAGTGTTTGACGTGAGTGTGAGTTGTCACCGCACACTCAACTCCTCCAAAGGAGTTGTGCGGTCGTCAAAGTTTGCTGGTTTGTCTGAGACCGAAATAAGAGATGGCTTGGCTAAGCAGGGAGTGACTGAGGTACATAGGGTCATGCGAAAAGACAAGGACGGAAACAGAGTACCCACAATTACTCTGTTTCTGACCTTTTGCACTCCTGAAGCTCCAAAAAGAGTTATTGTGTGTTATGAAAGTATTCCTGTTTCCGTGTTTGTACCTTCGCCACTATGCTGTTTTAAATGCCAGAGGTATGGACATGGTAGCACGGCATGCAAAAACACGCCAACCTGTTTCAGGTGCGGGGGGGATTTTCATGGTGAACAGTGCGGTAATGCTCCAAAGTGATTTAATTGCAAGGGAGACCATCCTGCATCTTCCAAATCTTGCCCTGCTTGGATCAGGGAGGCTGAGATCCAAAAAATCAGATCCCGAGACAAATGCTCCTTTCCAGAGGCGAGAAAACGGTATGAGCTTCTCAACCCGTGTGACACAAACAAACCGAGTTTTGCTAAAGTGGCCTCAACAAACACTTTGCCAGACATGCTCAAATCCATCTCATCCATGATCTCTGTTGCTAACAATTCTGCTCTAGGATCGTTCCTGAGCTCATTGAAAGAATTAACACAATCGCTAGAGAAACGTCTGTTGGATAGTGAGAATAAGGAGAGAGTTAGTGTTGCCCCCAGTAACCAGCAGCGGTCGACCACAAGCGGGCCAACTTCCACTGCGACAATGCCACCTCCGACGGCCGCGTCAAAAGCCGTTGCCACACCTCTGCACCCTGTTCCGCCTCCGGGGCAGGGGTGGACGTCTGGTTCGCGACCTCCCTCCACATCACCCCATCGGAGTCGAACCCATTTGGCTGGGGTCGCGCAGCATTCGTCGAGCTCTAAGTCCTCTTTAAGGACTGACAATAAGTCAAGACCATTGTCTTCCAAAAAAGATGTTCATTCGAATCGTTTCACCTCCCTGGAGGTAGAATCAGTTGACATGGAGGAGTCATCTCCACAGAAGTCAGCACCTCCATCTTCAGCTAAAAAATAATCTATTATAATTAAGGAGAAACTTATAAACTGATTGAAATAAAACATACTTCTTTTATTTCGTTTTACCATGACCTTTTTAATACAATGGAGCATTAGAGGCCTTAAAGCCAACTACGAACAGTTGCTCCTGCTTTCTAAAACCCGACCAAGCTTAATTTGTCTACAGGAAACTCTTCTGAGTCCTGATAAAATACTTCAGTTATCTGGATACTCTTGTTTGCAGTCCAATGTTTCTCGTGGGAACGCTTTATGTGTTTGTTCAGATATTTTATTTAGCCCAGTTACACTGTCCACACCCCTGGAGGCGATTGCTGCTCGAGTATCTTTCCAAAAAACTGTAACAGTCTGCTCCTTATATTTATCCCCTTCCAAAACAATTTGCAAAGCTGATTTACTAAACTTGATAGACCAACTCCCATCTCCCTTCGTGATTCTTGGGGATCTGAACGGCCACTCCCCCAGATTAGAAACCTCATACGTATCTCTGTGGGAGTGATCATTTTCCAATTTTTCTAAAGTTTCTAGAAGATCAATCTGAGGAGCCCCAACGGCGCTGAAATTTCAAAAAAGCAAATTGGGACCAATTTGGACACTCCGTAGCTTGTCGAATTACCAATGACATTCTCAATTCCGAAGATCCAGCTTTGGAGTTTTCTAACATCCTATTAGAATGTGCTTCCGAAAATATACCCAAAACATCTATTAAAAGCAGTGCCCCGAAGACCCCTTGGTTTGATGAAGAATGCAAGACTCTCCATCATCAAAGGAAGCAAGCCCAAAGGAGTTTCTTTCGAAATCTTACAGATGAAAATAAACTTAATCATCAGAACCTGCGAGCTAAAACTAGAAATATATTTAAGCAAAAAAGGTGTCTATCCTGGAAAACCTTCTGTTCCAAACTTCGTACCAAAACCTCTCCCAAAACAGTCTGGAAAATTATAAAAAGAATTAAAGGAAAAAACTCCAAAGCTGTGATCCAAGGTCTGAAAAAACTTGGACAGATTATCACTGACAGAAAGCAGGTGGCGGCTGACTTGTTGGCCTCCACCATCCATCACAATTCTTCATCTGCTCATTACTCCCCCAAATTCCAAAATATCAAAGAAAAAAAAAGAAAGAGAATCCTGTGTTTTTTTTATGCTGATAATTGTGAACCATATAACCTTCCATTTTCTATGGAAGAATTGACAGATTCCATCTTAAAATCCAATAATTCTGCTTCTGGCCCTGATGATATTCATTATCAGTTAATTTCGCACCTGCCTACAGATTCCCTTAAAATTCTCTTCGCTGTGTTTAATCATATCTGGTCTTCTGGTTCCTTTCCCCCATCTTGGCGAGAGGCAGTAATTGTTCCAATACCTAAACCTGGAAAGGATCACTCTGACCCTAACAACTACAGGCCTATTGCCCTTACAAGCTGTTTGTGCAAAACAATGGAAAGAATGATATATGAGCGTTTGCTGTGGCAGTTAGAATCCATTAATGCTCTTGATGTCACTCAGTGTGGTTTCCGCAAAAACAGGAGCACTTCAGATCATCTCGTCCGATTCGAGTCGTTCGTTAGAAACGCGTTGGTTAACGGTGAACATGTTGTTTCTGTGTTGTTTGATCTAGAAAAGGCTTAGGACACCACTTGGAAGTTCGGGATTCTAAAAGATCTAGAACACTTAGGCTTCTGTGGGAACTTACCCATTTTTATAGAAAATTTTTTAACCGATAGAAAGTTTCAGATCCAACTTGGCTCCACTTTATCAGATTCTTTTGAGCAGGAGATGGGTGTCCCTCAGGGTAGCATTTTATCTCCTCTTTTGTTTAACGTTAAGATCAACAACATAGTTCAAAACGTCAAATATGGCATAGATAAATCCTTGTTTGTTGATTATTTCTCCATCTCGGCTAAGGGTAAAACCTTGGCTGGGGTGGAACATCAACTTCAGCTTTGCATAGATAAAATTCAGGGGTGGGTAGAAGACAACGGCTTCCAATTTTCGCTTTCTAAAACCGAATGCATTCATTTTCATCGCAAACAGAACCAGGTTTTGAACCCCTCTCTCCATGTTTATGACCAACCCATCAAAGTTTCTAAACAAGTAAAATTTCTGGGTATTATTTTTGACAGCAAATTTACTTTTCTGCCGCATATTAAATACCTGAGGGACAGCTGCCAGAAAGGTCTTAATGTTTTGAAAGTTATCAGCCACACAGACTGGGGAGCAGACAAGCAAACTTTGCTCCTCCTCTATCGTTCCCTGGTACGCTCTAAATTGGATTATGGTAGCATCGTTTATGGTTCTGCTAGGAAAGCCTATTTGAAAGCCTTGGATCCAATCCATCATCAAGGTCTTTGGATCTGTCTGGGGGCGTTTTGCACTTCACCAAAGGAAAGTCTTTACACTGAGGCTGGCGAACCTCCCTTGGATATCCGCAGGCTCCAGCTCGCCATGAATTATTTTCTCAAACTCAAAGCAAATCCTGAAAATTCCGCTTATGATTGTGTTCTAAACCCGTTATTTACACTTAAATACTCCAACAAACCGACAGAAATTCCTCCTTTTGGTATCAGAATACGTCCTCAATTTGACACTGCAGGCATAGATGTTGACTCTGTTAATGATGATCAATTGCTAACTGTACTTCCACCTTGGAACCCCCTCAACTCCATTATCAACTTCACTCTTACATCCTTCAAAAAGACCGAAACTTCCGAAACTGTTTATAAGCAACTTTATCTCGACCAATGTTCATTGTATAAAGGATATGACAAACTTTTTACAGACGGGTCGAAGAAAGGAGCCTCGGTTGGTGCTGCGTCGGTCTCTGGGAGACACCTAGATCAGCCTTTGCAACAGCGTTTACCTGATTGTTGTTCTGTTTTTACAGCTGAGCTTAAGGCAATTCATCTAGCTCTGAAGCAGGCTTATCAATCCAAAATAACCTCGTTTTTAATCATGTCTGATTCACTGTCAGCACTTCAAGCTCTTTCCACGAGAAAGATATCACACCCTTTTCTGGCAGAGATCCATGACCTCCACACACAACTTGTTTTTGAGGTGAGGGTAAAAAAATCGTTTTTATGTGGGTACCTAGTCACATGGGCATCCGCGGCAATATTGCAGTGGACAAAGCGGCTAAAGAAGCTCTGCATCTAGATTTCCCTTCAGAGATTTTCCAGTTTGTTCCATACTCTGACCTGCGTTGTTTGACTGGATCTTATTGTAAACGGCTGTGGCAGACTGAATGGTCTACTCAAATCAATAACAAACTATTTCAAATTCTTCCAGATTTGTCAGCTTCTTTGCCTAACTTTGCATCCACTCGCAAAGAAGAAACAGTTTTGGCTCGCCTTCATATTGGACATACTTATATCACCCATAGTTTCCTTTTAAAAGGAGAAGAACCACCATGGTGCTTTGCATGTGACAAATCCTTTTCCGTTCGCCATTTTATGTCTGAATGTGCTGATCTGGTTGATGAAAGAGAAAGATGTTTTGGTTCAATGCCTTTTAATGAGATTTTTAAAGTTTGCACTGGTCAACACCTGTTCCAGTTTTTGCATGATGTTGGTTTGTTTTATCGCATTTAAGTCATATACTCTTGTTGAATATTCTTGGTTGAATTAGTTAGACTGATTTCATTCACATCTTTTATCATATTTAAATGTTAACAGATTAGTCTGATTTTACTTAATTTTATGTGGTCCTGATTCGGCTCTTGGCAGTCCGCTGGACCATATAAGCACTGAATATCTATCTATCTATCTAGCAGTAGTAGTATTAATAAGGATAGATAGATATTGTTTATATGGTCCAACAGACTGCCAAAAGCCGGATCAGGACCACACAAAACTAATATCAAAATCAGAATAAACTACTAACTTTTAAATTTATAAACTACTAGTGGTTTTTGTACAGGTTGCTGTTTAAAATGTAGACAGAGAGACAACTGTTGTCTGCGAGTTTCATTTGGATGATGATACCTCCCCATATCCCCCTTGATACCTCACCATACCCCCCCTGATATCTCCCCATCCACCCCCATGATGCCTCACCATACCCCCTTGATACCTCCCTGAACTCACTTGATACCTCCCCATACCCCCTTGATACCTTCCGTACCCCCCTTGTAACCTACCTGCACCCTCCTTGATACTTCCCCGTTGATTGTTTCGCAGGTATGGATGAAAGGAATCGACCATCACCATACCCCCTTATATATACCCGTATCCCCGTTATGCCTACCCATGCCCCTTTAAACCTACCCATAGCCCTTTTTTACCTACACGTACCACCCCATCCCGATCCTTGGTAATAATAATAATAATAATAATAATAATAACACTAATAATAATAATATTGAATATAGAATAATACAAATAGAAATCATAAAAAACACCAAGGTTTTAAAATAAAATTTGATATAAGATATTATAATTATTATTATTATTAGTTTACAAATAATAATAAAATTAATAATAATAATAATAATAATAATAATAATAATAATAATAATAATAATAATAATAATAATAATAATAAATAAGTTAAAAGTAAAAAAGCCTAAATGAAAAAGAAAAATATCCATATTGTAGTGTAAAAAAAATAATACAGGGTGGAGAACAACTGAATCAAGAAATCTCTGAAATCCGGCCGGGGCCCAGGGGCCAAGCCCCGGTATTCGCCCCCTGGAAGAAAATGAATTTATGCAAATTTGAAAGTAATTTAAGGCCTCTCCTGAAAGCAAAAAGTAAAAAGTGAACATGAATAGAAACAAAAAAAAAGAATGTTTTATGCACATGTCTTTCGAAAACGTTAAGAATCTTGATTTGTAGGCCTAACAAAGTTTGAGGTCCCCCACTGTTACACACAAACTCCACATTTCCAATTTTACTGGGCACACGTTTGTCTATTTTTTAGCTGTAAACAGGCAAGAATTTTTTAAATAATTTTAGAGATATTTAGGGGTACGTTAGTTGGTTAGTAAAAACACCACATCTTAGGTATTAGTGACTAGTGTATAGATTTAAATGAAATAAAATGCAAAATGAACAGAAATAAATTCTATTTTGATTATCTACCTTTTTATACTTCTCTTGTCATGTCTTGTTTTTTATTACTCCATGTGTATACAAAAAAAAAGTTTTAAAAAGTCCAAAAAAGCCCCCTCTTCTTCACTTTCATGCCAGTCTGAAAGATCGTATGCATCACATGCAAACTACTGACACTAATTGTCTAATGTCAGTACCGATCTCTTCCTCCGACTCCAAGTCCATTTCTCTCACTTTAATGTCTGATAAATGGAAGCCTGTAAACTCCCCTTTATCAGTCGAAGAATCCAAACCATCCCTTTTAGGCACACACACAAAAAAATTTGAAAAAAAAAATCGAAAAAACAAACGCATCACAGAGAAAACTTGTGGAAATGCAGTCGAATGTTTTCACAACATAATAAACCGGAAGTCAATTGCCGGAAGTCTCGCAATCTTTCAAACAACGCAAGAATATAACCACATGGTTGATACGGACGCTTTTGGACGTTTTGCCTGTTTAGACCTTCGGCCGCTTTTGGCCGTTATGCCCAGTAAAGGGTAGCCCCTCAGCTTCTCACACTCGGAACTCAATATTTTTTTCTCTCGGAAATGCAAATGCCTTCCGCGGAAATCCGCGGAAAATTCTCCATCCTGATAATAACATAAAAAAATATGGCCCGCGGTAGATTTGAACTTGGGTCGCCTGCACGGTAGTCGAATGTCTTACTAAGTGAGCAACCAAGGCTTCGTATAAAGACCATCAATTTTTTGGTCTATATTGCAAAACATGCTGAAACCTCGATTCAATTTTTAATTAATCAAATTTAATTAAACACAAAATTTTGTAAGATTGGTGACATGAGTGTTAAAGTGTTTTGAATGGAAATAAAACAAAATTTGCGTTATTACTGAACGGCATGTTCTTGACACAAGTTGAATCGAAACCGCGCGCGGAATGAGGCTATTGCAGTTTGTGGACATTTTGTTTATTTATTTATCTCAGAAACGGTTAAACGTTCGGTAAGGAAATGTCGGCTATAACGATTTCGCGGGTTTTGAGCACACAGCAGGCTGATACGCAGCGCCCAGCACCTGCCCAGATCAGCGTCCATACCGGACAAACTTTACAGTAGAGGCGAAGAAGGACTTCCGGCTAAGCAATTTATATATATAGATATATATAATGTATGTATGTATATACATTATATATATATATATATATATATATATATATATATATATATATATATATATATATATATATACTTTTACAAATGCGATTCGGGGCGACTTTGTGTCGCCCTAATGTATGGAAATTCTGTACTTCGATGATAGGGCGACCCAAAACGGATCGCCCTATGATTCTGGCACACAGTTTCTTCCCTTGCATTGATATTCCCCTATCCACCGCTCCATCGTGAACCCCTTCCCATGAACGAGGCGGGAAACAATTTGGAACTGTTCTTAGATACATTATATTGGAGAAATATGCCCTTCAATTTTGTTAGCATTAGGGCGACTTCCGTAAATACCACCATTATGGCGACAACATTTTATATCAAATTAACTAATTTTGGGGGAGGATTCTTTTCATCAAATGTGTTCTACATGCTCTGGCCACAGTCAAGATTCTAATTTTGCATTTTCAACATTCTATCCCATTCCGTTTGTATGCACACAAAAAAGTAGATCAATGGTAGCCACATGCACTTTTGTCTTTCGCCAGCAAGAGATTGAGATCGTCGCACCGTTTTTCGAAAATTTCAACTATGATATTCTAAATTACAAGTATTCTATTTCTTGAACTCTTTTAAAATCAGGAAGTTCCCAGATATAACTGTAAGCATCTAGAATCCTTTTGCTGATTTTAGACGAATTTAAAAACGCGTAACTATCATTCAGTGCGGTGCTGAAGTTTTACATCATGGCCACGCAAAAGGAAGATGAAATGAGCGGGGAGATTGATAACTGAGCGAAATTAAGCAGATTTGCTCTATCTAGATACTGTGAGTTTTACAGCCATTTGAAGCTGCTGATAACACAATTAGCTGTTTAAAGAAAATGGTTTCCAAAGTTTCGTCACGCAACTGAGATTTTTAGAAATAAGATCCTATCCTATCCTATCCTGCCCCATAACCCGGAGATCGTAGGGGCACCACAGATGATCGTTTAACCAACAACATCTTTCTCTGTCCTCAGCCGCCCAAGGTCTCCACGATCCAAAGCAAGTCTGGCATTATCCATATGCCGTACAGAAGAACAAGAAGTCTTGGACAGATGGAAAGAGTACTGCTCTGACCTTTACAACCACACACCAAATGGAGACCCATCAGTTCTAGCATGTCCTGAAAACAGAGAAGAAGAAATCCTCCCAATTCTCCGGGAAGGAGTTGAGGCAGCAGTGCAATCGCTGAAGAAGGGAAAGTCAGCGGGAGTGGACAACATACCCGCGGAACTGCTTCAAACAGGAGGAGAAGCGATGATTGACGCACTCACCATTATCTGTAACAAAATCTGACAGTGGGGAGTGGCCTACGCCATGGACCCTGACGCTTGTCATCACTCTTCCCAAAAAAGGTAACCTTCAGGAATGTGAAAATTACTGCAGCATCAGCCTCATCAGCCATCCCAGCAAGGTCCTCCTGAAAATAATACTCAACAGGTCGAAACCCCAAGCTGAACAAATCATTGCTGAAGAACAAGCAAGATTCATGGCAGGGCGAAGTACCACTGAACAGATTTTCAACCTCAGAATAATCTGCGAGAAATACTTACAACACCAACAACATCTATATCATGTGTTCGTAGACTTCAAAAAGGCGTTTGATCGAGTCTGGCATGCAGCACTGTGGGCAACCATGAGAGTGAACAACATCAGCCCTAAAATTATTGAAGTCATCAAAAGCCTGTATTACAAGGCTACCAGTGCAGTCCTCCACAACAGCGCCATCGAAAACTGGTTCAGAACAACAATCGGTGTGCATCAGGGATGCCTACTTTTTCCAACAATCTTCAACATTTTCCTAGAGCGCATCATGTCAGATGCCCTTGCAGATCACGAAGGCACAGTCAGCATAGGGGGAAGAGCAATCTCCAACCTTCGTTTTGCGGATGACATTGATGGATTGGCTGGAGAGGAACAAGAACTTGAACAACTGGTACAGAGGCTTCAAACCACCTCCAGAGCCTATGGAATGGATATACGTGCAGAGAAGACCAAAATGATGACCAACAACACCAATGGCATCAACACGGACATCAAAGTCCAAGGCTGATCCCTGAACACAGCGCATAGCTTCAAATATTTACCATTGTATCAGACAATGGGTCCCGACAGGAAGTCCTCCCCAGGATCGCACAAACAACTGCTGCCCTGGTGAGGTTGAAGCCCATGTGGAAAGACAGGACCATCAGTTTACATTCCAAGGTAAGACTGCTGCGCTCCCTTGTGATCTCCATCTTCCTATATGCTTGCGAAACATGGACCCTCACAGCAGATCTACAAAGAAAAATACAAAGCATGGAGATGAGGTGGTACAGAAGACTTCTGGGCATTTCCTATACCCAACACATCACCAACGACGAAGTCCGAAAGACCATCACACAAGCCATTGGACAACACAACTTGCTCACAATGGTAAAAAAACGGAAACTCCGATGGTATGGCATCCTGCAAGACACATTGCAAGGAGGTAGAAGAAGAGGGAGACCGAGATAGCGGGAGGACAACATTCGAGAATGGACTGGTTTGACACAGAGCCAAACAATCAGGGTTGCTGAGGACAAGGAAAGATGGAGTATGCTGGTTGAACGATCATCTGTGGTGCCCCTACGACCTCCGAGTTACGGGATAGGATAGGATAGATGCAATTAAACAAAAACAAAACATTTATTATGCACAAGCCCGGCTTATGATTTTTAGTTTTAACCTCTCAGAAATAACTTTTAAAAAAGACATTAAAAGTGTGAAAGGAATTATACATGTCTTCTTTAGTGGTCTCCATAACGCCTGGTTTTACAATACAACTATGTCTTTTAGGGCAGGTGCCCTAATGACGTCCATTTACTTAGTAAACAATAGGGAGACCTCATAGGTTTGCAATATCTGTAAAAATTACACTGCATTTGCAATAAAGGAAATGTATTGTTGATGTAGGCAAGTCTTCCTAAATGTTACAGTGAATCTCTCTAAGGAATTTTAACAGATATATAATAGAGGTCGCCCAAACCACCGAAACTACAGAAGTCTCCCCAAGACCGGATTTGTTAGATATATATATGTGTGTGGATGTGTGTGTGTGGGTGTGTGTTTGTGGGTAGGTGTTTTATTTATTTATGTTGAAGTGCAATAAGGACATGTAGTGTGATATGTATTTTAAGTTTTACAATGTGTCGGAAATGTTCTTGTTAATATGTACATAAGCGTGAGTACACGTACATGCTTACATGTTTATAGTACTGTTACATTTTATTACCTTTTGCTGACAGCAAATCCATGTTAGAATTTCTCCTTGGAGATAATAAAGTTTTCTGAATCTGAATCTGAATATATATAAAACCAAGACGATATGACCTATATGCAATAAAACAAACCAAAATCTGTAAAAACTGAAGAGGTGTTTACTACTGCAAACTTTTAAAAAATCTCCTTAAAATGTATCAAACCAAAATATTTTTTCTCTTTCATCAACCAGATCAGCACATTCAGACATTAAATGGCAGAGGGAAAAGGATTTGTCACATGCAAAAGCATCATGGTGGTTCTTCTCCTTTTAAATGGAAACTTTGGGTGACATAAGTATGCCCAATACAAAGGCGAGCCAAAACAGTTTCTTCTTTGCGGGTGGACGCAAAGTTAGGCAAAGAAGCAGACAAATCTGGAAAAATTTAAAATAATTTGTTATCGATTTGATTAGACCATTCGGTCTGCCACAGCCGTTTACAATAAGATCCAGTCATACAACGCAAGTCAGAGTATGGAACATATTGGAAAATCTCTGAAGGGAAATCTAGATGCAGAGCTTCTTTAGCCACTTTGTCCACTGCAATGTTGCCGCAGATGCCCATGTGACTACCTACCAACATATTTATTTTTTTTAACCCTCAGAAACAAGTTGTGTGTGGAGGTCATGGATCAATGCGAGAAAAAGGTACGATATCTTTCTTGTGCACACCAGCTCAGTGCCTCTGTGAACACATCCGTTAAGTAGGCAATGCAACAGGCTATTTTTAGCTTGCAGGTTGCAGACAACCATTATCTCGTGCGGCCGGGTACACAAAGAACGCTGGCATGGGAATCATTTAGTACTGGCTGTAATATGGCATCGTGTACATCTTGTCGCACAGTCTATGTTTGTTATTTGCTCAGGAAGTTGTATTAACAAGGGCTAGTTGCAGAAATTTGGTGATGTTTGCCGCTATTGTTTCAACTATATTGTGGAGAAGTTTCATGGATGTCATGTATTTAGTTTATTTTTGGTGATTATTTTTTTCCTTTCCTAGACTTGGCAGTGATTGCAAATTGCACTGTATTTCAAGTATTTTGACGACTCGGTTTATTCTGTGTTCGATTTGGGATAGTCAAGGTATTAGTGACTGTGTGTGTGTGGTTTTTGTGTGCGAAGAAACTTTAATATGTGTACTTCAAGTTGACGTGATCTTTGAAAACTATCCTTTGCTGGGACTGTTTATAGTGCGTTTTTCGACTGTAGTACGTTACTGGTAAATTGTGTGCAACGGTCACCCAATTCCTTAGATTTTACCTCATGCCTCATGCTGAACTCGGTCCTACCTAGTACAGGCATATAGTAGCGTACATACATTTGAGCTTTTAAACATATGATGGCCACTCTCTCGTTCCTTCTCAAGCGCAATGGATACCTGCACTATACAAAACTATGTCCTCATCATCATCATCGTCATAACAATCATCATCACCATTATCATCATCTGCGAGTACTATTTATTTATTCACACAAACAAGACACGAACAAAACACCTTCCCAGACACACTTTTTGTCTGTGTATTTGTTCGTATTTTTCTCACATGCACATAAAATGCAAATGCGGGTACTTTCTTTACCGTCTTTGTAGCTTGTGTGAATTCTACATTATTGTATTTTATCCATTTTCCGCACTGATTTCTTCTACTTGTAACTTTGTTATGTGTTTATCATGTTCAAGCGTGCCTTATATCATGCGCATGCTTGTTGTTTTTTTTAAAATGAAAACGATATGTGTTGTACATAGCTGTATATATGTATATTATTATGGGCATGGTGTTTTTCTATACCTAATCATTGTTCATGCAATTGTCTTTTACTTTCACAAAGATAGTCATGTTTTCCACTCTTCATTGTAAACCGGTTTTTACATTATAATATTGTGTTTCTGTAAAACATATTTTGTAGAACATAGTTTAATACAATCATATCTTTTATATCATTCTTCTTTTCAACAGTTTATTTCCTTTTTTTCTTTTCCTTCCTAAGCCAATTACACTAGTCTTCTTCTCACAGTTGTTGTTCATGCACTTGATGGCGAAACACCTTGGGATGTTATCAACAAGTCAGTATACAGTGGCAAGTAC
The DNA here is from genome assembly GCA_036898135.1 of Oncomelania hupensis. Lineage (NCBI taxonomy): Eukaryota > Metazoa > Mollusca > Gastropoda > Littorinimorpha > Pomatiopsidae > Oncomelania > Oncomelania hupensis. The sequence goes on along the minus strand of CM072521.1, from coordinate 13,171,438 downwards.
GTAGGCCTGCTTGAGAAGGCTGCTTATTTACTGCTATAAAATATCCCTTGTGCCTGTGGCTACGGCAGCAGCCGGAAAACTTTCTCTCCTCCCTTCCTTTATGGTGGGTGAAAATATTTATAGCTGGCTCGGCTAGGCTCTAAACAGCGTCCTTCGAGTCGGTGTGCGTGGAAAGAGCCTGAAGTTAGCCTGAACCAGACATAATTAAAAATGAGGATCTTTTGGATTGATAAACCTGTTTCAGAGCTAAATGAATTGCCTTGAGCTCAGTTGTATAAACAGAACAAAAAATCAGGTATACGCTGTTACAAAGGCTGGTCAAGGTTCTCACAGAGACCGACGCAGCAGCAACCAAGGCTAATTTCTTCTACCCGTCCATAAAAAGTCTTTCATATCCTTTATACAATGAACATTGTTCTAGAGATAAAGTTGCACAGTGCGAAGACATGAAGCTTCGGAGATTTGTTCTTTTTGAAGGATTTGAGGTTAAAGTAGATTACATTACATTACATGATTATTGTTTTAGGTCCAGCGGACTCTTTCGAGCCAAATCAGGACCAGAGAGACGTTATAATAAAATGTTATAAAATGACTAAAATCTTTAAAAACAGGCTTGTTATTCTTAAATACTAAAACAAACTTTCACATGCAACCTCGTGAAAAATCTTATATAAAACTGATGTATTAAAAATATGTTCTCTTTCTGTAATCAAATCACTAAATTCAGTCGTACCAATAAAATCTAGCCAACACAAAATAAGACGACATGATTTATATGCGATAAAACAAACCAACATCATGTAAAAATTGAAACAGGTGTTGACCGTTGCATACTTTTAAAATCTGTTTGAAAGGTATTGAACCAAAATAATTTTCTCTTTTATCAAGCAGGTCAGCACATTCAGACATGTATGAAATGGCGAACGGAAAAGGATTTATCACACGCAAAGCACCATGGTGGTTCTTCTCCTGTGGGTTACATAAGTATGCCCAATATGAAGGCGAGACAAAACTGTTTCTTCTTTGCGAGTGGATGCAAAGTTAGGCAAAGAAGCTGATAAATCGGGAAGAATTTGAAATAATTTGTTGTTGATATGGTTAGACCAGTCAGTCTGCCAAAGCCGTTTACAATAAGATCCAGTCATACAACGCAGATCAGAGTAAGGAATAAACCGGAAAATCTCTGAAGGGAAATCGAGTTGCAGAGCTTCTTTAGCCGCTTTGTCCATTGCAATGTTGCCGTGGATGCCCATATGACAACCCTCAGAAGTAAGTTTTGTGTGTAGGTCATGGATCTCTACCAGAAAATGGTGTGATATCTTTCTCATGGAAAGAGCCTGGAGTGCTGACAGTGAATCAGACATGATTAAAAACGAGGTTCTTTTGGATTAATAAATCTGTTTCAATGCTAGATGAATTGCCTTGAGCTCAGCTGTATAAACAGAACAAAAAACAGGTAGACGCTGTTGCAAAGGCTGGTCTAGGTGTCTCCCAGAGACTGATGCAACAGCAACCGAGTCTCCTTTCTTTGACCCGTCTGTAAAAAGTTTTTAATATCCTGGGTATAAAGCACACTGTTCAAAATAAAGTTGGTTATAGACGGTTTCAGATGTGTTGTTTTTGAGTTTTTTATTGCCAATTAATGTTTGGGGTACATAATTTCCATGGACCTGCTTCAGTTCGAAGCTCATCATCGTTGATGGAAGCAACATCAATACCTGCTTTTTCCAAATGAGCCTGCATTCTGATGCCAAACAGAGGAATTGTGTTAGGTTTGGCTTCAAATTTCTGAACTAAATCTGGGTTGAGAACACAGTCAAAGGCGGGGTTCATGGGATCAGTTTTTAATTTTAAATAGTAATTCAATGACAATTTAGTACGTCTCAGCTCCAGCGGAGGTTCGTTAGCTTCCACGTAAATGTTTTCACAAGGGTAAGGTGCGAAACGCACCCATAGCAATGCGTAATGCCTGATGAGCAACTGATCTAACATTTTAAGATAAGACTTTCGAGCAGAACTATAAACAATGCAACCATAGTCAGAGGTGCCAACCCCCTAATCTTCTTGTCAGTATTTCCGGACCCGTTTGTCAGTATTTTTTAACACTTGTCAGTATTTATTTTCTCGCAAAACCTAGCCAATGAAACTATAAAATAACGACAGGCTTCCCTCTGAAACAGCAGGCTATTTTCAGTCCTCTAAAATTACGATGAAAATCAGCTTGTTGAACATCACACTTGTTTTACTCTAAAATCACCATGAATATCAGCTTGTTGAACACAGCGACGTTCAGTGAGTGCAGGAGTACTATTATGAGACCAGAAACCGGTACAGAAGCACCGCTGGCAAAAGATAACCCTTTACTGGGCACACGTCTGTCTATTTTTTAGCTCTAAACAGGCAAGACATTTTATAATTTTAGAGATATTTCGGGGTACGTTAGTAAAACACCACATCTTACTCTTAGGTATTAGTGCATAGATTTAAATGAAATACAATGCAAACTGAACAGAAATAAATTCTTTTTTGATTATCTACCTTTTTATGCTTCTCTTGTTATGTCTTGTTTTTTATTACTCCATGTGTTTACAAGTTTTAAAAAGTCCAAACAAGCCTTCTCCTCTTCTTTACTTTCCTGCCCATCTGAAAGTGAAAGATCGGAATCACGCATGCTACTGACACTGTCAGTACCGATCTCTTCCTCCGACTTAAAGTCTATTTCTCTCACTTTAATGTCTGATAAATGGAAGCCTGTAAACTCTCCTTCATCAGTCGAAGAATCCAAACCATCCATTTTAGACACTCACACACAATTTTTTTTTTTTTATCGGAAAAACGAACGCATCAAAGAGAAAACTTGTGGAAATGCAGTCGATTGTTTTCACGACAGAATAAACCGGAAGTCAATTGCCGGAAGTCTCGCAATCTTTCAAACAACGCGAGAATATAACCAGTGGTTGATACGGACGCTTTGGGCCTTTTGCCAGTTTAGACCTTCGGCCGCTACGCCTGGTAAAGGGATAAACCATCAGCAACTTCTCCGTATTTTTATTAAAGCTACCGTATTTCCGTATTTAATTCACTTCGTCGGAATTAAATACGGTCAATCCGTACTGGTTGGCACCTCTGCATAGTCTAACTTGGATCTAATTAAAGAACGGTATAACAGCAATAAAGTTTTCTTGTCAGCTCCCCAGTCTGTACCACTGATAACCTTGAGCAAATTGCAGGCCTGTTGGCATTTAGTTTTCAAATCTTTCAGATGAAGAAGGAAGGATAACCTTTGATAAAAAATAACACCCAAAAATGTGACTTGTTGGACCGTCTTTATTGGAGTTTTATTGAGGTAAATATTAGGATCTTAAATAATTCCCCGGTGCTTGGAAAAGTTAATACATTCAGTTTTTGCTTCAGAAAATTTAAAACTATTTTGTAAAACCCAGTCTTCAACGGCATTGACACATAACTGTAGCTGACGTTCTGCAGATGCCAAGGTTAGGGTTAGCCTTTGGCTACTAATGCAAAATCATCAACAAACAAAGAATTGTCAATTCCACGTTTAACGGAACGAACAATATTATTTATTTTAATATTAAACAGCAAGGGAGACAAGATGCTACCCTGAGGCACTCCCATCTCCTGTTCCCTAGTATCTGATAAAGATCCCCCAACCTTAACCTGAAAAATTCTGTCTGTTAGAAAATTGGATATAAACAGAGGTAAATTGTAGCAGATTACAATGAATCTTATTAATTCATGAACTGAATTTACTTGCATTGTCCATGTATGAATGTCTATGTTATGTGTTCACTATAACTGCTATATAAGGCCAACTGAGAGTGAGAAAAAAGAAAGAGAAAAGCTGAATCTGGACTGACTTATGCATGCAACCTTCTATATTTCTCTATCATAACTTCTACATGGTGTCAGAGAAGGCAATATCGCAGACAACTGGAAACGCTTCAAGCAAGCCTTCTTATTTAGCAAACCGCAAGTGGACTTGACACCAAAAACCGTAAGGTGCAAAAGCATGTCTCTACTTCACATCATAGGTCCTGAGGCCCTCGACATCTACAATACATTGGCATCCAACGGCGGTACGTTGACCCAGTCGGTGGGATGATCGACCTTTTCGATCACGCCTTCCTTTTCCATACGTTGAGCCAACGAGATGGCACCTGGAAGCCAGCTGTCGTGGTGTCGACTGCACCGCAACCTCGCTCCTACATCGTGCGCACCGAGGACGGGGCCACGTACCGCCGAAACAGAGCCTTGCTGAGGCAGACTCAGGAGCCGCTGGTCCTACCGCCTCCACCACAAGCCGAGGGGCCAGATGACGTCAGATGACCCGAGCCACCGGCCAATGATGACGTCATGCCACCAGCCACCACAGAGCCTGCCAGGGCACTGCCACCGGGCACCACAGTTACACGCTATGGGCCACACAGTAAGCCACCAGACTGTTATACTCCAGAGAAATTACTATTTAATTTTGCTCCAAGTAGGCAGGTTCAGGAAAATTGTATCTTTCAAAATTTTTCATAAATGTTTATTTTGCATAATTAATGCATAGTCCATTACTTTTTAATTGTCAAAAGTTTGGATCTCATATTTTCAGTAACTAACACTCAATTTTTTTTCCATTGATGTCCATGTACTTTAAAAACAATAACTGCCTTAATTTTGATTATTTAAAATCTGTTGATGTTTCACTTTGTTTTTTGAGAAGATAGATGTAGCAGATTACAAATCAGTTATGTGTTTTGTGTGAATGAATCTTATTAATTCATGAACTGAATTTACTTGCATTGTCCATGTATGAATGTCTATGTTATGTGTTCACTATAACTGCTATATAAGGCCAACTGAGAGTGAGAAAAAAGAAAGAGAAAAGCTGAATCTGGACCGACGTATGCATGCAACCTTCTATATTTCTCTATCATAACTTCTACATAAATGTCCCTTCAAACCCATTTCTTGTAAATCTGAAAGAATGCCATATTTCCATGTGGTATCATAGGCTTTTTCCAAATCAAACATGATGGCAACGACATGTTCACCCTGGACGAATGCATTAAGGATAAAAGTTTCCAGTCGCACCAGGTGATCAACAGTACTTCGACCACTTCCAAAGCCACATTGAGTGTTGGATAATATATTATTTGTTTCGAGATACCACAGTAAACGGGAATAAACCATTCTTTCCAGCGTCTTGCATAAGCAGGATGTTAGGGCTATTGGTCTATAGTTTGTTGGATTGGAATGGTCTTTGCCAGGTTTAGGAATGGGTACAATAATGGCCTTTCTCCAAGAGGGAGGAAAGGTGCCAGTGATCCAAATCTGATTGAAGATGTTCAGCAGTTGAGACTGTGAGTACGTTGTTAAATAATCACATGAGTGAGTTTTGAACTTTCTGCACCGAGTTCAAAAACAAACCCAATTTTTACAAAAAAAATGACCATAATTTACTGTTGTCTTGCTAATAAAGCAAAATTTTCAACATTAAAAGGTGATTTGCACGCCAAAGGCTTGCATTTTCTGAGTTCAGTTCAACAATCGGCGCTTTTTTCTGGGTATAAATGGCAGCGCTTTTGCTGCTTTTCTAACCATGCATCTGATTTAAAGAGAGACCCATATGACCAAGTTGCCCTTGTATTATTTTGAGTAGTATATGTTTAAAAAATATAAATGAAACCGTTGCATTCAAACACAAATATGGACTTGGATCTTGAGATGACTTTGACCAGCTTTACATGAGCAATCATGTTAGATACTGATTTATACCTTCTCATGACCACATATTTATTGCTTTTCTTGTGTGCATGCAAGAACAGCTGGTACAGATGCACACAAGACCGAAAGAATTGCCACAACTAGAAGAAAACATTTGGTGTTGCTAAATTATTTAAAAGAGCTACATACCTCATCCTGCAGCAACTGCCATTCACGCTCACTGACGAGTCTTTTGCCCTCAAGGGGGAACTGGTCACTCTTGGCCTTGGCCACAGCCAACAGGGTGCGCCGTGCCTCCACCTCAGGTGTTGGATCTGTGATGGCCTTTGTCTGGGCAAGTGTCAGAGATGCTGATGGCAGGCTCAGCACTTTCTCGGGACTGATACGTATAGTCATACCGTCTGCCTCCCCACTTAGAGATTGTGTTTCATGTATGATGTCAGCAAATCTGTCCCCATCCACTGTTGGCAGCTCTGAACTGGAGTGTACCCGGTGCAATCCATCATCTAACACGTCAAACTGACTTATGTCATCCGAGTTGCCAGATGTTAATGACCCTTTGGAAGGGCTTTTGTGTCTGTCAATTGGAAGCAGTTCATCCCTAGACATCTGCAACCGCACATATACACATGCCACAGCACACTCAAAGGGAAGCAAAACAACTGAAAAGTGTAAATGAGGCCATTCTATTCAACAAAATGCAGTCAAAATTCTAAGCACCCAAGTACACTACTCTCATTCTTTTGAAGAATATTTCACTCAATTTCTAGTGACTTCCCTTTGCAATTTGAACATCTGACTTGTATATAGTTCATTTTTGTCATGTGCAAGTTCCCATTCTGAAAAGGCATAATAATTAACTTTGTACAACTATAATAACATTTTCAAAAAAAGTGGAACATATAAATAAAGAGTTTGAGAACATAACATATCAATAAACATAACATGACAATCTTTCCCTACCTCTGCTGATTCTTGAGATGCTTGTTCTGCAAACATAACAAAAATTAAGTATATTTATATGTCATTATTAAAATTTTAAAAATTCACAACTATGCATTAAAATATTCTGACAGAATTCTTTAACTCTTGCATGTCGACTGCCACTATCGACTTCCCAGGGTTAGGTCAAATAAACACAGCTTTATGGAATACAGTACTTGCTGTGATGCTGTTGGACATGAGCTTGGATGTCGACTTTGGCAGTCCACAAACAAGTCAGCTATACTGGAAAACGGATAAAATGACATAAATTATGTGCTGTTTTCCTAAATCAGCCTAGTGATGATATGTAGCCAGCATTTGTTATACACAATCCCCATTTAAGCATTTGTTATACACAATCCCCATTTAAACATTTGGTGTAAATGCCTATCCTATCCTATCCCATAACTCGGACGTTAGGGCACAACAGATCATCTTTTAACCAGCATACTCATGGCTTCACTCAATGTTTCCAGCCAGTCCATTCTCGACTGTTGTCCCAGCTCTTTTTCTGTTTCCCTCTTCTTCTGCCTCCTTGCACTGTGCCTTGCAGGGTGGTCTTTGCAAGGCCTGATGCTCTGGTGACATGGCCATATCATCAGAGTTTCAGTTTCTTCACCACTGTGAGCACGTCATCGTGTTTATCTGTCAGACCGTTGTTGGTGATGAGCTGGGTATAGAAAATGTCCAGAACTCTTGTAGCACCTCATCTCCATGCTTTGTATTTTTAGTTGTAGGTCTGCTGTGCGGGTCCATGTTTCGCAAGCGTATAAGAAGATGGAGATGACAGCAGCAGCTTTACCTTTGAGTGTAGACTAATGGTCCTGTCTTTTCAAAGGGGCTTCAACCTTGTCAGTGCAGCAGTTGTTTGAGCGATTTTCGATAGGACATCCTGTCGGGAAAAATTGCCTCATACAATGGCTCCTAAATATTTCAAGCTATTCACTGTGTTGATGGACTGGCCTTGGACTTTGATGGCCGTGTTGATTCCATTGATGTTGTTGGGCCTTATTTTGGTCTTCTTTGCACATATTTCCATTCCAAAGGCTCTGGAGGTGGTTTTGAACATCTGTACCAGCTGTTCAAGTTCTTGTTCCTCTCCAGCCAATCCATCAATGTCATCTGCAAAACAATTATTAGAAATTGCTCTACCCACCTATGCTATCCCCCTATGCTGACTGTGCCTTGGTGATCTGCAAGGGCATATGACATGATGCGTCCTAGAAGATGTTAAAGAGTGCTGGAAAGAGTAGGCATCCTTGGCACATCCCGATTATTGTTCTGAACGAGTTCCCAAAGATGCTGTTGTGGCGGACTGCACTGGTAGCCTTGTCATACAGGTTTTTGATGACTTTAATAATGATAGATGGATGTTGTACACTCTCATGGTTGCCCACATAGCGGCATGCCAGACTCGGTAAAACGCTTTCTTGAAGTCTACAAACATATGAAACAGATGTTGTTGGTGCTGTAGGTATTTCTCTTTATTAATTTTTTTAATTAATTAATTAATTAATTACTGTATTTATAATGCGCTTATCTTATAATAATTATAACTCTAAGCGCGCACTCACAACTCACGCACGCATGTGCACGCTTTAGACAATGACACATGTAACAATTACGCAAAAAATACATTCACTCAAATATACTCATACCACAAACAGACCAGACACTATATGTAAGAGACAGCTGGCGATGGGGTGCGTAGTGAGGTCATAGTGTTAGAACTGCTTGAAAAGGTAAGTTTTGAGGGCAGACTGGAAGGAGGTGGGAGAGGGTTTCTGACGGAGAGAGAGTGGAAGAGTATTCCAGATGGATGGGCCGTAGACAGAGAAGGAGCGGGACCCGAACGTGCTGAGTTTGGAGCGAGGAATGCGGAGGCGGAGAGGGTCGGAGGCAGAGCGAAGAGAGCGAGAGGGAATGTATGGGTGAAGTAAGTCAGAGAGATAGAGAGGAGCGGAGTTGTTGAGGGACTTGTAGCAGAGAGACAAGGTCTTGTATTGAATGCGTTGGGAGATGGGAAGCCAGTGTAGGGCTTTGAGCAAGGGAGTGACGTGGTCAGATTTCTTCTTTCTGAGGACGAGGCGGGCAGTATTGTTTTGAACGCGTTGGAGAGGGAGAGTGGTGGAGCGGGGAAGGCCGGAAAGAAGGGAGTTGCAATAGTCGATGCGAGACAGGATGAGGGAGACAGCAAGTTTGGTGGCAGCTTCAGTGGTGAGGTATTTTCTGATCTGACTGATTCGACGGAGGTGGAAGTAGCAGGCCCGGGCGGTTGCAGAGACAAAGCTAGTCATTGAGAGAGAAGAGTCAAGGATAACGCCAAGGTTCTTGGCAGAGTCGGAGAGAGGGATAGAGGTACCGTCAAGCTGAAGATGGAGAGAGGAGGGGAGCTGAGGGAGTTTCTGGCGTGTGCCTACCAGCATGGCTTCCGTTATTTCTCGCAGATTAACCTGAGGTTGAAAATCTGTTCAGTGGTACTTGGCCCTGCCATGAATCCTGCTTGTTGTTCAGCTATGATTTGTTCAGTTTGGGGTTTCAACCTGTTGAGTATTATTTTCAGAAGGACTTTGCTGGGATGACTGATAAGGCTGATCGTGCGTAAATTTTCACACTCCTAATACAACAATCTGATACTGGTAAACACGCTTGGTCTCCAAAAAAAATCCAGACGATGGACATGGCATAGTCCTGGCAAGGAGCATCACAACCAGATCGACTATATCATGGTCAAGAAACGCCTCAGATCAAGCATCAACATTGGCAGGACGCGCACTTTTCCAGGAGCAGACATCAGAATTGACCACGATCTCGTGATGATGTCTTTCCGACTTTACTTGAAGAGAGTAAACACAGCAAAGTGCACTATACTGAAGTTTGACCTGGACAAACTGCAAGACTCGGAGGTGGCAGAAATATTTCAGGCCACAATTGGAGGGAAATTTGCACCACTGCTCATTTTGGGAGCTGGTGAAGTAGATGTCAACACCATCAACTCAGCTATGACAGATGCAGCCATGGAGATCCTTGGAAAGCACTGCCCAAAGAAGAAGCTGTGGATCACACCTGAACTTTTGGACCTGTGTGATAAACAAAGAGAGATGAAAAAGAAAAAGAACACCTCACGCAGCTGATGCTTACCAAAACATCAACAATGACATCCGAAACAGAGCTTATTCTAGGATTTTGAAGAAGTGGGGGCAGGCCCCCCTTCCTTGAAAAAAAGGGGGGGATTAGGCCCCCCTCTGACCAAAACAGTGGGGGCGTCTTCTCGGCATAAATAGGGTGTACACACAAACAAATAACCATATCTGTTTTCTCCCGTGATGTTCCCGGATAAACTGTGAAACAGTCAAGTGTCGCATTCTCTCCAAACAGTAAGTACATACAAATCGCAGACAAAATATATTACAAACTGGTATCTGTAACCTTGCTTTCACAACTGTTGCATAAAAGCTCTGCTATTTTAGAAGATCAGTCATGGGAAAACAGTGTGACTGTTTTCTTCACAGTTCCTCCACTGAATTCGAAGTCGAAAAGCGTGCGCTTTTTCGAAGCCATTCTGATTCTGATTGTAAACCAGTTCCAACCGGTCAGGTTCATCGATGCCAAACTCAGAAGAAAGGTGATTGGTCAAAAAGAATAACATCGGCCAATGAAAATTTGAGACACATCGCATATACAAGAGCAACTTCCGTTTAACTCCAGTTTCCGCTACGCCCTAGAAGACGACAGAAACGTCACAGTAAAGCCCGCTTCGATCAAGACATGTAGCGGGATATTTCCAATCTCCGCGGGATCGTGAACGCGCTCATCGAATTTCTTTGCGGGAAAAAAACTTTTTGTGCGTGATCCCGCGCATCCCGCGCCCTAGAATAAGCTCTGCGAAAATGCATGCGCACAGCAAAGGAGAACTAGATAGAAGATCAATGCCAGGAAATAGAGAACAGTCTGAACAAGAACAACAGCAAGAATTCCTACCAGACTGTGAAGCTGCTGACAAGGTCTCCATGATCCAAAGCAAGTCTGGCATATGCCTTACTGAAGTACATGAAGTCTTGGATGGACTACTACTCTGACCTGAGATCCTTGGCAAGCACCGGCCAAAGAAGAAGCCGTGGATCACACCTGAACTTTCGGATCTGTGTGATAAACGAAAAGAGATAAAAAAACAAAAAGATCAAAAAAACATCACAGTGAGCTGATGTCTACCGAAAAATCAACAATGACATCCGAAAAGGCATGCGCACAGCAAAGAAGAACTGGATAGAAGATCAATGCCAGGAAATAGAAAACAGTCTGAACAAGAACAACAGCAAGAAGGCCTACCAGACTATGAAGCGGCTGACAAGTGTTAAACAGCCCAAGGTCTCCACGATCCAAAGCAAGTCTGGCATATGCCTTACTGAAAAACAAGAAGTCTTGGACAGATGAATAGAGTACTGCTCTGACCTTTACAACCACACACCAAATGGAGACCCATCAGTTCTAGCATGTCCCAAGAACAGAGAAGAAGAAGAAATCCTCCCAATTCTCCAAGAAGAAGTTGAGGCAGCAGTGCAGTCGCTGAAGAAAGGGAAGTCAGCGGGAGTGGACAACATACCCACGGCACAACTTCAAGCAGGAGGAGAAGCGATGATTCACGTACTCACCATTATCTGTAACAAGATCTGGCAGAGTGGGGAGTGGCCTACACCATGGACCCAGTCGCTTGTCATCACTCTTCCCAAAAAAGGTAACTTTCAGGAATGTGAAAATTACCGCACCATCAGCCTCATCAGCCATCCCAGCAAGGTCCTCCTTAAAATAATACTCAACAGGTTGAAACCCCTAGCTGAACACATCATTCAGGATTCAGGGCAGGGCAAAGTACCACTGAACAGATTTTCAACCTCAGAATAATCTGCGAGAAATACCTACAGCACCAACAACATCTATATCATGTGTTCGTAGACTTCAAGAAGGAGTTTGACCGAGTCTGGCATGCGGCTCTGTGGGCAATCATGAGAGTGTACAACATCAGCCCTAAAATTATTAAAGTTATCAAAAGCCTGTATGATAAGGCTACCAGTGCAGTCCTTCACAACAGCGCCATCGGAAACTGGTTCAGAACCACAATCAGTGTGCATCAGGGAAGTCTACTCTCTCCAACACTCTTCAACATCTTCCCAGAGCGCATTATGTCAAATGCCGTTGCAGATCATAATGGCACAGTCAGCATAGGGGGAAGAGCAATCTCCAACCTTCGCTTTCTGGATGACATTGATGGATTGGCTGGAGAGGAACAAGAACAGCTGGTACAGAGGCTTGACATCACCTCCAGAGCCTGTGGAATGGAAATAAGTGCAAAGAAGACCAAAATGATGACCAGCAGCACCAATGGCATCAACATGGGAAAACAAAGTCCAAGGGCCAATCCCTCGACACAGTCCATAGCTTCAAATATTTGGGAGCCATTGTTTCAGACAATGGGTCCAAACAGGAAGTCTTCTCCAGGACAAACAACTGCTGCCCTGGGCGAGATTTAAGCCAATTTGGAAGGACAGGACCATCAGCCTGCATTCCAAGGTAAGACTGCTGCGCTCCTTGTCATCTCCATCTTCGTATACGCTTGTGAAACATGGACCATCACAGCAGATCTCCAACGAAGAATACAAAGCATTGAGATGAGGTGCTACAGAAGACTTCTGAGCATTTCCTATAACCAGCACATCACCAATGACGAAGTCCGACAGCCCATCACACAACAGGCATGCTACTTTTAAAATTTTGTTTTCCAGGAAAATTTTGGAAGGATTAGCAGAGCCCCGAGAGCGAGTCTCCTAGGGAGATCCGGGGGCATGCCCCCCAGGAATTTTTTATTTTTAACAGTTAAAATCTGTGCAATCTGGCACATTCTGAGCACTTTTTGAGAGACAAAAAATCAATCAACAAAGACGAAAAAAAAATTTTTTAGTTTAAACTATATACAAGAAATGACACTGGTAGGCCTACATGTCTGTTAACATTATTGTATTATAGTCTGTCATTTAGAAATAACATCAGTCCTCAGAAAAGTGAACAAAATAAACTAACCTTGAGTTTAAAAGTGTTCTTTTTACAAAGTCATGTTTTCTTCGATTGCTTTTTGTAAAATGGAAGATGAGTATTCTCCAATTCGATCTTCTTCTCTCTGTGCCTCTTGGACTCAAGTCAAGTCAAGTCAAAAGCGTTTTATTCCATAAAACCCCTTGGGGCACTTGGATACAACGAAAATGAATACAAATAAACATACATGTAGAATATCCATAAAAATCATAAAATACAATATAAAATACATATGTACATATATTTTACAAAAATAAAAGTTAATCTTTCACACTCGCGTTCTAAGAGACATAATAAACATTTACAAAATACACATTCATTATTATCACACAACACAAGCATACTACATAAAACTTATGTCCACACAAGCTGATCACAAATCGCACGCACTCTCTCGCAAGATTGGGTGATAAAGAAGGGGAGAAGTGGGGGGGGGGGGACTTAAGATGGCCTGCCAAGTCAGCTGCTCCAGAACCGCCATAACTTATTTCAGTCCGGCACAGTGTACAGTAAGCTTTGCCCGGAACCTTAAGCTTTTCGATGTGGTCGCCAAATTTCTCGATGTACTTCTTTTTTTCTTTTTCTTTTCCGACAACTTTTACTTCATAATCCAGTGTTCTCTGCAGCCAGTCCCAACGCCACTTGTTTTTGAGACCTTTGTCCCAGTCTCCTACTGTGTTTCTTATTACAATGTCGGTTCGAAACATTTTGATACTATGCTACTATTAGTAGTATTTATCATCACAAAAACGCTTCCACACGTTATCAAACTTAAAAAAAACAACAGAGAATCGTGGTGAAGACTGTCAAAAATCAAACGGAAACAACTGGCTATAACACGAGCGAATCACGTAAGAGAGAAGCAATCTGATTGGTGAGATAAATTTAGCTAGCCAATCACAACGCCGCTTTGATATGATCGTTAAATTGACTGTCATGGCGGTCTAGCAGACGAATCCCGCTGATATCGCCTACCGTGATAAGAACGCTTGCTTTTTTTTTTTTGACACAGATTATTTTAATACTCCCGGAAATTTTTCAATCACCCGGAAAGCCAAAGATCGGTTTCCAGGAATTCCTGGAATTCCAGGAAAAGTAGCATGCCTGACACAAGCCATTGGACAACACGATAACCTGCTCACAGTGGTGAAAAAACAGAAACTCCGATTGTATGGCCATGTCACCAAATCATCAGGTCTTGCAAAGACAATCCTGCAAGAAACAGTGCACACCAGCTCAATGCCTATGTGAGCAGCACTGTTTAGTGCCTCCACATTTTGCTGGCTGCGGGCTATTTATAGCTTGCCTGCATCCTCCCTTCCAGCGAAAGGAAAGGAAAGGTAGCATCAGCGAAGCTATTTCTTCTTCTTCTTCTTCTTCAGATTAATGTGCAAACCCCAATGTTGGGGAACAATACACATTTATAGCTAGCCTGGCTGACCTAACCTTAAAACTAAAAAGCTTTGGTCGAGTCGGTGTGAGTGCAAGGAGGTAGAAGACGAGTGAGACTGAAAAAGAGGTGGGAGGACAACATTCCAGAATGGACTGGTTTGACACTGAGCGAAACCATGAGGGGTGTTGAGGACAGGGAAAGATGGAATACGCTGTTTAAACGATCATCTGTTGTGCTTCTACGACCTCCGAGTTACGGGATAGGATAGGAAGGTTACCCTTTTTGGGAAGAGTGATGACAAGCGACTTGGTCCTTGGTGTAGGCACCAACTCTGCCAGACCTGGTTACAGATAATAGTGAGGGCGTCAATCATCGCTTGTCCTCCTGCTTGAAGCAATTCTGCAAGTACGCTGTCCACTCCCGCTGACTTCCCTTTCTTCAGCGATTGCACTGCTGCCTCAACTTCTTCTTGGAGAATTGGGAGGATTTCTTCTTCTTCTCTGTTCTTGGGACATGCTAGAACTGTTGGTCTCCATTTGGTGTGTGGTTGTAAAGGGCAGAGCAGTAGTCCATCCAAGACTTCTTGTTCTTCAGTAAGGCATATGCCAGACTTGCTTTGGATCGTGGAGACCTTGTCAGCAGCTTCACAGTCTGGTAGGAATTCTTGCTGTTGTTCTTGTTCAGACTGTTCTCTATTTCCTGGCATTGATCTTCTATCCAGCTCTCCTTTGCTGTGCTCATGTCTTTTCGTTGTTGATTTTTCAATAAGCATTAGCTTCCTGTGAGGTGTTCTATTTCTTTTTCATCTCTCTTCGTTTGTCACACAGATCCAAAAGTTCAGTTGTGATCCACGGTTTCTTCTTTGAGCAGTGCTTGCCAAGAATCTCAGTGGTGGCATCTGTCACAGCTGAGTTGAAGGTGGTGGTCATGGTGCTGACATCTACCTCACAAGCTCCCAAAATGAGCAGTGGTGCAAATTTAACTCCAATTGTTGCTTTGAATATTTCTGCCACCTCCAGGTCTTACAGTTTGTCCAGGTCGAACTTCAGTCTGGTGCACTTTGCTGTGTTTACTCTCTTCAAGTGGAGGAAGGAAAGACATCATCACGAGATCGTGGTCATTTCCGATGTCTGCTCCTGGAAAAGTGAGTGTCCCAATGTTGATGCTTGATATGAAACGTTTCTTGATCATGAAATAGTCAATCTGGTTGTGATGCTCACTGCTGGGGCTGTGCCATGTCCATTTTTTGTGGAGATCAAGCGTGTTTGCCAGTATCAGATTGTTGTTGGCAGTTATGTTTGAAAGTGCTCCTCCATTGGAATGTAAAGTTCAACAAGTATCTCAAGAAAGGAACAGTAACAGCATCTCCTGAATTGCCTACAGTGGTCCTGAGCAATTCTGCAGCATCTACAATGGTGTGGTAGGGGTAGGAAGTGTGTTTAACCCCAAAAACAGTCAGATGTGAGCGCTCAGTGTTGTGATTTAGGCCTACGCAATGGTGGACTCTAGTAGCAGAAAAGGTTCAATGAGTGAAAAAACGAACTCTGGATCT
This sequence comes from Oncomelania hupensis, assembly GCA_036898135.1. Lineage (NCBI taxonomy): Eukaryota > Metazoa > Mollusca > Gastropoda > Littorinimorpha > Pomatiopsidae > Oncomelania > Oncomelania hupensis. The sequence continues at coordinate 13,155,689 of CM072521.1, read as the reverse complement.
AGTCAAGGTACTTCTAACAAGTGTGCCACCTGTGATAAATCAATGAACAGAAGAACAGATTGTCTGCAATGTGAATATTGTGGGAAAACATTTCACAGAGAATGCCAAAATGTTACTAGTGAGTATTACAACATGATCAAACAGTTTGGCTCAGCAAGTGGTGGTAGTTGTCACTGGTTCTGTGATGTGTGCAATCCTAAAGCTATGGATGTTTTGAAGCTTGTACAACAAGTCAGAGACAAAAATGCTGAGCTAGAAAATCGACTGGAGTCTGTGGAAAGCAAAGTGGACAACTTGGATAGTGGCTTTGAAGAGAGAGTTGTAACTTCTGTTAGGTCAGTGGTTAGAGAGGTGTACAAAGCTGAGGAAAGATTTGTTGTTTCTTTAATTTAACGTCTATTCACCTAAGTGATTTTAGACTTGATGGGAGCAGGGGGAAATATTAAACAAATAATGAATGGTCATAATGAAGCGAAAAAGGGATTAAACAAAGTACACAAAACTAAACTGAACAATTAAACAATCAAATTTGTGAAATAATTAGAAATTATACAAATTACATCCAATATAACTACTAACCAATCCTTGTAAAATAATCTTCATGATTTACAGGATCCAGCGGGCTGTAATAAGCCGAATCAGGAAAGAACTGAGGAAAGAAGAATGCTGAGGAAAGAAGGATGAATATTATCATCAAGAACCTGCCTGAGACAAAACCAGACAAGGAGGCTTTTGCTGGTGTGGTGTCTGCACTGGGGCTGGGTCAGGAAGCGGCAGAGGGAATCGGCTTTGAAAGGTTAGGTTAGGAAAGACAGGGGAGCGACCCAGACCTCTCAAGGTGCAGTGTACTAGTGCCAAGCAGAAGAAGGACATTCTCATGAATAGCAAGAAATTGTTTAGAGCTAAAGAGAAGGTGTATGTCAGTAGGGACTTGACAAAAGCAGTGCAAAGAGAACAGAAGGCTTTGCGAGATGAACTGAAAGAGAAACGCAGTTTGAAGGACGGCAAGAAATACATGATCAAGAGAAATGAAGTGATTGTGATAGAAGAGAGTAACCATCGTAGAGCAAGTGAATGAGGATGAGGCGTCATCAGCATCCGAGTTGAATGTGGCCTCTGCATCAAAAAAGGACTTTTATCCTGAACCTGCCGCATCTGTACAAAATAATGTATATAATGCATCATTTGTTTCTACTTCTTCATCACATTTTTTGCACTGCGCATCAATAAACGCACAAAGTGTTGTTAATAAATTTAATGATCTTCACACTTTTGTATTAAGCAAGGAATCAGACATTAGTGCCATTACTGAGTCTTGGCTACATGGAGACATTTCAGACAGTGAAATTCACATCAATGGCTACAAGACATTTAGAAGTGATAGAGTGGGAAGGAGAGGAGGTGGATGCTTGACGTATGTGAGAGATAATTTGCAAGTTAGAGAAGTGAAACTCTGTGAGGAGCAGGACTATACAGAAAGAATCTAGTGTGTTATATATGGTCAGGACAAAGAAGAAACATTGTTTGGCGTTGTGTACACACCCGGTGTTAGTCAGGAAAATGAGGAGAAATTGTTTGCAATTTTAAAAGAGGCAGCAAAGTACAGGCAGATGGTTGTTATGGGAGACTTCAACTGTCCTGGTATTAACTGGGATACGTATGAGTGTGATGGAGAAGGGGAAGGTTTGCTTGATACAGTATGTTTTTGGTTTCAGCATGTGGCTGTAGCTACTAGAAAAGCAAATGTGTTGGACTTGGTGTTCAGTTCTGAAGAAGAGATGGTGCAGTAGGTGGAGATAGGCAATCCTCTAGCCAACAGCGATCACAACATTGTGCACTTCAAAGTGGCCTTTTCTGAGCCTAGAGACAGTGACAGGAAGAAAGAGATGGCAAACTGGAAGGTGGTCAGAGAGAAGTTAGAAAAGGTGAACTGGGACAATCAATTTGAAGGGAAGAGCTGCAGTCAACAGTGGGACTTGTTTCATCAAACGCTGCAGAAGGTGGTGAGAAGTTTCGTATCTCTGAAGAAAACGAGGTGCACTAGGAAGCCCAAGTGGATGAATAGAGAGGCACTTAACAGTGTCAAGAAAAAGAGAAAGAAATGGAAGAAATACAGGCAGAGTGGTAGGCAAGAAGACTTTCTCGCATATAAACAGTGTCAGAATGACAGTACAAAACTCATCAGAGATAGTAAAATGGAGTTTGAAGAAAAGCTGGCATAGAACATCAAGCAGGATACAAAGTCTTTTTACGCCTACGCAAGGGACAGGCTGCGCTGCAAGGTCAAGGTTGGTCCTCCGGAAGATAGCAATGGGGAGCTGCACACTAATGATGTGGAACAAGCGAACATCTTGAACAATTTCTTTGCCTCAGTTTTCACGGTGGGGCAATGGTGACAGACTGGAACCCCAATGTAAGTTTACGGGCTCACCAGAGGAAAGACTGATACATGTGATCTTTACAGAGGACATAGTCCTCAAGAAGTTGCAAAATCTGAACGCTAGCAAGGCGCCAGGGGTTGATGAAATTTCTCCAGCCGTACGGGTACATGGTGGGAGCAGCGGAATCCTTAGCATATCCCCTGTCACTGATCTAACAGGCTTCCTTGGACACAGAGAGGTGCCAGTGGGGTGGAAAGAGGCAAATGTTGTGCCGATATTCAAAAAGGGTGCAAAATGTAAAGCAGGAAATTACAGGCCGGTATGGCTGACTTCTCAGCTTGGGAAAATCTTTGAAAGTATTGTGCGGGATTTCCTGAACAATCACCTTGAAAGACATCAGCTGATCCGAGGCAGCCAACACGGTGGGTAGATGTGACGAGTGGAGTTCCACAAGGATCCATTTTGGGGCCGACCATGTTCCTAGTGTTCATTAATGACTGACCAGCGTTCTAAAGTTTGCTGATGACACTAAGATCTACGGCGACGCCTCCGACCCAGCGTGGAGCGACAAACTACAGCTTGACCTTAATGTGGCAGAAATGTGGTCAGAGAAGTGGCTGATACAGTATAACGTGGACAAGTGCAAGACTCTGCATTCAGGCCGTAAAAACACTTGTCATGTTTACATGCTGAGAGGACAAGAACTTGGAGCAGTGGAGGAAGAAAGGGACCTATGCGTCATCATGCACAGGTCACTGTCGGTCAGTCGCCAGTGCTGTGAGGCAGCAAAATGAGCTAACAGAACAGTGGGGCAGATCATGTGAACAGTCACAGCCAGAACTAGGGAAGTTATTGTCCCACTCTACAAATCAATTGTATGACCACATCTGGAGTATTGCATCCAAGTATGGCGACCATATATCAAAAGAGACATTGCAGAGTTGGAAAAGGTGCAGAGAAGAGCTACAAGATCGATCACAGGGATTGGTCACCTGCCGGACGATGAGAGACTGGCTTTTTGCAATTTGCAGAAATTAGAAGAAAGGAGAGACAGGGGAGATCTCATCGAGACTTTCAAGATCATAAAGGGACTCGAAAAAGTTTCTGCTGACAAATTTTTTATTTCGAGCCAGTCATCATTTTACCATAGAGGTCACAGAACCGAATTGTTCAAAGAGAGGTCTAGACTGAATCTCAGAAAGAACTTTTTTTCACAAACAGTTGTGAACCCATGGAATGCACTGAAACAATCAATTGTTGAAGCTGAAACTGTCAACCAGTTCAAGAACTGCCATGATAAAGAGACAGTTAAGGGGGTTAAAATAAGTTCTCAAACTTCCTACCCCGTCGGCTGCCTCAGTGGTAAATTCAGGTAAATTCAGGTAAAAACTCCATGAGTTTCAGACTTATATCACTTGTCTTGTTGCAGGGGGGTCCACATGTGTCTCCCCAGTTGTAGTACACATCTTGGCCAACCTTGGCATAAACGCAGGGAGATCAATATTGTAAGGCAGAAAGGCAATGAGTTTGGTGCTTGTAAATTTAAATAGTGAGAAAATTGAATTTGTTTTTTAAATTAAAATTTTGTTATTTGTATTGTAATAACAGACCAACAGAATAACAAAGAAATGATGGGGAATCATCATTGTAGATGCAAGCAGAAAAGGAACATCTTTCCTGGGAGCTCAATAAATTTCTGTAAAAGTTCATGTTTAACAAAAACTTCAAAATCTACATAAAATATTTGGCTCTGGTAATTACTCTATTACGTAATATCTGGAGGTAGTAGACTCATTGTGATAATGAAAGTGAAAATTAACTAGAAGGGCAAAGTCCATATGACTCACATGCTCCTTATGGAACTTGCATCTTAGAAGGAAGCATCGTCTTAGTGGTGGTCGGCCTGCTTTAGTCGCAGATGCCCATAAGACTAGTTATCTACATAAAAATTACTGGATAGAAGAGCAATGCCAAGAAATAAAGAACAGTCTGAACAAGAACAAGATCAAGAAAGCCTACCAGATTGTGAAGCTGCTGACAAGTGTTAAACAGCCCAAGGTCTCCATGATCCAAAGCAAGTCTGGCATATGTGCCTTACAGAAGAACAAGAAGTCTTGGCTAGATGGACAGAGTACTGTTCTGACATTTACAACGACACACCAAACGGAGACCCATCAGTTCTAGCATGTCCTCAAAACAAAGAAGAGGAACAAATCCTCCAAATTCTCCAAGAAGAAGTTGAGGCAGCAGTTCAATCGTTGAAGAAGGAGAAAGGAGGAGAATCGATGATTGATGCCATCACCATTATCTATAACTAGATCTGGCAGAGTGGGGAGTCGCCCACACCATGAACCCAGTCACTGGTCATCTCTCTTCCCAAAAAGAGTGACCTTAAGGAATGTGAAAATTACCACACCAACAGCCTCATCAGCCATCCCAGCACTCCTGAAAATAATACTCAACAGGTTGAAACCCAAAGCTGAAAAAACCGTAGTTGAAGAACAAGCAGGATTCAGGGCAGGGCCAAGTACCATTGAACAGATTTTCAACCTCAGAATAATCTGCAAGAAATACCTACCACACCAACAACATCTATATCATGGGTTTGTAGAATTCAAGAAAGCATTTGATCGAGTCTGTGGACAACCATTAGAGTGTACAACATCAACTCTAACATTATTGATGTGCTCAAAAGCCTGTATGACGAGGCTACCAGTGCAGTCCTCCACAACAGCGCCATCGGGAACTGGTTCAGAACAACAATCGGTGTGCATCAATGATGCCTACTCTCTCCAACACTCTTTAATATCTTCCTAGAGTGCATCATTTCAGATGCCATTGCAGATCACCAAGGTATAGTCAGCATAAGGGGTAGAGCAATCTCCATTTTGTAGATGACATTGATGGATTGGCTGGAGAGGAACAAGAACTTGAACAGCTGGTACAGAGGCTTGACACCACCTCCAGAGCTTATGGAATGGAAATAAGTGGCAGAGAAGACCAAAATGATGACAACAACACCAATAACATCAACATGGACATTAAAGTCCAAGGACAATCTCTCAAAACAGTTCAAAGCTTCAAATATTTAGGAGCAATTGTATCAGACAATGAGTCCAGACAGGAAGTCCTCTCCAGGATCGCACAAACAACTGTGGCCCTGACAAGAAGCCCATTCGGAAAGACAGACCATTAGTCTACATTCCAAGGTAAGGCTGCTGTGCTTCCTTGTCATCTCCATCTTCCTATACGCTTGCAGAACATGGACCCTCACAGCAGATCTACAACGAAGAATACAAAGCATGGAAATGAGGTGCTACAGAAGACTTCTGGGCATTTCCTATACCCAGCACATCACCAACAATGAAGTCCGACAGACCATCACACAAGCCATTGGACAACATGATGAAATGCTCACAGTGGTGAAGAAACGAAAACTCCGATGGTATGGCCATGTCATCAGAGCATCAGGCCTTGCAAATACCATCCTGCAAGGCACGCTACAAGGAGGCACAAGAGGGAGACCTAAAAAAAGGTAGGAGGACAACATTCGAGAATGGACTGGCTTGACACTGAGCGAAGCCATGAAAGTTGTTGAGGACAGAGAAAGATGGAGTACGCTGGTTAAACAATCATCTGTGATGTCTCAACGACCTTTGAGTTACGGGATAGGATAGGATAGAAAAGGAACATATACAGGTCCAAACTACAAATAAAACTACATCTGAAATATAAGTGGAAGTCTACTGACCAGATCGAGAAAAACTCTGCTTGCGTCGCTCAGCTTGCTCACGTTCCTGTTTTTCCCTCTTTTCCTCCAGTTCTTTCACTTTCTTCTCTTGTGCCTCTCTCTCCTGGTCCTGCAGCTGCAACTCTGCAACATCACCATGCACATTTATGTCACTCATGTGAATTGTATTGTTCTTTACAGGCAATGCTGGCACAAACACAACATGCAAAAAAACTGCACTGAATACAAAGTGTCATGAGCAACTAAAAGGGCAAAGCCCACAAGACTCACATTCTTCTTATGGAACTTGCAATATTCTACATGAAAATGAGTGCCCAGAAAAACTGGGCATTAAAATGCAAAGTAATGCTGACTTTGATCTTGCGATAATGTTGACCTTTAAATGACCTTGCCTTCTGGCTCCAAATGGACACAAATGCATGATCAAATAAACTTCAGCAAAATTTGTATTATGCAAAAAAATAGGAAGACTCACATGCTCCTTATAGAACTTGCAATATTTAACAAGAAAATGGGTGCAGAGAAGATAAAACTATTAGGGGAATACCTATATGACTTACATGCCCCTTATGGAGCTCAAGAAAATGAGTGCACAGAAAAAACAAAAGGAAATGATGGCATTAAAATCCAAATATTGACTTTCATCTTTCTATGCTCTTGAGATGACATTGACCTCCAGCTCCAAATACGCAATTGTACTATCAAATATGGTACAGCAAACTTTTTTGTTATTTTTTTTTTAAAGTGACCTTGGGATGACCTTGACCATGGGATGACCTTGACCCTCACGTGATCTCTTATGCATGTCTGAACAAATAATCCATTTGTTGCATAATATGGGTTAAATACAGCCATTTCACTGTACGATTACCTATTTTTTGTATGTTTTTGCAAGGGTTAAAATGACCTTGTTCTTCAAAAGATCACCGCAAAACCTGAACAAATATCGTCGCTGTCAGACGAAAACCTCGTAAGTCCCAAAATGGCGGTTTGGAGATTCCTTCATAGTTGTGACCCTTGGTCTCTTGCCCATGTTCTGTGCTAAGCTCAAAATTGCGTCCCGAATAGAAAGTTAATACAAATCCATGAAACCAAACCTTGTATCTCTCTGTGGGGTGGACCAAACCTCGTATCTCGATAGACCAGTTTTTTAATGTAAAAAGGCTTATTCTTTTAAGGGACCTCGTATGTTTAGATACGAGGTTTTTACCGAATGTTTTCGCGGTAGGAAGTGACAATGACGCTACATACGCGGTTTTCTTTGTAGCAAGAGTTTGGACGAAAATTGGTAAGTACAGAGCACACATAACACTTTCAGTCGTTTGATTTCCTTCACAATTAGACAATGAATGTATGGAAAGGCATTGAATCATGTAGTCTTGAGTTTTCAGTGGTTTTCAGTGGTGAAAGACTGATCTTTCTCTCTCTCTCTCTCTCTCTCTCTCTCTCTCTCTCTCTTGAGCGCTTTGAGTACTATGCTCAGTTCAAGAGGGTGTTTAAACTGGAACATTATGTAGACTGTCACCAGCTACGATGCTTTAAAATTGCCTATGTCCAGTTCAGGTTCGGCATCTCGCCGATCAACACACACAGACGAAGATACAGGTCAGGAGTAACACCACAACAGCTGATGTGTCCAGTATGCAAAGACGATGTGGAAGATGAGCCTCACTTCTTGTTCGCTTGTCCCGCATACGAAGAATTAAGGAATGAGTCACCAATATTTGAAAAGTACAAAGATACTGGTTTTGACATTTCTGGAATTATGAGTGATGATGATCAAACAAATGTGTGCGAGCTGTCCAGGTTTTTGTATAAAGCATTCAGAAAGAGAGCAGAGTTACAGTAGAGTTGTTTTGGATTGAACAGAATCTTGGCAGGAATTTTCGCTTTTTATGACGTTTCTTGTTTGTATTTTGAACGTATTGAAATTTGAAAGTTAGAACAGGCGTATTAAATTTGTAGCGGAGAGAGGAGTATTAGATTATAAAGATGGATGGGCATATAAGGTTAAAAAAAATCCTGTGGATTATGTAACGAGAGGGGGTGACAGAATGAAGACGAGAGCTAGTATTGACGAAGAGTAGATGGATATAATAAATGAGAATGAATGATGGTGAAAGAGACAAAGCATTCGGACTGGTAAATCTCCTTTTGCATTTGTGCTGAAATTTGTAGTCTTGTATAGTTCTAAGATTGGAATTTTGTAGTCTTCTTTCTGGTGTGTATTTCTTTTTTCTTGGATTTTGCATCAAATTTCGTTATTTCTGTAAGCTTTTGAATATGGAATGTACAGAAACATTAAGTTTGTATTGTTGGTAATTTTATTTTTATTGCATATGTTGTCATTTTTAATCTGATTTCACATGATCGCGCTGAATCTCCCACCCCATCCTTCCCATTGAAATGAACCTGTTTTGTGTTTATTCAATAAAACGTCTAAGTCTAAGTCTAAGTCTAAGTCTAAGTCTAAGTCTCTCTCTCTCTCTCTCTCTCTCTCTCTCTCTCTCTCTCTCTCTCTCTCTCTCTCTCTCTCTCTCTCTCTCTCTCTCTCTCTCTCTCTCTCTCTCTCTCTCTCTCTCTCTCTCTCTCTCTCTCTCTCTCTCTCTCTCTCTCTCTCTCTCTCTCTCTCTCTCTCTCTCTCTCTCTCTCTCTGGTTGAAGAGAAAGGGACAGTTCTGGAGGCGAAGAGAATAGATCTAGTGTGGGGAGGGTGTACGTGGAGGTCACTGGTGCTGGGGGACGGATGTTAGATCTAGTATGTAGGCTTAGATTGAGTAGATCTAGGAGGCGCCTCCATATCGCTTGTTTGTGAGAGGGGCGTACAGCATACATTCATTTATTTAAATCGGAATAAAACACTTGAGATTGTTTATGTTAATTTATTTATGAATCTACGTCGATGTCTGACAACGGAAATCTGTCGTCTGGGACCCTCTGCGGAAAGTGCAACCTGCCACACTCCCCTCTTGCTCATCATCTGATGATCTTGCGGAGTGGATTTGTAAAGTCTGTAACGAACCTCCCAAAGACCCTGGGTTCGGGCACTAAATAGAATAGACCCAACGTTTCCCGGCATGTCGTAAGAGGCGTCTAACAGGGGTGATGTTAGCACAGCATTACTGGGCGAAAGTCTTCTACACAGAAGTCACCAGCCATGGCGGAGGAACCTCACGTTACTACAGGTTCAACCACCACGTGCTCAGGGCCAAGGTGAGCCACACTGTATTTGTGGATTTCGGCTGTGGCCAACAGCCTGGAGAGGATTGGGCACCGCCAGGTCTTTTTTGCCCAAGACACACTACATGATGAAACTATCCACTAATTCCATACCGGATCTGTCATCGCCCGGCTCAACAGGGACCGCGCCTTCCGTTGGCCACCAGGACGGAGGTGGTAAGTATACTACTGATGGACAATATAGCAAGATCCGCACGAGAAACAAGATCGTCATAGGAACTTGGAATGTCAGGACCCTAACTGCGGAAGGAAAATTAGAAGAACTGGCCCACGAGCTGGATCATTATCGATGGAACGTTTTAGGTATCAGCGAACTGCGCTGGAAAGGCCTAGGTGAAAACGACCGACAAAGGTCACAAGCACTATTTCAGCAGTAGAGATGACAGGCATGAACACGGCGTTGGATTCTTGGTCCACAAGAACATTCTAGCCACTGTCATGGGTTGCCGCCCAGTCTCCAGTAGACTCCTTATTATCCGTCTGACAGCAGCCCCTTTCAACATCACTATCATCCAGGCCTATGCCCGAACGTCATACTATGACGACAGCGAAGTGGAGGATTTTTATGGAAATCTACAGGCGGTCTTTGACCAAGTGCCGAAGAAGGACATAGTCATAGTGCAAGGCGACTGGAATGCCAAGGTTGGCCAAGATGCGCACCACAACTGGGGAAACACATGTGGACCCAACTGCAACAACGAGACAAATTACAGGGGTCTGAAACTCTTGGAGTTTGCCAGATACAACAATCTGGTACTGGAAAACACGCTTGGTCTCCAAAAAAACTCCAGACGATGGACATGGCACAGTTCTGGCGGGGAGCATCACAACCAGATAGACTACATCATGGCCAAGAAACGCTTCAGATCAAGCATCAACATTGGCAGGACAGGCACTTTTCCAGGGGCTGACATCGGAAGTGACCACGATCTCGTGATGATGTCTTTCCGGCTCCACTTGAAGAGAGTAAATACAGCAAGGTGCACTAGACTGAAGTTCGACCTGGACAAACTGCAAGACCTGGAGGTATAAAGGACTATTTCAGGCCACAATTGGAGGGAAATTTGCACCACTGCTCATTTTGGGGGCTGGTGAAGTAGATGTCAACACCATGACCACCACCTTCAATTCAGCTGTGACAGATGCCGCCACTGAGATCCTTGGCAAGCACCGACCAAAGAAGAAGCCGTGGATCACACCTGAACTTTTGGATCTGTGTGATAAACGAAGAGAGATAAAAAACAAAAAGAACACCTCACAGGGAGCTGATGTCTACCGAAAAATCAACAATGACATCCGAAAAGGCATGTGCACAGCAAAGGAGAACTGGATAGAAGATCAATGCCAGGAAATAGAGAACAGTCTGAACAAGAACAACAGCAAGAAGACCTACCAGACTGTGAAGTGGCTGACAAGTGTTAAACAGCACAAAGTCTCCACGATCCAAATCAAATCTGGCATATGCCTTACAGAAGAACAAGAAGTCTTGGACAGATGGAAAGATTACACAACAAACATTAAAAAATAATAAAATAGGTGCAAAAAAAGAGTTTAACTGATGAAAATTTAACCTACACAAGATCACATGCCCTATAGGTGATAAAGTAAACCAACATTACTTAAAGCTCATTAAAAAGTATCAAACCAAAATATCTTTTGAGCTTAAAAGATTGCAGCAAGAGAGCGTAAAGTAAGCCAGAGAAGGATTATGTAGTAACATACCAGCAATCTGCCGCTGCTGCTCTGCTGAAAGGACAGACTCCATGCGGCGCAGGTCCATCATCATGAGACGCTGAGACTCAAGAAACTGGTCATTGGCCATCTGCCACGTCTGCTTCAGCATTTCATGGGCCTGTTTCTCATCTTCCAGCAACCGACACACTGACAACAGACACTGGTATTCAGCAACAGCATTATTATTATTTTTGACGTCTTCCCTTTCTCCTTCCTAACGGCAAACCAGTTATCTTTAGCTAAACATGCCTAAAAATTGGCAGTTGAATTAATGTAAATAAGATTTTTTTCAAGATCTTCAGGCTTTTCTGTGCAGTGCTGAGGTTTACATTTGTGAACCTGCACCAGTATATCAAAGCACTTTACCTTGTTTTATAATTTTACAGAATAAAGCTATTTGACTTGCCTTGATTTGACGTTGCATATGAACTACCCATTAGGTTGATGAAATGTTTTGCAATGATGTTAACTCAAATCAATAGTAGTCACGATAAAATCTTTTCAATAGAACAGTGTCATGCAGGGATTGTCTTGGCTACCTGGTATAGATAAGTATATGCAAAGTTTTCAACAAAGCTATATCGTGCTTCACATCTTAACTGCGTTGACACTGATGATGTCGGGCCCACTTTTAACATCACAAAAGATAAATAGCCGTGCCAATGTTTTTGGAATGGAAAAGATTATTTTGAAAAAATACATACAAATTATGGGAATATTTTAATGCACCTTTTACCTGTAACTAAATATACCAATTCAGAAATGTATACAGATTATATAAATAAACAGAAGGGCAAACCCCAAATGACTCACATGCTCCTTATAAAACTCGCAAAATATTTAACATGAAAATGAGTGCCTAGAAAAAACAAAATGAAACAGTGACATTAAAATGCAAAGTAATACAAACAGATCTTTCTATGCTCCTGACCTTGAGATTAGATTATATTAGATTATGTCACAATAGGCTAATTTAGATCCTGCACTAAGGCTCCTCGCCTTAAAACATTCATCCTGCTTTGGCCTTTGTATCTTAAAGTCGATGCCTAGCAGACGACACAAGTCAGGACTGTGCTAAGCATAGGTAGGGAAAACTCTTCGCTAAGGTAGGCCGAGTCATAATCCAGCTGACCTATGCCCAGAACTCCCCGCACGAGGGCGATAGGGCTCACGAGATTTCGTAGGGTTTGGCTGACCACAAGTTTAGGTAGAACAGTCTTTGTCTAAACTTCACACGAAAAGGAGCAATGCTCTGAAAGCTCTCTCAGAAGCAGGTGACAGGTGAAATTCAATTCATCGCAGTATAGCCATAACCTGACATTGTCAGAAAAGGTAAATGATCAATCTTTTGTTTCACCATGATTTTTTGATATTATTATTGGATTATGTTTGTGAAGTCTTGCCATGTTTTATACTTGTGAATTTTAGTAAAACTTTGCTTGAACACGTGGCTGACATGCGACTGGATTCGACACCATGAGGTACCCCTTACAGACCCACTGTTGTATCTCACATTGATATTCTTGCAGACTAGTGGCTGTACCGGAGAAGGTGTATATTATTAATTACTTCTTCATGTGTTTATTTTAGTCTTGATGTATATGTATAGGAATTATGTTGGAGATTCCAGTGGACCACGGACTTAAAAGATTGTTCATCTCTTATCTGTATAAGTGGATGCGATCTCACCGAGGGCCATTTCTGCCAACAGTGAGACGCTCGGCACACCCTTTGTAAGAAAGGCGCAGAAACTCCTCTTATGTTTTGCAGATGAGCAGGATTGATCTGAGGCAATAGATATACCACTGAGAGTCAACCCTGACATTCAGCATGCGCTTGAGCATCGAGCGCTTGAGCATCGAGCACTGCGCTACGATAGCTCAGTAGTCAACAAACGAGACCAGGCGACAACAGCCCCGCACCTTAACAATCAAGTGACACAGAAGTGCACAAACACTGATCTAAAAGGACTGTGCGATAGTCCACTCTTCCTGAAAAAAATGAACATTCGGCAAAACCAGAACAAAGCCCAGTGATGACAGTAGAAAGAATCAAGAACAGTAGCAGAATAGACCCATCAAAGAGTGAACTACTCGAAGTGAATCTTGGACTGTTAAGTTTATCCTAGCTGTATTATGTTTTGGACATTTAAGTTAATATAGTGATTAGAGAATTAGATATAGAGTAGAGGAAATAAATGTGCGATATTTACTGTTAAAAAGTGGCTGGACTACCTATGTTTCATAGCCGTGCGAGAGCAAGTGAATCATTTACACGTTTCTCCCTATCTCTGTAACCCTAACCACACACAGACCGTGCCAAACATATAAATGTATTAAGATTAGTCACAGGGCAATTTAACTAGCTGATCCCCTCAGATGAAAGACGAGTGAGTAATAGCATTCCATTATGCAAAGCCCAGCAACAATAGACTTACCGTCACAGATTAGATATTCAATGTTTATAGGGTCCAGCGGACTGCGGCCAAATCAAGACCAAACAAAACTAATCAAAATCAGACTAAACTGCTATTAAAGTTGTAAAATAAAACCAGTTTTACTATTGAAATTTAACCAAGAATATAAACAATGCAATAAAACAAACATCATGTAAAACTTGAAATATTTGTTGACTTATGCAAACCTTAAAAATCTCATAAACAGGTTTTGAACCAAAATATCTTTCTCTTTCATCAACCAGATCAGCACATTCAGACATAAAATCGCGGATGAAAAAGCACTTGTCACATGCAAAGCACCATGGAGGGTCTTTGCCTTTCAAAAGGAAACTATGGGTGACATAAGTATGTCTTATATGCAGGCGAGCCAAAACAGTTTCCTCTTTGCGGAAGGACGCGAAGTTCATTACATTACATTACATTATTATTGATTTTAGGTCCAGCGGACTCATCCGAGCCAAATCAGGACCAGAAAGACATTATCTTAAAATATTATAAAATGTTTCAAATCTTAAAAAAACAAGCCTGTTACTCTTAAATACTCAAACAAACTTTCACATGACACCTCTTTAAAAGTCTTCTTTAAAACTGATGTATTAAAAATATGTTCTCTTTCTTCAATCAAATCACTAAATTCAGTCCAATCAATAAAATCCAAACTAAACAAAACATGTCGATACGATTTATATGCGATAAAACAAACCAACATCATGTAAAAATTGAAACACGTGTTGACCATTACATACTTTAAAAATCTCTTTGAAAGGTATTGAACCAAAATATGTTTCTCTTTCCTCAATCAGATCAGCACATTCAGACATGAAATGGAACGGAAAAGGATTGATCACATGCAAAGCACCATGGTGGTTCTTCTCCTTTTAAAAGGAAACTGTGGGTGACATAAGTATGCCCAATATGAAGGCGAGACAAAACTGTTTCTTCTTTGCGAGTGGATGCAAAGTTAGGCAAAGAAGCTGACAAATCGGGAAGAATTTGAAATAATTTGTTGTTGATACGGTTAGACCAGTCAGTCTGCCACAGTTGTTTACAATAAGATCCAGTCATACAACGTAGGTCAGAGTAGGGCACAAACTGAAAAATCTCTGGAGGAAATTTAAGATGCAGAGCATCCCTAGCCGCCTTGTCCACTGCAATGTTGCCGCGGATGCCAATGTGACCAGGGACCCACATAAAAACTATCTTTTTACCCTCAGAAACAAGTTGTGTATGGAGGTCATGGATCTCCGCTAGAAAAGGGTGAGATATCTTTCTCGTGGAAACACTGAAGTGCTGACAATGAATCAGACATGATTAAAAACGAGGTTCTTTTAGATTGATAAACATGTTTCAGAGCGAGATGAATTGCCTTGAGCTCAGCAGTATAAACAGAACAAAAATCAGGTAAACGCTGTTGCAAAGGCTTGTCTAAGTGTCTCCCGGAGACCGACGCAGCAGCAACTGAATCTCCTTTCTTTGACCCGTCTGTAAAAAGTTTTTCATATCCTGGGTATAAGGCACACTGTTCTAAATAAAGTTGGTTATATACGGTTTCAGATGTATTGTTTTTGAGGAAAGCGGACAATTGCCAATTAATGTTGGGGGTACATAATTTCCATGGAGGAGCTTCAGTCCGAAGCTCATCATCGTTGAAGGAAGCAACATCGATGCCTGCTTTTTCCAAATGAGCCTGTATTCTGATGCCAAACGGAGGTATTATGTTAGGTTTGGCTTCAAATTTCTGAACAAAATCTGGGTTGAAAACACAGTCATAGGCAGGGTTCATAGGATCAGTTTTTAATTTTAAATAGTAATTCAGTGACAATTTTGTACGTCTCAGCTCCAGCGGAGGTTCGTTAGCTTCCACATAAAGGCTTTCACAAGGGGAGGTGCGAAAAGCACAAAAAGCAATGTGTAATGCCTGATGAGCAACTGGATCTAACATTTTAAGATAAGATTTTCTAGCAGAACCATAAACAATGCAACCATAATCTAGCTTGGATCTAATTAAAGAACGATATAACAGCAATAAAGTTTTCTTGTCAGCTCCCCAGTCTGTACCACTGATAACCTTGAGCAAGTTGCAGGCCTGTTGACATTTAGTTTTCAGATGAGGAAGGAAGGATAACCTTTGATCAAAAATAACACCCAAAAAATTGACTTATTGGACTGCTTTTATTGGAGTTTTATTGTGGGTAATATTAGGATCTTGAATAACTCCCCGGTGCTTGAAAAAGTGAATACATTCAGTTTTTGCTTCAGAAAATTTAAAACCATTTTGTAAAACCCAGTCTTTAACGGCATTGACACATAACTGTAGCTGACGTTCTGCAGATGCCAAGGTTTAACCTTTGGCTACTAATGCAAAATCGTCAACAAACAAAGAATTGTCAATTCCACATTTAACGGAACGAACAATATTATTTATTTTAATATTAAACAGCAAGGGAGACAAGATGCTACCCTGAGGCACTCCCATCTCCTGTTCCATCGTATCTGATAAAGATCCCCCAACCTTAACCTGAAAAATTCTGTCTGTTAGAAAATTGGATATAAACAGAGATAAATGTCCCTTCAAACCCATTTCTTGTAAATCTGAAAGAATGCCATATTTCCATGTGGTATCATAAGCTTTTCCCAAATCAAACATGATGGCAACGACATGTTCACACTGGACGAACGCGTTACGGATAAAAGTTTCCAGTCACACCAGGTGATCAACAGTACTTCGACCACTTCGAAAGCCACACTGGGTGTTGGATAATATATTATTTGTTTCCAGATACCACAGTAAACAGGAATAAACCATTCTTTCCAGCGTCTTGCATAAGCAGGATGTTAAGGCTATTGGTCTGTAGTTTGTTGGATTAGTATGGTCTTTGCCAGGTTTAGGAATGGGTACAATAATGGCCTTTCTCCAAGAGGGAGGAAAGGCGCCAGTGATCCAAAGCTGATTGAAGATGTCCAGCAGTTGAGACCTTGAGTACCTTGTTAAATGTCTGAGAAATTGATAATGTACATCATCCTGTCCAACTGCTGAATCTGCACTTTTGTTAATTGAATCGTCAAGCTCGACTAATGAGAACGAAATGTTGTAGTCTTCAGAGTTATCAGAGGTAAAATTTAACCATTTTTATTTACGTGTTTTAATTGTTTGAAAAGAGATGGAATAATTTTCTTCAGAAGAATTTGCAGCAAAAGAAGAGGCCAAAAGATCAGCTACTAGTTTTTTATCTCCGATTACGTCCCTCTGCACAGTAAGGCATGGGCTGACCTGTTTGTTACTTTTATTTTTGAGTTTGCGGACCACTTTCCAAACCTTTGACAGTTTCGCTTTCGAATTTAGCGTGGAGCAGAAACCTCTCCACGATTCTCTTCTCTTAAGTTTGAAGAGCTGTCAGCATTGCGCTCGTAAACGTTGGTGGTTCTGTTTAAATTCAGAGCTTGGGTGCAGATACATCATTCTTAAAGCTTTTTTAACGGGCTTGCTGGTTTTTTACATTCATCATCAAACCAGTTTTTTTTAATTGTATACGGTTTTGATGAAGTTTGCGGGATGGACTCCTTGGCACTGTTTATAACTATGTCAGTGTAGAGCTGTATTGGATCTATGGCGTTCGAAAATTCCCGTTTCTTAGCACGTTGCTGAACCTCAGACAGGTTAGAAAACAGTGTAAGGAAGGAGAATATTATGTATTTTGTGTAATGTAATATAAGGAACTTAATTAACATTAAATTATTTGTTTTGTGGGCCTGTGGATGTATTCGCGCTAGTTTTTGGTCACATGTTTATAATATCCAATAAAATGTATGTAAGAAGTGTATTCTGGGAAGATTGTTTTGAAAGGGCACTCTTGTTGTGGCTATGTGTTGAGTCACACTTCTGTGTAAAGATAAGTGCCTATTGTTTGTCAATACAGTGTAGTGTGTGGGCTGTAGACTCATGCTATGTGGAACGTTTTGATTAGGTGAGAGAACGCCTGGATTATATACTAACTGTGTTGAAGCTGCGTGGGACTCAGGTAAATATGAAAATGTGTTTTATTTGGATATTGTATAATTATAAATGCAACAGGTGGAATTTTTGAATGCTATTCTAATTGCATGGTGAGCATTTTGGCCGCCATGTTTGTTTTCAATATTGATGAAGCTTATGTGAAGTGTTTGGTGGGCTGTTGCATGGGTGTGAGTGTGGGTGATGGATCATGTGTAATGAATTGTATAAGTTGGAAGAATTGTGGAGGATGTTGAAAAGTCGATTGACTAAAATGGATGTGTAAAAAACAAGAGTTTTCAAAGGAACAAAAATGGAGAGAAAATGAATTGTAAACAGAAACAAAGTGGTAATAGAAACATTATATTGTTATAATATTACATTGCCCATGTCTAAACAAATTATTCATAGAAAATAATATTAATACTGTTATCACACAGTACAATGATGTAAAAAAAATATTAGCTGATAATGAATTGATGCTGACAATCGCATCTATTATAGCGTGTACACAGATAGAAAACATTTTATAATTATTTTATTCGATATATTTTAGATGTTAAGATGATGGTGCTTCATTAGGTTACATTGTTTAATCAGTATAAGTTCTTATGGGTTTGTTGTTGCTGCTTTATTCTTTTTCTTCAATTTTGTTTTCTTTTTATCATTATTATTTATGATTTATTTATTTATTGGTATTCCTATTTTCCACCTTATCATTTATATTATTTTGGTTCTTTGTTTTATAGTCTAAAATCACATAATTTGTGAACAGACTTTAAATAAATTGATTGAATTGAATTGAATTGTTACGCAGCGGAGAGGAGAGACCCGGGCTGAGACGTGGAGCCTAGATGAGGTGGATGGTGTCCCCCGTGTCGTTGACTGTGCCACTACAGTGAAGAGGCTTGCGCATGGTGACTGTGCCACTACAGTGAAGAGGCCTATGGATGGTGAATGTCCCACTACCGTGAAGAGTGTACAGAAAGGCCTACAGAAGGAATTGCGGAGCTACAAACAGGGGTAGGCAAATAATTAAACCCCTTGTTCAAGTTGTTGAACAGCGATAACATTATCGCAGTGTGAAGACCGAAAGAGCTGGAATTGACTGTTGGAAACTAAATTGACTGTGAAACTCACTACGGAACGAGATAGAAGGAATACTTACCTTCATTAGCTAGATAGCTCGTTTGATTTCATTTGATCATTGTGTTTGTTTATTCATATATATATATATGTATATATATATATATATATATATATATATATATATATATATATATATATATATATATATATATATATATATATATATATATATAATGTTGCAGCATGAGAAAACCAGGCTAAAGTGTCAAAATATGAAAAATTATTTATTTATTAACAAAGTACTAAAAATAATCTTCAAAATGCAAAAAACAGAATTGTTTTATCTTTATTGGTTGATGTTTTATGATTTTTTTTTAATATTTTATTTTCTCGGGGGCTAATTTCCAGAAATTGCCTTCAAAGTTTTGAATTGTAAAATGATCATTACTTCACAACCAGAATTTTCCCATGCATGTATTTGGTATCAAAACAATCAGGAAGATGGCAGCAATATGGCAGTGAGTTGAGATAAGATGAGAAAATTCACATTATACACCATTCACACAATACTGAACATAAACAAATTAAAACAGTACGCACAATTTTATTCTGTACCCATCCATAATGCATAGTGTTTTTAAACATATTAGAAATAAAACAAGTGTTTAGCAAGTCTATAATAACTCAAACACATAATAATATATCAAGAACATGGCCTGAATCAATCATTTTTCTAAAATAAACCCTATCATAATGCCCCCTCCCTCCCCCCCTCTTAAATCCCTCGTCCGTCAAGTAATCTTTTGTTTAATTGCAAGCAGCTACATCAGCTCAGTTCAAGTAGTCAAACAAAGATTACAAACCTAAAACAAAAGTTTCATTAGGTAGTTTTCAGTCCTAATAATCAAGCTTTAATAATTCCCCGATTCTCCACTCCCTTCCGCACGTCGAATAAATCTGTCGCGTCACAGGTGTAAATCAAAATAACATGTCATTTTGCTCTATAAAGTTTAAATAAACACAAATATCAAAGCAAATACTAATTACTAGTAATTTGGTAAATAGTCCTCATGTTCATTTCCTAAAACAGACAAACCAACAATAATAAATACTGAGAACATAGTCAACTTGTCATGCTAGTAATATTGAATGCAGGCCAGACTACTTACTCGGATATTCCATTGTAAAATGACCATAAAAATGAAGTAAAAGAATGCTAAAATTTTCATCTTTGAGAGCACAATTATGTCCATCGCTTCATGGTCCATCAACCCAGCGAAACGGTTCTCCGTTTCGAGAGGTTGATGGTGCTTGGAAGAAAGGGGTCCGGGTCTTTGATTTTTCGTCAAAGCCCTGGAACCCGAACTGCCAGCTGACTTCCTCCCCTTCTCCCCAACACCGGATTTTATATCTTCCTTCTCTCTTTCACCCTTTCCAACCTTTCCCTCTCCTCCTCTGACGCTCCTCTGCTGAGCCACTAGAATCTTTGCCGCCTCAGCAACTACCCGGTCGCTAAAACCTGTCTTTGCTGGTGCGGCGGCCTGAGACATAGCCTCCTTTGCAGCAGGTGTGACGACTTTAGACACGGCCGTCTGCGTGTAGTGGGTGACGGTTTGGGACGTGCCCATCGGCACATTCTCCATGTAACTGGTGGGGCTGGAGAACCCTCCTTTTGAGCAAACATGAGCATTTTTTCTAGAGCATCCATCCGTCTGCTCAATGTTTCCAAGATCTGCGTCATTTTATTCATGGCAGTGTCCATTGACGGGTGTGCGCTAGGTTCCACATGAGATGTGGAACCCGCCACAGACGCAAAGGACCTCTCTTTAAGAACCGGCCTACTTTCCAGAACTTTTTGCCTTGCGTCTCCGAAGGAGCAACTCTCAGTGGCCCGCACCTTTTGGATTTCCAGCTCCAACTGCCACTGAGGACAATCTTTGGAGCTGGAAGAATGATGCCCGGCGCAATTCACGCAGCAAATCGGATCTTTGCATTCATTTTCATGTTTGTCTTTAGCACAATCTCAAAATATTTCTTTGCTTTTACAGGTTTTGCTACCGTGACCAAACCTTTGGCAACGGTAGCATTGCAACGGTGACGGTATGAAAGGTGTCACCTTGACCCTAAGGTACCCCACCTTAAGTGACTCCTGCAACTTGGCCATAGCGAAGGTCACAAAAAGTGTGTTGGTGGGAATACGTTTGGGTCCTTTGGTGACAAAGACCCGCTGGACGGCCGTGACCCCCTGGCTGGAGAGCTCGTCTCGGATTTCCAATTCCGACATGTCGATCAAATCCTGACATCGGATGACTCCCATGGAGGAATTCAACCGTCCATGCACAGAAACTTTGATTTGTCTGTCAACAAATACGGTCAAATTCCTCTTTAGAAGACAATCCGATGCCCTTTTGGTTGAGCACTCCACCAGGTAGGCCCCAGATCTCAGTTTTTTCACATCTTTGAACCCGATTGTGCAGACGGATTGGAAACCCTTCTGGATGGCGAACGGAGACAGCTTGCATAGTGGCATAGCCGGACCCGCCCCCTCCACAACCAAAAAACAAGACCAGGCCCCTTCCACCCCAGATGCACAAGCTTTTTGTCTCGTATCCATGTCACTATCCGTATCCGTGTCCAGTCCGTCATCATGCAGTCGGTTTTTTGTTGTTGATGCCATGTTATTAATTTGTTAATTCATCCCCCTGCTCCACACCCACCACGGAGTCCAACAAGGGGATGCGTCCAAGCGGAAAATCCAGCAAGGGAGCGCACCAGGGCTACAGGGGGGATATACACCCAGACAATCCCGCACTGCCACTACGGTTTTGTTCAAGTTTGACCCATGAGCCGCAGCCTTCTAGCAGAGCTAGGGCAATACACAACCAGCCGCTTGACTGACGCGGGCCACGCCAGCCTCCTGTCTAGGAGAAGTCGGGCCAAAGAGGTGTGTTAGTGTGAAGGACCGCAGTCCCTTAGTGACCTCAACCTCCAGGATCCCATTCTCCCCCTGGACGGCAAACGCAGGGGGCCAAGAGAAGGCCACAGAGAAAAAGGAGGGTAGGAAAAGAAGGAATGATGGGGAAAAGGAAGACAGGAAAGTCCGGTAAGGCAGAAGAGAGGAAGTCAAAACTGCAGTTTAGTGGGAGAATTTACAGGTGAAGAGAATATAGGTGAAAGGACCAATAAGACAGAAACAATAATAATAATAATAATAATAATAATACGGTAGATTTATATAGCGTGGTACCCCAACAAACATGGGCTCGCCACGCTTTACAATGCAATAAAAAAGCAATAGTATTAAAAACAAAACAAAATAAAATATGTAAAACAAAAACATGCCTAGTAAAAAATGCTAAACCAGAAGTATGTACCTTAATTAACAGCACACACACAGACACACACACACAATCACTCACACACAGACGCACGAGCGCCTGGCCAAAGTACATGTCCACAATAAAAGCATTCATTATCACATCATTTAACAAAACAATACAACTAAAAATATTACACGCCTTAAAAACAAAACATATGATTGTAAACATTTCTTAAAACAGTAAAATACAATGAAAAGACATCAATCACAACATTAAAAGGGACTAGACTCAACTACAACAGATACATTTAACTAAACTAGTAGTATAAAAGAACTTGTACGACATTGGTAAATACTCTTATATAAAATTAATAGATGACTTTCAACACGGACACAATACAAGCATTCACCTCAAGGTAATAGTTTAAAATTGGGCAGTCGACTGGATGTCAGCAGGCAGAAGAATTGTGATGTTCGCTAGTTCAATCAGTGGGAAAGTATTGCTTGAAAAGATGTGTTTTGAGTGCTTTCTTGAAAGTCTGCGTGGATGCAATACAACGAATGTTAGCTGGCAGCGAATTCCATTGTTTAGGGCCACAAAAAGCAAAAGATCTTTCACCGTAGGTTTTTGTGCGTACTCTTTGTGTGGTGAGGACATGAGTGTCTGCGGATGAACGCAACTGTCGGGCAGGTGAGTAAGCAGACAGGAGTTGACTAAGATAGGATGGACAGGTATCAGAGAAGAAACTGTGACAGAGAACTGACAGTTTGTAGTCAATGCGTGCTTGGATAGGAAGCCAGTGAAGGGAAAATAGTAGTGGTGTCATGTGATCGCGTTTTTTTGCTTTCAGTACGAGCCGTGCTGCAGAATTTTGAACTTTTTGTAGTTTATCGATCAAAGATTTAGGACAGCCAGTGAGTAGGGAGTTACAATAGTCAAGACGAGAGAGAACAAAGGCACACACCAGAGTTTTGGTGGCATATACTGTAAGATACTGACGGATTGAGCTGATTTGGCGAATGGCAGTGTATGCAGAACGACAAACATGTGAAACATGGTTATCAAGGGACATGTCATCAGATATGATGTAACCGAGATTCCTGGCAGAGGATGAGAAAGTAATGTCAGAGTTGCCAACAGAAATAGAAGTAGGAAGGGTAGAGTGTGAAGACAATCTAGGATTATGGAATAACAGCGCTTCTGTTTTGTCATCATTCAATTTAAGTTTGTTGTGAGCCATCCAAGACCTTACATCAGAAATACACTGCTGCACGCTCTGGATGCAAGAATGAATCTCGGAAGGGCGGGAAGAATTGTACAGCTGTGTATCGTCAGCGAACGACTGGTTATCAATGGCATGATTATCAAGAAGTAACAGCAATGGTCTGGTGTACATCACAAAAAGCACAGGTCCTAAAACAGAACCCTGTGGCACACCAAAGATCATTTCTGTCTCATTAGACACGCTGCCATCGACAACAACAGCCTGCTTCCTTTCAAAGAGATAAGACTGAAACCAATGTAGTACCGACCCAGAGATACCAAAATGAAGCTGAAGAGTTTTAAGCAAAATGTCATGATCTACAGTATCAAATGCTGCAGATAAATCTAGCAGAGTGAGAACTGAAACATTTCCACAGTCCAGAGCGAGCAACAGGTCATTGGTAACTTTTAACAGAGCTGTTTCGGTACTATGAAAAGGTCTGTAAGCCGACTGGTTGGAGCAGATCAAAGAATGTGTATTTAAATATGAAAATAACTGTTTCAAAACAATCTTTTCCAATATCTTTGACAAAAATGATAGGTTTGACACTGGTCTATAGTTCTGAAGGGTATTCTTGTCTAAACTAGGTTTCTTGAGTAAAGGCTTTACAACAGCAGATTTCATTGATGATGGAACAACACCAGAGGACAGGCTATCATTTATAATGTTGGTTATAGTTGGTAACAGCTGGTCTATGCATTCTACTAACAGAGGGGTAGGAAGGGAATCAAGAGAACAAGTTGTAGGCTTTGACTTCAAAATCACATTTCTAATTTCTTGCTCAGACACTGGTTGAAAAACATTAAGTGATGAATCAGTGGGGTATGTATCTCCTCGTAGGTCAGCACAATGAATGGAAGAAGACATAGAATTCAAGCCATCTAATTTTGCCCGAATGTCAACTACTTTACTAGTGAAGAAATCACTGAAAATATTGGGCAGCTGGCATACAGGGTGTGTAGAAGGCAGAACCGTTTTTCTGTCTTTTCCCCGAAGGCGGTCACACACTCCAAAGAGTTGCTTACTTGTTTTACTAGTTGTGATTTGATTACTATAGTAACTTGACTTAGCTTGATGCACAATATGCGTGACATACCTTTTTGCCGCGCAATACACCTGCTTAAAAACCGTAAGTCCCGACTTGAGCCATTGTCTTTCAGCTCGGCGCCTCTGTCTTTTCGCCTCACGAAGCTCAGTTTTAATACCATCGTACCACGGCTCCGAACGACCGACCCTAACCTTGCGGCGGGAGACGGGAGCATGCCTATCCAGCACGGCACTAAGTGTGGCATCCAGCTGTTCCACAGAGGGGCAAAGGGACGGGGACACTTCCACACTCAGGTCGCGCTTGAAGGCGTCTCTGTCCATGGCGCGAAGGTTACGTGTCTCCCTCAACAAAGCTGGAGAAGAAGGAGCTACAACAGTAAGATCACAGACCACACAAAAGTGATCAGATGACAGCTCCTGAGTAACAATGGTGGATCGCACTACATTATCTTGGGGCCTGTGCATTACCCAGTCAATCAGGTGACCACCAGAATGGGTAGGCTGAGTGACAGATTGTTCTAAGCTAAACATGTTTAAAAGGTCAATCATTTTTCTTGTACTAGCTAAATGAGGTTCATTAAAATGAAAGTTTACATCACCAACAATGAGGTAAGTACCAGACATGTTGTTACAATAGTCTAACATTTCAGGAAACTCATTAAAAAAGATCGCATCAGTAAGGTTGTTCTTCTTTTTAGGATATGTTCTATAAATACAAATGAAATGTACATTTTGCTGTGATGTTGACAACGTAACTTGCACAGCTTCAAAGGAAGTGTGAGGGAACGGAAAGTCTACAATGAAGCTCAAATGATTTGACATAGCATCCTTATACACAACAGCCAGACCCCCACCACGGTGAGAGCGCGGGTAAGACTTAGCTGTAAAACCAAAAGGTGCCAGATCTGCACACCTCCCTTCATCCCCAACTAATTTAAACCACGTCTCTTGAATAAACAAGATGTCAATGTGTCTGTCTTTGATGAATTCACTGACTGCAGTGCGTTTTTGAGGACCAAGGGACTGAGCGTTGAATGAAGCAACTCGCAGCTCGCTGTCAACATTCGACGAAGATATGGTGGACCGGCGGACTGTGACGAGGTTGCAGGCGTTCGCGCAGCGTAGAATAGGCCTACCATACGGCAGTCGTACATCGGCGGACCACGGCAGCGAGTCGTCGAACGGCTGAGCGCCTACGTTACAGGCAAGCGAGCAATCAGTGGATAGGCCTACTACTTGAATGCATCGTTGTTTTCTTCTTCCACCACGTCTTGTTCGTTTGCGTGGAAGGTCACGGCCAATACAGAAATATCTCAGGCAACGCACGAGGTCAGGGGTCAAACGAGTAGCCTTCATTGATAAAAGTTGATCGCGTGTGTAGTAGAATTCAACTCGCTCACCTGTAGCAGGGTCAGAATCATGACCACGTTGTAACTGCACGTGCAAGGTAGGTGAAAGAAAACATGGCTGATTGTGAACACTGTGAATGGAACACAGCTTGGCGATACAGAAAATCCAAAACACCAACATCCTGACGTACGGGGAGACACAAACAGCAGTCCGACAACATGACCAGTCCAAGGGGAACATCCTTGACAACTGACGACACCAAACACGAAGATAAAACAGGTATACAACAGTAAAATTTCGGGAGACCGAACACTCAACCTGTGAGGCGTGTGACCGTGACCCGGAACTACAAAAGAGAAGAAAAAGGGGTAGGCAACTTTGTCACCCAGCCAGAGAGAGGCATGGGGTCCACCCCCGGCGCGCGGAGCCGAGCCCGTGGGGGCACGCGAAGTTCGGCAAAGAAGCAAACAGATCTGGCAAAATTTGAAACAGATGGTTATTGGTTTGATCAGGTCATTCGGTCTGCCATAGTCGCTTACAGAAAGAGCTAGACATATAGCGTAGGTCAGAGTAAGGAACAAACTAGAAAAACCCTTAAGGGAAATCTAAAAGCAGAGCTTCTTTTGCAGCTTTGTCCAATGCAATATTACCGCGGTCTCATGTTGGGGCATAGGCCTGGATGATGGTGATGTTGAAAGGGGCTGCTCTCAGACGGATCGCAATGAATCTACTGGAGACTGGGCAGCAAACCATGACCATGGCTAGAATGTTCTTGTGGACCAAGAATCCGTGTTCGTGCCTGTCATCTCTCCCGCTTAAATAAAGCTTGTGGCCTTTGTCAGTCGTTGATTCACCTAGGCCTTTCCAGCTCAGTTCACTGATCCCTAAAACGTTCCATCGATAGTGGTCCAGTTTGTGGGCCAGTTCTTCTAATGTTCCCTCCGCATTTAGGGTCCTGACATTCCAAGGCCCTATGAGGGTGTTGTTTCTGATGCGGATCTTGCCAAATTGTCCATCAGTAGCACACTTATCACCTCTGTCCTGGTGGCCAACGGAAGACGCAATCCTTGGTGACCCGGTTGACGACCGATCCGGTATGGAGTAAATGGTTTTATTCATCATGCAGTGTGTCTTGGGCAAGAAAGACCTGGTAAAAAAAAAAAAAAAAAGGTAGAAAGACCTGGCAGGGCCCAATCCTCTCCAGGCTGTTGGCCACAGCCGATATCCACAAATACAGTGTGGCACGCCTTGGCCCTGAGCATGGGGTCGTTGAACCTGTAGTAACATGAGGTTCCTCCATCCTGGCCAGTGACTTTTGTGTAGAAGACTTTCGCCCAGTGATGCCGTGCTGACATCACCCCTGTTAGTCGCCTCTTATGACACACCGGCAACGTTGGGTCTATTATATTCAGTGCCCGAACCCACAGGAAACGCACTTTTCCAGGAGCAGACATCAGAAGTGACCACAATCTCATGATGATGTCTTTCCAGATCCACTTGAAGAGAGTAAACACAGCAAAGTGCACTAGACTGAAATTCGACCTGGACAAACTGCAAGACCCGGAGGTGGCAAAAATATTTCAGGCCACAATTGGAGGGAAATTTGCACCACTGCTCATTTTGGGAGCTGGTGAAGTAGATGTCAACAACATCAACTCAGCTATGCAATGCAGCCACGGAGATCCTTGGAAAACACTGCCCAAAGAAGAAGCTGTGGATCACACCTGAACTTTCGAACCTGTGTGATAAACAAAGAGATATGAAAAAGAACAAGAACACCTCACGGAGCTGATGCTTACCAAAACATCAACAATGACATCCAAAAAGGCATGCGCACAGCAAAGGAGAACTGGATAGAAGATCAATGCCAGGAAATAGAAAACAGTCTGAACAAGAACAACAGCAAGAAGGCCTACCAGACTGTGAAGCAGCTGACAAGTGTTAAACAGCCCAAGGTCTCTACGATCCAAAGCAAGTCTGGCATATGCCTTACAGAAGAACAAGAAGTCTCGGACAGATGGATAGAGTACTGCTCTGACCTTTACTACAACCACACACCAAATGGAGACCCATCAGTTCTAGCATGTCCTGAGAACAGAGAAGAAGAAATCCTCCCAATTCTACGAGAAGAAGTTGAGGCAGCAGTGCAATCGCTAAAGGGGAAGTCAGTAGGAGTGGACAACATACCTGTGGAACTGCTTCAAGCAGGAGGAGAAACGATGACTGATGCCCTCACCATTATCTGTAACAAGATCTGGCAGAGTGGGGAGTGGCCTACACCATGGACCCAGTCGCTTGACATCACTCTTCCCAAAAAAGGTAACCTTCAGGAATGTGAAAATTACTGCACCATCAACCCCATCAGCCATCCCAGCAAGGTCCTCCTGAAAATAATACTCCAGGTTGAAACCCCAAGCTGAACAAATCATAGCTGAAGAACATTTAACCAGCATACCATCTTTCTCTGTCCTCAACAACCCTAGGCTTCACTGTTTCAAGCCAGTCCATTCTCGAATGTTGTCCTCCCACCTCTTTTTTGTCTCCCTCTTCTTCTGCCTCCTTGAATCATACCATGCAGGATGGTCTTAGCAAAGCCTGATGCTCTGGTGACCTGGCCATCCATGTTTCGCAAGCGTATATGAAGATGGAGATGACAAGGGAGCGCAGCAGCCTTACCTTGGAATGCAGACTGATGGTCCCGTCTTTCCAAATGGGCTACAACCTTGTCAGGGCAGCAGTTGTTTGTGCAATACTGAAGAGGACTTCTAGGTTAAGTTGCTTATAAATATTTTGGGAAGCTTCGTTCTTTTTTGAAGGATGTGAGATATGAGATTGAAGTTGATAATGGGGTTGATCAGGTTCCAATATGGGTGCACAGTTAGGAATTAGTCATCATTAATAGAGTCAATATCTATGCCTGCAGTATCAAAGTAATGACGTATTCTGATACCAAAAGGGGGAACTTCTGCCAATTTGTTGGAATATTTAAGTGTCAATAACGTATTTAGAACACAATCATAAGCGTGATTTTCTGGGTTTGTTTTAAGTTTCAGAAAATAGGGAAGTTCGCCAACTTCAACGTAGAGACTTTCCTTCAGGGAAGTGCAAAACACCCCAAGACCGATCCAAAAACCTTGATGGGTTTGTGCATGCCTATGAGTCATGTGTGATCGATATATAATTAGATAATTTTTGAAATTAATTATGGGCTATTGATCTAGAGAGAGAGAGAGAGGCTGTTATTTGTGATATCCTGTACTTTCTTGGTTTGTAAAGTGTCCTCCGTTTATCTGTCCTCTTTTTCCTCCCCACTGCATGCTGCTTCTTCTATCGTTTTCTTTTGTTTGGTTTTATTGATTTTGACTGACAAGACGTATCATCATATTATTGGCCAACCCAAAGCATCATTTTGGTTTTATGACTGGTTTGTTAATTTTTTCCTTTCATTTGACTTTCTTTGGTGCCTGTCTTTCTTGTCCCTCTAACTGTGCTTCTTGTGCTTCTTCTCTTTGTGATTGTCATGTTTCCCCTCCTTTTTCTCTCTCATCCTCTCTCTCTCACACCTTCTCTCCGGATCTATTGCTCACTTCAAGGCAGTGGCAAAAGCGTGCCGAGTTTTGGTATGGGTTCGAATATTAGTGGTGAACTGTTTCGTTTGTAAATCTTTATTTTTTCTCATGAGATCGGGATTATGACGCAAGACTGAGTTTGGTAGTAACACATATATACGTTTGTTTCAGCTTTTTTCAGGTTAGTTAGATTGCTGGGTCTGAGAGAACGTTGCGTCGTTTTTAGTTCCATATGATAAAAAAAGTTGTGCTTACCAGTTTTGAAAGAGACAGAGTTTAAATGTGGTGTTCACCCTTTGTAGAGTTTTGTGGAAAGCTTTTATTTTTCCTGCCTTTGCTACCAGACGTTGTTGTCGCCTTTTGGATTTGTGTGGTTTCCAAACGTCTTCCAGCGGTCATAAAGTACTTATAGTTATTTTGCGTTTTGCATTTGATTTGTTCATTTGTGCAAATAATTATGATCTTTATGATTTTCTCATTTTAGTGACTCATTTGATGCCTTTTCTGCAAATTAATTTGAATTGAATTAACTTAATGAGATAGTAAGTGTGCTGTGCGAGAACTTGAAAGTAATGTCCAGTCTGTGTGCTTATAAGGAGTAAGGAAATGAATATGTTGTGTTATATAATTATGTATGCCTAATGTGCTAAAACGTTTCTTAGTTCTTTTCCATGTACTCTAAATTTTTATGTCGGATTGTATTGTAGACCATGTATTGAATTTCTCAGTTGGAGATCAATAAAGTTATATTGTATTGTGTTGTATTGTATTCTGATATTCTTTGAGCTTTTGATTTTCTAATGCTTAATAGAATTCGTTTTGAGTTAGAACTTAGTCTTTGTCAGAAGAATTATTGAGGTGAACACATTGTTCAGGATTTGTAAATAAGGACAAGTCAAGTTTATTTGTTTTTAGCTTGTGGTCAGTCATAATGCGCTGATTATGCTGAACATCTTGGTTTGACTAAAGCTAATTGTCATCACAATTTGTCGGACTAAGTTTGACGAAGAGGATAACTGTTTTGGTCTTTAATAAAAATAACGTTTTTTGTTGAATTATCGGCCTTATTCGAAATGTTAACTCATTGAAGCCGGGCTGTAAACGGTATGACAGCATTAGCAGTGCCGCAGAGGAGCGTGCTGTAGTTCTGTTTACATCGCGTGTTTACTTTTTTTTTTTAATAACAGAAAATGTGTACCAAGGGAACTAAGCAATACACATACTTGAAAGGGGTCTTTTTAGAGTAGATTGCTTCCCTTTGACCATAATTTTGACAAAAATTCTCTTGACATCACGCGATTTTTCTAAGCGTAGTAACATTCTTTGTTTACAAAATGACTTCCCATTTTTAATGCCAATTGTTCGGAAAATTTTGTTTTAGTTATGTGACAAATGCCTCTTCAGATTGTGCTTTCATGATTATTTTTGTGTAAAATTAATTTCTACAGTGCTTTTACATCATAAAAACAAGAGAATAAAATATTTTCATAACAAAAATGGGTGCAACATATAGGTATTGTGCTTCTTATTAAAAAAAAAATGGGGGGGCAAAAGTGATGTGTTTTTGGTGCAAAATATTTTTTTCTGGAGGATTACAGCAGATTGGTGGTAAGTGAAATTAAAAATACATACTTTAAATTTTCATTTGCAATTTATTTTATGTTTCTATGTTGTCTAGTACATTTGGTGTGATTTCTTAAAAATAGCCTAAAATCCTGCGACTCTGGAATGATGCCAAGTCTGGCACTCTGCGACTTCAATGTTAACCCACTTGGGTATTTATAGCGTTTTTCCTTAAAGCTTTGCTGTTTTGTCTCTGCCAAGGTAGTTAGCTACGTTCCTAGAATATGTTAAATGTTTACGTATGTGAATTCAGTTATAAATGTTTTACTGAGCTAGGTAATCGACGAGTATTTCCTAGTTTAGGCACCGTACCGAGGCTCGTTGGGTGAACGTAGCCGAATTGTTTGTATTAATGAATTGACTAATGTTAGATGAGCATAGTCAAATTGTCTTGCGCCAATTGTTTTTGAGGCTTGAAAGAATAAACGTAGCCGAATCGTCATGTAAGTTAAACAAACATAAAGCGTTCATTCCTTCATTTTGTTCTGGCTTGGTTCCACGTAACCTTTACTAAATTGTCTTTTTTGAAATCAGCTAAAGTATTCGTCTCTAAGTTGTTCTCCGGTATGTGTATTCTTTCTGTCTCATTGTTTTGACTGTATCTTGTTTGAATAAGGGTTCTTGAGACATTGTTTGGTACACTTACTAATGTTTCTTGTGTTTGTGTTTCTTTCTTTTCGCAGTATTTTACCACACATCTACTGGCACAAGAAGTAGTTCATAGTCACGTACACAGAAATTAGTTGTCCCTATACTGATATGTACACACACATACGTATTATTAAATGAGTCGTTGACATATTTCGTGAATGTTCTTTGATTACGAATAAATGAAATCTATGCTGCTTCTGTGTTTCATTTGCATCATTACTTGACCAGGCCCTAAATGAATACGAGGCGTTTGACGAGCAAATGGAAATTCTCTTATCTAAATGGCAACGATTACAGGGTTGGATCCAAGGCTCTTTAATAGGCTTTCCTAACAGAGCCATATATGATGCTACCATAATCCAATTTAGAGAACGATAGAAGAAGCAAAGCTGTATAGCCTGCTCATCAATCTGTGCGACTGATAACTTTCAAAATATTAAGACCATTCTGGCAGCTTTCCCTTAGAAGTTTAATATGCGGCAGAAATTTTACTTGTTTAGAAACTTTGATGGTTGGCCATAAACGTGGAGAGAAAGGTTCAAAACCTGGTCCTGTTTGTGATAAAAATGAATGCATTTGGTTTTAGAAAGCAAAAATTGGAAGTTGTTTTCTTCTATTCACCCTTGAATGTTATCTATGCAAAGCTGAAGTTGATGTTCCATCAAGGTTTTACCCTTAGCCGAGATGGAGGAATCATCAACAAAAGGATTTATCGATGCCAGATTTTAACGTTTTTAACTATGTTGTTGATCTTGATGTTAAACAAAAGAGGAGAAAGAATATTACCCTGAGGGACACCCATCTCTAGCTCAAAAAAATTTGATAAAGTGGAGCCAGTCGGATCTGAAACTTTCTATCGGTAAAAATTTTTCTATAAAAATGGACAAGATCTTTTAGAATCCCAAACTTCCAAGTCGTGTCATATGTCTTTACTAGATCAAACAACACAGAAACAACATGTTCATCATTACCCAACGTGTCTCTGATGAACGACTCGAAACGAACGAGATGATCTGAAGTGCTCAAGTTTTTGCGGAAACCACATTGAGAGATATCAAGAGCATTGAGGGATTCTCCCACATCAAAGGCTCATAGATCATTCTTTTCATAGTTTTGCACAGTTTCTAAGGGAATTGTCTGTATCAGAGTGATCCTTACCAAGTTTAGGAATTGGAACAATAACTGCTTCCCGCGCGCCAAGATGGGGGAAAGGAACCAGAATACCAGATATGATTAAATACAGCCAACAGAAGTTTGAGGGAATCTTTAGGCAGGAGCGAAATTAACTGAAATTAACTTATAATGAATATCATCAGGGCCAGAAGCAGAATTATTGGATTTCAGGATGGATCTGTCAATTCTTCCATAGAAATGGAATATGGTTCACAATTATCGAAGTCAAAAAAGCAGGGTTCTTGTTCTTTTTAATCTTTGATGTTTTGGAATTTTGGGGAATAATAAGCAGATGACAAATTGTGATGGATGGTGGAGGCCAACAAATTAGCCACCTGGTTTTTGTCAGTGACAATCCTGTTTTTTTAGACCTTGGATCACAGCCTTGGAGTTTTTTCCTTTAATTCTTTGTATTATTTTCCAGACTGTTTTGCAAGAGGTTTTGGTATGAAGTATGGAACAGAAGGTTTTCCAGGATTTACACCATTTTTGTTTAAAGAGATACCTAGTTTTGGCTCGCAGCTTCTGGTGATGTTTATTTTCAGCTGTATGATTTTGAAAGAAACTTTATTGCACTTGTTTCCTTTGGTGATGAAGAGTAGTGCATTCTTTATCAAACCAAGGGGTCTTCGGAGCAATGCTTTTAATAGATGTTTTGGGTATATTTCCGTAAGCACATTCTGTTAGGATATTAGAAAATTTCAAAGCTAGATCTTCGGAATTTAGAAATCAGCAGCGCAAGGAGAGGAAGAAAGAGGAAGAAGAAGAGGACGCAGAAGAAGAGGATGCAGAAGAAAAGGATGCAGAAGAAGGAGAGAACACAGAAGAACATAATGAAAAAGATGGAGGAAAAGGTGGGAGGAATGAGAACAAGTAGGAGCAAAGAGAGGCGGACATTACATTACATTACATGATTATTGCTTTAGGTCCAGCGGACTCTTCCGAGCCAAATCAGGACCGGACCACCCCTGATCCGCATAAAAGATCTGAAACAACCCTAGTGGTAAAACTGAAAGCTCTCCACCAGCCAGTCACTTTACAAAAAAGACATCCCACGCAGGGGACGCTGAGGCTGTACTCTAATTTATCGAACCCCCGTTTACAAAAAACAAAATAGAATACAAACATCATTATAAAATATCAACAAAACACAAATATAAAATGCCTACAAAGCTAAATAATAACATCATAGGAAGCCCTAGTGACCACCTGGCAGAAAGCGTCCAATATTCCCAAGCTGATCCAACAGACCTCATACACAAATAAGGAGTCTTGTCCCGGAAGAGTTTTCAAGAAAAAAGGCAGGTGACTGGTCTAGCAAAGAAGATAGTATAGCAGATTGATAGAACAGAGCAGGACTGAGAAAGAGCAAATGAGAAAGACAGCGACAGTGGGAATTTAAAGCACTAAATTTCCAGAAAGTGGGGATACTATTTATACTGAAACCCCCGGCACCCCAACGGGGGTGAGAGGCGGACGAGAAGCAGATGAGGAGAAAGAGGAGGACAAGGAGGAGAGAAGGGAGAATGAAGAGGAGCAGAGAAGAGATGAGAGATGGCAAAGGCAAAAGTAGAAGCAATAAGTTCATTTGTACATACACATGCATGTAGCAGAGATGACGTGGAGTTAGCACTTCATGCTACGCTTTGCACTTGTCTGTGCACACTCCTCCTTTCTCTTTCTACTCAATGCTTTCAGTTTGTTTTCTTGCTGCCTCTTGTGAGCCATCCGTGTGCCTTCTTGTCTGCTTCAGCCTTGATTGCTAGGGCCTTCTGTTTGCTGAGTGTCTGCTGATCCATCCTTGTCAATCTGACATGCTGTAGACTTTTCACTTTCGGGAATTTTGTGTAACATCTTACGCACTTCACGAAAAATTCCGCGCAAAGAAAGGATGGCGTCTCTTCTCCGACAAATATTCCTAAATGGATTGATTCACAAAACCAACCAAATGCGAATAAAATGTAACAGCAAAGAGGGACGATTCCCAAATGGTTTGATATTCATACAGTCGGATAATTTTAAACACAACCAAATGAAGACATACCTTTTGGGAAGCGAGATCGAAACAAGTGCCCACGGCGAAAAACAAAGTAACACCTACCTAATATACTCTTTTTTTTTTTCTCAACGGATTTGCACAAATCTCAAGAATGACCCATGGGAACCCTAAATTGACGGAATTCAGTCAACTGACAGAAAAATCCCGTCTCTGGGCAAACCAAACAAACTAGAAGTTGTAGTCTTCTTTTTTTCACCAATCAGTGAGTTTCTCTCAGATTGCTTGGCAACTGAAGAAAGTTGCGCATGCATATCACTGATGTGGCTACAAGGAGCCACTTCATCACTGGGTACTAGACTTGTGTTGGCCAATCCGGTATCATCAACACCCTAATTGCTTGGTCCTGCTGAACGTTTTTTAGGACCTTTGTGAGGATGCTGAAAGGGAGTAAAGAGTAAAATGTCTGGCATAAAATGTCTCAGCTTTACATAACACAGAAAAAGCATATATAGCCACTGCTACTGTGTCTGGCCTGAATTCCACAAACCTATCCATCTGTGTGTTCAGTCTAGATGCAAATAATCAATGGTTGGAGAAACATGCAACGCTTTCAAATGCAAACTGTAAACTTTCAGGGTACAGTTTCCATTCTGCATCCAGATGAACCTTTCTAGATTCTAGACCAGCAGTAGTGTTATCTATCCACGGGGTGTGTGCTGCACAAAGCCAAATGTTGTGCGCATTACATTACATTACATGGTTATTGCTTTAGGTCCAGCGGACTCTTCCGAGCCAAATCAGGACCAGAGAGACGTTAACTTAAAAGGTTATAAAAGTGGTTCAAATCTTAAAATATATACCTGTTACTCTTAAAAACTCAAACAAACTTTCACATGACACCTCTTGAAAAGTCTTCTTTAAAACTGATGTATTAAAAATATGTTCTCTTTCCTCAATCAAATCACTAAATTCGGTCTTAATAATAAAATCCAAAACAAAACGACATGGTTTATATGCGATAAAACAAACCAACATCATGTAAAAATTGAAACAAGTGTTGACCATTGCATATTTTAAAAATCTCTTTGAAAGGTATTGAACCAAAATATCTTTCTCTTTCCTCAATCAGATCAGCACACTCAGAAATGGCGAACGGAAAAGGATTTATCACATGCAAAGCACCATGGTGGTTCTTCTCCATTTAACAGGAAACTGTGGGTGACATAAATATGCCCAATGTAATGGCGAGACAAAACTGTTTCTTCTTTGCGAGTGGATGCAAAGATAGGCAAAGAATCTGACCAATAGGGAAGAATTTGAAATAATTTGTTGTTGATATGGTTAAACCAGTCAGTCTGCCACAGTTGTTTACAATAAGATCCAGTCATACAACGTAGGTCAGAATAGGGCACAAACTGGAAAATCTCTGGAGGGAAGTTGAGATGCAGAGCATCTTTAGCCGCTTTGTCCACTGCAATGTTGCCGCGGATGCCCATGTGACCAGGGAGCCACATAAAAACTATCTTTTTACCCTCAGAAACAAGTTGTGTATGGAGGTCATGGATCTCTGCCAGAAAAGGGTGTGATATCTTTCTCGTGGAAAGAGCTTGGAGTGCTGACAATGAATCGGACATGATTAAAAACGAGGTTCTTTTGGATTGATAAACTTGTTTCAGAGCTAGATGAATTGCCTTGAGCTCAGCTGTATAAACAGAACAAAACTCAGGTAAACGCTGTTGCAAAGGCTGGTCTAAGTGTCTCCCAGAGACCGACGCAGCAGCATCTCAATCTCCTTTCTTTGACCCGTCTGTAAAAAGTGTTTCATATCCTGGGTATAAAGCACATTGTTCTAAATAAAGTTGGTTCAGATGTTTTGTTTTGAGGAAAGCAGACAACTGCCAATTAATGTTTGGGTACCGTACATAATTTCCATGGGGGAGCTTCAGTCTGAAGTTCATCGTCGTTGATGGAAGCAACATCAATGCCTGCTTTTTCCAAATGAGCCTGCATTCTGATGCCAAACGGAGGAATTGTGTTAGGTTTGGCTTCAAATTTCTGAACAAAATCTGGGTTGAAAACACAGTCATAAGCGGGGTTCATGGGATCAGTTTTTAATTTTAGATAATAATTCAGTGACAATTTTGTACGTCTCAGCTCTAGCGGGGGTTCGTTAGCTTCCACGTAAAGGCTTTCACAAGGGGAGGTGCGAAACGCACCCAAAGCAATGCATAGTGCCTGATGAGCAACTGGATCTAACATTTTAAGATACGATTTTCTAGCAGAACCATAAACAATGCAACCATAGTCAAACTTGGATCTAATTAAAGAACGATATAAAAGCAGTAAAGTTTTCTTGTCAGCTCCCCAGTCTGTACCACTGATAACCTTGAGCAAGTTGCAGGCCTGTTGACATTTAGTTTTCAGATGAGGAAGGAAGGATAGCCTTTGATCAAAAATAACCCAAAAAATTGACTTATTGGACTGCTTTTATTGGAGTTTTATTGTGGGTAATATTAGGATCTTGAATAACTCCCCGGTGCTTGAAAAAGTGAATACATTCAGTTTTTGCTTCAGAAAAT
This sequence comes from Oncomelania hupensis, assembly GCA_036898135.1. NCBI lineage: Eukaryota > Metazoa > Mollusca > Gastropoda > Littorinimorpha > Pomatiopsidae > Oncomelania > Oncomelania hupensis. The sequence continues at coordinate 13,118,471 of CM072521.1, read as the reverse complement.
TTAAAACCATTTTGTAAAACCCAGTCTTTAACGGCATTGACACATAACTGTAGCTGACGTTCTGCAAATGCCAAGGTTTAACCTTTGGCTACTAATGCAAAATCGTCCACAAACAAAGAATTGTCAATTCCACGTTTAACGGAACGAACAATATTATTTATTTTAATATTAAACAGCAAGGGAGAAAAGATGCTACCCTGAGGCACTCCCATCTCCTGTTCCCTCGTATCTGATAAAGATCCCCCAACCTTAACCTGAAAAATTCTGTCCGTTAGAAAGTTGGATATAAACAGAGGTAAATGTCCCTTCAAACCCATTTCTTGTAAATCTGATAGAATACCATATTTCCATGTGGTATCATAGGCTTTTTCCAAATCAAACATGATGGCAACGACATGTTCACCCTGGACGAAGGCGTTACGGATAAAAGTTTCCAGTCGCACCAGGTGGTCAACAGAACTTCGACCACTTCGAAAGCCACATTGAGTGTTGGATAAGATATTATTTGTTTCCAGATACCACAGTAAACGGGAATAAACCATTCTTTCCAGCGTCTTGCATAAGCAAGACGTTAAGGTTATTGGTCTATAGTTTGTGGGATTAGTATGGTCTTTGCCAGGTTTAGGAATGGGTACAATAATGGCCTTTCTCCAAGAGGGAGGAAAGGTGCCATTGATCCAAATCACAAGTATATCAACTAACAAGTTAGTATCTCGTATTGCCCCCAGTCGACGTGCGGTGGTCCCGTTGCCCTTGGTTTTAGCCACAAGCTGAGACGGGGATATCCCAAACCTAAAAATAGAATAGAGAATTCTGGGAAATCTGTTCAAGGGAAGTAACTGATCTACTACGGTTGCAGTCATGGTAGCCATTTCTCGCGAAGATGTGCTGGCTGAAATTAAACGAAAGTTGGGAGAGGAACTGCATATTTCTGGTAGTGAACAAAGGCTTTGCTCAATTATCGAAGGAGAACACGATGGAATTATAGAAACATGCACACATGTATCTGAGCTCAGTGCAGGCGATCGTGAGTCTCAGTGAACGATTGTTCACCATTGTCATTGATTCAGCTGCTCAGCTCGCTTCGATGTGATGGTTCATTTATCGCTTGAATCACACTGTAAAATGCACATGAAAATCATGTCAAAGATATGATGATTTGAGTATATGTTCGATTCCGTACCGATTGGAAGGTGGGGTGGAAAAATTCAATCATGGTGATGATCAATCCTATTTTGCAATGATGGTTAGGCCTACTTTATTGTGTATGGTCACGGGTACTTACCTTTTGTAGTTTGTGTGCTTTTTGTTCTGTCGGCCTTGAGTGTTTGCGTCGCCTTGGCTCGTTGTACTTTGTTGTGGTCTCGCTCTCTTTTGATTTTTGAAAGCAAATTCAAATTGCATTGTTTTCCATCAGCATGCGAGGTCAAATTAGACGAATTCAGATCTATTCAATCTTTTTGTGACGCCATTTTGCGTGTGTCTCGTGTGCCATGCACAATCGCGAAGAGTCCTGCCGAAGTCATTTCAGAAAAGGATTTCCCTACCCATAATTCCCCTGGGTTTTGAAGTTTCTAAAAAATTATTTTAGGCCGACGACGCTCTATGGAGCGCAAAGCATATAAAGGGAAGCAACCGGTTGTACGCGCACGTCGACAGAGACATAGAAGGGAGATACTAACTTGTTAGTTGATATACTTGTGTCCAAATCTGATTGAAGATGTCTAGCAGTTGAGAACGTGAGTACCTTGTTAAATGTCTGAGAAATTGATAATGTACATCATCCGGTCCAACTGCTGAATCTGCACTTTTGTTAATTGCGTCGTCAAGCTCGACTAATGAGAACGAAATGTTGTAGTCTTCAGAATTATCACAGGTAAAATTTAACCGTTGTTTTTCTTTACGAGTTTTTATTGTTTGAAAAGAGACAGAATAATTTTCAGAGGAAGAATTTGCAGCAAAAGAAGAGGCCAAAAGGTCAGATACTAGTTTTTTATCTCCGATTACGTCCCCCTGCCAAAGAGCGTATTATAGAAAGAGAGGGAACTTGGAACAGAACCGCGAGATGGAAGATACGAGTTATGCTCCCTTGTTGACATGCTAAAAATGGCTCGTGGCAGAAAGACAAAAGGCGACCGAGTAAAACAGGGCGATGACTTTTGCACAGCCATCAATTGCCGTAATGCCAGATGCAAGAAAATTGTGATGGCAAGTTCTTTTTCAAGTTTCCAAGAGACAAAGAAAGGTAAATTGCAATCGAAAAACTTCTTTTGTGTGTGTTTATATAGGCCTAAACCAAGACCGCTGCAGTGTTGTTAAAACAATCGGGGTGAGGCTTCAGTGATTCATGTTATATCTATTCTATGTGCTAAAACAAAAACTGTTTGCTTGCTGACAGTTTACGTTCAAAAGGTCTCTCACTGTTTACGTTGTTTCTAGGTTGTTTGACTATTATATTTGTGCTTACATTTCAAACGTAGATGTTGTCAGATTGGCAGTTTGGCTTCGTCAAACTGCTTATGTTAACAAGTTAAATTACACTAAGTCTGTTTTCTCCTCGTGATCAAATACTGTGCAAGATAACCCCTTACCTAGGCACAAAAATGGTCCTTGATCTGTTGTAATCCCTTTTCGTTTGAGTGTAAACGGGAAAAAAAATGTAATGTAGACACTCAGTCCTTGTTCTGATCTGTGAATTTTTGCGCATTAGATCCATATTGCGTGGAATGTTGTAGTCTAGGTTCTGATTGTTCTGTCTGATTAATTAATTATTTTCCATGAAGTGACTGATGTTATTAAGCCAGTGATGTGGGAGGTGAGAGGGTTGGGGGGTAGGGGGACACCTGATATAAATTAAATTCACACTATTAGTGAAACATTTTTGTTATTGTGCTTTATTGTGATTAATTGATTGAATGACAGAGCTCTCTCTTCCCCCATCCCCTCTCTCTCTCTCTCTCTCTCTCTCTCTCTCTCTCTCTCTCTCTCTCTCTCTCTCTCTCTCTCTCTCTCTCTCTCTCTCTCTCTCTCTCTCTCTCTCTCTCTCTCTCGATTACGGATTTACACAGTTTCGGATAAATGAAACAGTCTGTCATGCATATTTTAATTTTAAAATATATGTCGTTGATTAAAAAATAATAAATTCCAGGGCAGAAAACGAACCTATGACATACACACATAAGCAGCATAAAAGCACCTAATAAATGTCAATAAGTAAACATAAACAAAAAAAAAAAAAAAAAAAAAGACAGCAGTAGCGGAATGTTAATAATAATGATGGTTAAAAGTTTGGTTTTTGCAAACGTTGCCATAAAAATGTTCTTTTGCAATGGCATAGTCTCAATAAGTTACCACGCACAGATCATTCATATAGCAGATGATGAAATATAGCCAGCCCGAGCAAAGGGAAATAATCCGTGAGAGCATCTCTCATTTTTGTATAGCCCATAATGGAAGTTCTCCCTCTTTCCGTAATAAGCTCTTTGCCCCTGCACAGTAAGGCATGGGCTCACCTGTTTGTTACCTTTATTTTTGAGTTTGCAGACCATTTTCCGAACCTTCGACAGTTTCGCTTTCGAATTTAGACTGGAGCAGAAACCTCTCCACGATTCTCTTCTCTTAAGTTTGAAGAGCTGTCGCCATTGTGCTCGCAAATGTTGGTGGTTCTGTTTATTTTCAGAGGTTGGGTGCAGATACATCATTCTTAAAGCTTTTTTACGGGCTTGCTGAAGTTTTTTACATTCATCATCAAACCAGGGTTTTTTAATTGTATACGGTTTTGATGAAGTTTGCGGGATGGACTCCTTGGCACTGTTTATAACTATGTCAGTGTAGAGCTGTATCAGATCTATGGCATTCGAAAATTCCTGTTACTTAGCACGTAACTGAGCCTCAGACAGGTTAGAAAACAGACTCCAATTAGCTTGTTTTTGTTTCCACCTGCCATGAGTTTGCTCAAGGTTGTCTGAATCATGTTTTAATAAAACCGGAAAATGGTCGCTGCAATAGAGATCTTCTAAAACTGTCCATTTAAAATCCAAAAGTAAGGAGGGATCACAGATCGATATATCAATGTGGGACAAAGAAGCGGTTCTTGAACAGGAAAAAGTTGGAGCACCCTCGTTCAAAGTTACTAGGTTCAATGAGTCTAAAAAGTCTTCAATTATTTTCCCCTGAGAATCGGTACGATCGCTACCCCACAGGGGAGAGCGTCCATTAAAAAAGGGGTAGGTAACTGTTGGATCAAATTCTCAAGTTCACTTTTATTTACATTTATTAATGGGGTCAAATATATAGAACAAACTGTGAGGGAGTTAAAAAGTAAAATTGGGTTAAATGGGACTTTTCTATGAATAAAGAGTGAAACGCCTCTAGAAGATATACAATCTAGAGACGAATAACCAGTAATATCTATAAGATGTTTCTCTGACAGGAGAGTTTCCTGAATGGCTAACACCTCAGGTTGATGCTCCGTCAGCAGACAGCAGAGCTCCTCATAACTTGCCCTTATCCCTCGGATATTCCATTGTAAAATGGCCATAAAAATGAAGTAAAAGAATGCTAAAATTTTCATCTTTGAGAGCACAATTATGACTCTTTAGCTTTCGGACCCTCATCCATCTGGTCCATCAACCCCCCGAAACGGTTCTCCGTTTCAAGAGGCTGATGGTGCTTGGAAGAAAGGGGTCCGGGCCTTTGATTTTTCGTCAAAGCCCTGGAACCCGAACTGCCAGCCAACTTCCTCCCCTTCTCCCCAGCAAAGGACTTTATATCTTCCCTCTCCCCCTCACCCCTTCCAACCTTTCCCTCTCCTCCTCTGACGCTGTTCTGCTGAGCCACTAGAATCTTAGCCGCCTCAGCAACTACCTGGTCGCTAAAACCAGTCGTTGCTGGTGCAGCAGCCTGAGGCATAGCCTCCTTTGCAGCAGGTGTGACGGCTTTAGACACGGCCATCTGCGTGTTGTCGGTGACGGTTGGGGACGTGCCCGTCGGCACGTTATCCAGTATAATCGGTGGGGCTGGAGAACCCCCCTTTTGAGCAAACAACGTGAGCATTTTTTCTAGAGCATCCATCCGTCTGCACAATGTTTCCAAGATCTGCGTCATTTTATTCATGGCAGTGTCCATTGACGGGTGTGCGCTAGGTTCCACATGAGATGTGGAACCCGCCACAGACGCAAAGGACCTCTCTTTAAGAACCGGCCTACTTTCAAGTACTTTTATTCTTGCGTCTCCGAAGGAGCAACTCTCAGTGGCCCGCACCTTTTGGATTTCCAGCTCCAACTGCCACTGAGGACAATCTTTGGAGCTGGAAGAATGATGCCCGGCGCAATTCACGCAGCAAATCGGATTTTTGCATTAATTTTCATGTTTGTCTTTTGCACAATCTCGACACACAGCAGCTCAATGCCTATGTGAATAGCACTCTTAGGTTATCCCACATTTTGCTGGCTGCGGGCTATTTATAGCTTGCCTACACCCTCCCTTTCAGTGAAAGGATAGGAAAGAAGAGCACTGGCAAAGCTATTTATAGCTAGCCTGGCTGAACTAGCTTCAAAACCTAAAAGCTTTGGTTGAGTCGGTGTGGACATATTTATTTGCTTTTACAGGTTTTGCTACCGTGACCAAACCTTTGGCAACGGTAGCATCGCAACGGTCACGGTACGGACGGCGTCACTTTCACCCTAAGGTACCCCACCTCAAGTGACTCCGGCAACTTGGCCATAGCGAAGGTCACAAAAAGTGTGTTGGTGGGGATACGTTTGGGTCCTTTGGACAAAGACACGCTGTACTGCTGTGACCCCCTGGCTGGAGAGCTCATCTCGGATTTCCAATTCCGACATGTCGATCAAATCCTGACATCGGATGACTCCCTTGGAGTAATTCAACCATCCATGCACAGAAACTTTGATTTGTCTGTCAACAAGGACGGTCAAACTCCTCTTTAGAAGACAATCCGATGCCCTTTTGGTTGAGCACTCCACCAGGTAGGCCCCAGATCTAAGTTTCTTCACACCTTTGAACCCGATTGTGCAGACGGATTGGAAACCCTTCTGGATGGCGAACGGAGACAGCTTGCCTAGTGGCATAGCCGGACACGCCCCCTCCACAACCAAAAAACGAGGCCAGGCCCCTTCCACCCCAGATGCACAAGCTTTTTGTCTCGTCTCCATGTCACTGTCTGTGTCCGTGTCCAGTCTGTCATCATGCAGTCGTTGTTTTTTTTGTTGATGCCATGTTAATTATTTGTTAATTCATCCCCCCTGCTCCCCACCCACCACGGAGTCCAACAAGGGGATGCGTCCAAGCAGAAAATCCAGCAAGGGAGCGCACCAGGGCTACAGGGGGGATATACACCCAGACAATGCCGCACTGCCACTATGGTTTTGTTCAAGTTTGACCCATGAGCCGCAGCCTTCTAGCAGAGCTAGGGCAATACACGACCAGCCGCTTGACTGACACGGGCCACGCCAGCCTCCCGTCTAGGAGAAGTCCGGGCCAAAGAGGTGTGTTAGTGTGAGGAACGGAGTCCCTCAGTGACCTCAACCTCCAGGATCCCATTCTCCCCCGACACGGGTTGCCCTGCACGGCAAACGCAGGGGGCCAAGAGAAGGCCACAGAGAAAAAAGGAGGGTAGAAAAAGAAGAAATGATGAGGAAAAAGAAGACAGGAAAAGTCCGGTAAGGCAGAAGAGAGGAAGTCAAAACTGCACAGTTTAGTGGGAGAATTTATGTGTGAAAAGAATATAGATGAAAGGACCAATAAGACAGAAACAAGACAAAAGAGAAGAAAAAGGGGTAGGCAACTTTGTCACCCAGCCAGAGAGAGGCATGGGGTCCACCCCCGGCGCGCGGAGCCGAGCCTGTGGGGGCAATGTTGTGCGCAATACACCAATCCCACAAGACGTTTGTGAGTGTGTTGCAAGAAAGTGAGTGGCTTGTACCCACACACCAACTCAACCAAAGCTTTTTAGTTTTGAGGTTAGGTCAGCCAGGCTAGCTATAAATAGCTTTGCCAATGCTTCCTTTCCTTTCCTTTCACTGGAAGGGAGGGTGCAGGCAAGCTATAAATAGCCCGCAGCCAGCAAAATATGGAGGCACTAAACAGTGCTGCTTACATAGGCATTGAGCTGGTGTACCCATCTTATTGAACTATGGCTGGTACCCATCTTATTGAACTACGCAACTGTTATGTTGTCGCACATCAAATGAACATGTTTGTTCTGTAACTCAGATTGAAAAGATTTCAACACAAAAAAGGCTGTGTTCAATTCCATGTAGTTGATGTGAACAAGGCTTTCAACTGGTAGCCACTGACCCCTGCAGTCACACCTTCACATTCACATCCCCAGACTATCTTGCTAGCCTCAGAGTTAATGACAATCTCAGGGTCTTTAATCATTGTACGCTAAAGGAGCATTGATCAACCACCATTTCAACTTTGCTTTGCTTTTATTTGTTAGCGATATCCTATCCTGTCCTATCCTATCCCATAACTCGGAGGTCGTAGGGTCACCACAGATGATCGTTTAACCAGCGTACTCCATCTTTCCCTGTCCTCAGCAACCCTGATTGTTTCGCTCAGTGTCAAACTAGTCCATTCTCGAATGTTGTCCTCCCACCTCTTTTTCGGTCTCCCTCTTCTTCTACCTCCTTGCACTGTGCCTTGCAGGATGGTCTTTGCAAGACCTGATGATCTGGTGACTGGCCATACCATCGGAGTTTCCGTTTTTTCACCACTGTGTGCAGGTCATCGTGTTGTCCAATGGCTTGTGTGATGGTCTGTCGGACTTCATCGTTGGTGATGTGCTGGGTTTAGGAAATGCCCAGAAATCTTCTGTAGCACCTCATCTCAATGCTATGTATTCCTTGTTGGAGATCTGCTGTGAGGGTCCATGTTTCGCAAGCATATAGGAAGATGGAGATGACAAGGGAGCGCAGCAGCCTTACCTTGGAATGTAGACTGATGGTCCTGTCTTTCCAAATTGGCTTCAACCTTGCCAGGGCAGCAGTTGTTGTGCGGTCCTCGAGGACTTCCTGTCGGGACCCATTGTCTGATACAATGGCTCCTAAATATTTGAAGCTATGCACTGTGTCGATGGACTTTGACTTTGACTTTGATGTCCATGTTGATGCCATTGGTGTTGTTGGTCATCATTTTGGTCTTCTCTGCACTTATTTCCATTCCATAGGCTCTGGAGGTGGTGTCAAGCCTCAGTACCAGCTGTTCAAGTTCCTCTCCAGCCAATCCATCAATGTCATCCGCAAAACGAAGGTTGGATTGCTCTTCCCCCTATGCTGACTGTGCCTTCGTGGTCTGCAAGGGCATCTGACATGATGCGCTCTATGAAGATGTTAAAGAGTGTTGGAGAGAGTAGGCACTCGTACCCCTGACGCACACCGATTGTTGTTCTGAACCAGTTTCTGATGGCGCTGTTGTGGAGGACTGCACTGGTAGCGGTAGTCTTGTCATACAGGCTTTTGATGACTTCAATAATGTTAGGGCTGATGTTGTACACTCTCATGGTTGCCCACAGAGCTGCATGCCAGACTCGGTCAAATGCCTTTTTGAAGTCTACGAACACATGATATAGATGTTGTTGGTACTGTAGGTATTTCTCACAGATTATTCTGAGGTTGAAAATCTTTTCAGTGGTACTTCACACTGCCCTGAATCCTGCTTCTTCTTCAGCTATGATTTGTTTAGCTTGGGGTTTCAACCTGTTGAGTATTATTTTCAGGAGGACCTTGCTGGGATGGCTGATGAGGCTGATGGTGCAGTAATTTTCAAATTCCTGAAGGTTAACTTTTTTGTGAAGAGTGATGACAAGCGACTGGGTCCATGGTGTAGGTCCACTCCCCACTCTGCCACATCTTGTTACTGATAATGGTGAGTGCGTTGATCATCGCTTCTCCTCCTGCTTGAAGCAGTTCCGGGGGGGTGTTGTCCACTCCCGCTGACTTCCCCTTCTTCAGCGATTGCACTGCTGCCTCAACTTTTTCTTGGAGAATTGGGAGGATTTCTTTCTCTTCTCTGTTCTCTGGACATGCTAGAACTGATGGGTCTCCGTTTGGTTTGTGGTTTTAAAGGTCAGAGCAGTACTCTGTCCATCTGTCCAAGACTTCTTGTTCTACCGTAAGGCATATGCCAGACTTGCTTTGGATCGTGGAGACCTTTATATATATTATTATATATTAGCGATATGGGTTCATCATAATCTCCTCCATTCGCTTTCAGAGCCTCCTTCTTATCTTCTTATCAACTACGGTAATGAAAAAAAATCATTTAAATATTTTTTACTCCTTCGGATGAGAGTATAAACCGAGGTCTAGTCTGTGTCACATGCATTCCATCATAGCAGACTTTAAAAGATCCTGACGCTCATGTCCTAGACGGGTGAGTGCCGGTGACAAGAACAAACCCAGCATGTACCTTGGGTAAAGCGCTTCACTTGGGGCTGCTGTACTTTCGAATATATATTTTAAATGTGGCCCATATCTTACAGCGGGGAAACTGGCTACAATCTTGCCAATGGCCTGTGCAACATCTCTCACCAAAGGTTGCATCCCTTTGAGTAGTCTGCCACAACTGTCAATGAGACTTTCAATTCTTTCAGATGTGAGAAAGACTGTCATTGACAGACTCAATAATGACACCAAAGTATTGTATCTTCTTCATGGATTTCAACACTGACTTGGATGGGTGAACAATAAACCTCAAATGTCTGAACAAACCCAAAGTGTCCCTGACATTATCAATACTCTTAGTTTTGTTTCTCTCAACAATTGAGTCATCCAGAAATGCTGTAGAATTATGACCTTTTCCCCAGAGGGTGGCAAAAACCAGTTTATGAATATGAAGCTTAGTAAATTTCCTTGGTGTGCATGAGAGACCATTTGGGAGAGAATTTTATTCATAACTATATCTTCCTTGCATTTGAATCTTTCATAACTTTTTATGCTCAGAATGAATGGGCACATAATAGTAAGCATCCTTCAAGAATGGATGCCATGAAACAACCTTGAGCGAGCAGGTATTCATTTTGAAATATTTGTATGTGATCTCCTCATTCAAATCCAGTAGGTTTAAATCATTCTGATTATCCCATCTTTCTTTGGTAATGCAAATACCAGGAAAAGTACCTGTGGGATCGTAAGGCACAAAAGGAAATTACACCTTTTTGATAAGTTTTGCCACTTCTGAGTCAATGACAGCTGTCTCATTCGCATTAATTCTGCACTGAGACAATGAAGGTAATACATCCATATTACAATCCAGTTCAATTCTGACCTTGTCTACAATTTCAAGTATTTCCAGAAGTGAGATGTCTCCACTCATTCTGAAAGTGCTTCAATCTACCACACCCACAAATCTATATGCCCATAACTAAGGTTTGTACCGTGGAGGGTAGACGCTTGACAAATTTGCTCATCCAAAGTTCGTTAGTAGTTAGTTGCTGTTGTGACCATTGTTTTTGTTGCCAAACGAAGTGGCATTTGTTTGTCCCCTTTTCGTTGTTGCCAGAAATATGGTTGTAATTGGGGCGGCTTTGGGCACCTTTGCTTATCAGTCCTAAAAAAAAAGACCAGAACCTATGCCCTTCGGAGTGAAGGAGTGTCTCTCGTTTTCAGGCGAGATATTGGCGCCTAGTTTGTCCAGCTCTTTCATGTCATTCATAGTGGCTTCCAAATTGTCACCAAACAATTTGTCAGTCACTGGCACCCCGGATTTATCATCACACATGTGGGCGATTGTTTTGTTTACAAATGGCCTCAATGCATTGCGCTCGGCTCAGAGTCGGTATCAGTCAGAAAGTTTTCTCCTCTTTCAATCCTTTGACCTCACAATGTCCTCTGCGAGCAAATCAAACCTATTTTGCCATTTAGCATCAAGTTGTTGTATTAGTTCAGTCACATCCCCTTCGTTAGAATGCCTTTCTGATTCTCCATCCATTCCGATTGACTGCCAAATCTCGGGTCTCTTTCATGCACAAGGCAATACAAAGCTATATAGTCGGGGCCGAACACAAGCGGCATACAGTTAAAGATAAAACCGATTCAAGGAGATCCTTTGCCTTTAAAAACCGGTAGCAGTAAAAATGTAATTACTTATGATTTCGAAGCTTGTACAGGTCAGGTATACCCAACAGGACACACGGTCACAAATGCTTTTTCTTAATCAATTGTGGGTGTACAGATTCCTAAAGGCGGTAATCAGTACTGTTACACTCAACAGAGACACAATATAGCATCTCTGTCCAGCTAGTCTGGCTGCTTGCTCACGACTGGTGATGAATGCGCACAAATTCTCATATGTATCTCTCTGCCGACCAATCAGCAGAGGGAGCATAATAAAAATGTGTCCAGTCATTCTTGAGGTAAAACAAACAAGCCATTCAATTTTCAGGCATTCACACATAGCTGGAAAAAAGCAATTTCAAACGTTAATTTTCTTGCATCTTGACTTTATCCTACAAAATGAACAAATGGAATGATGGTCCACTAGAGGAACCACCATCTGTAAGCAAATAATTATTAAAAGCCAATTTTTGGATAAAGCACCAAACGTGTTTAGAAACTGATGAAGCAAATCAACATTGATCTATGAGAAAGTGCAAACATGACAGATCTAAAATGCTTAGCAGATTATCTGCATAACCCATACCTGTCAAGGGGTTTTCGGGTTGTGGTGTAGCAATTTAACAGAAAAACCATAGCAAATGGAGGTTTGGTGTAGCACTAATGTGAATCACGCGATTCGCAACAAAACTGGAAACTTCTGCATCCAATATAAACACACACATCCAATGTGTTTACAAATTTATTGTAAAATCTTGTTAATGCACAACACTTTAGCTATTACCATTATCATTATCATTATCATTTTAAACATTTTCATGTAGATACGTTTTTCAAAATAAAAGTGAAAATGCAAAAAAAAAAACAAAAAAAAACATAGACAGAAAATAAGCTAGGCAATCATTAAAAAAAAAAAAAAAAAAAACAAACAAGGGAGACAATCACTGACACAGAAAAAGCAGATGAACTTTTTTCCCCCAAACAAATTTGCTTATTCACAAAACATGGTTTACAATGCCTTCCTGGTCGTTTGAGTTTTTTAGGTGGAGGCTTTGCCATTTTCTTTGTTCAACTCCGTCTGTCTTTCCCTCACAAAGACTGATTGTAGACTGAAGTTCTGAACAACACGTGTTGCGGAAGTGCGGTGCTTTTACTAAGTGTCTTTAAACCTGACTCGACTGGAACAGACTACTTTCGCGCGAAAACCCCCTTGGTTAAAAATATTATCGTCACTTTTGGAAAAATTGCGTAGGAGCTTTGTGAAACGCCGTAGCAATGGGAAAATGTTTAAAATGCGTAGCGCTACGCAAAAATCCGTAGCATTTGACAGGTATGATAACCAAAATAATAAAATTCAGTTATTATTCTAGAAATAAGTAAACAATGTGCTTTGAACGAAAAAAAATAAATTCCAAGCGTCGGATTGACTTATAACGACTGCTACAGACAGACCTGTATCCTCAAAATCAATAATATCAGTTCAGCCGTTTTTGAAATACTGAGCAAAAGTGTTTAGTACCAAGTTGACCCTTGTGACCTTGGTCCAAAGCAAAAACGATTGCGTGGTAAGCTGGCCACAAACCTTGGTAATGTTCTTATGAAGACTGGTAAAATTCCATTTAATAGTTCTTAACCTATGGAGGGCAACAGACCAAAAAATGGAAAGATAGACATTTGTCTCGTTCTGATTCCTGACTATTTCAAAGTATTTCCAATATTATAGATTATATCGAGATACCAATATGGTTTGCTGCGCTAAAATTGTGACATTTAAGGAGATCTGAGATTACCTTCATGTAGCTCCTTGCGTACTTTGTCTGTATCTTCCTGCAGCACATTTTTCTGTGTGGTCAGAACAGCAACATACATTTCCAGGTCAGTCCTGGCCGCTTTCTCAGCTTTTACTATTTTCAGCAACTTGTCTACCTGTCAGCATGAGACAAAAATAGAAAAGCACAGCCATATGATTCACATGCTCCTTATAGAACTTACAATATTCTACATAAACACGAGTGCCAAGTGTGGATTGAATAAAAATTGAAACAAAATGGATGCAACAAATGCAAATACTAACTCTGATCTCGTGATGATCTTGACCTTGAGATAGATATTCAGTGCTTATACAGTGGAACCTCTCTACAACGACCTTGAAAATGTTGACAAAAATCGGTCTTTATAGAGAGGGGTCTTTATAGAGAGGGGTCTTTACAGAGAGCATAATGGCCTTTTCTTGAATCAATTTGCCAGTGATCGGAATATTCTTTCTTCTAGCATCCAGAAACCAATCCCAAACTTTCTCATTTACTTCCGAGTATGTTGTCTTCCTCCGTTTTGATCTCGTACGATCGGCATTATCACCACTTTCCCACCTTTTAAGAATGTCATCTTTGTCTCGGATAATTCCTTGAATTTGGGTTTTTCCAACTTTAAGACTCTTTGCGATCGCAATGGCAGTCTCTCCTTTTTTGTGTCTGTTTACAACATTAACTCGATCTTCCAGAGATAAAAATTGTCTTTTCTTTGTAGACTCCATCATCCCATCACGCTTTCTTTGCTTCTTCTCAGTGCCGCGCTCGTGATGTGAATAAAGTGAAATGCAAACCCCAAACGAGTAGAATCTAGAATGTGACGTTACAAGATGACGTCAAACTTATAGAAGATTATTTTATCGGCTGGCGTGTCACATATAGGTACCTGTCTGACTGTGCTGAACAAGATCGTAGACAGTTTTTATTGTGCAGTCATGCCGAGAAGGTCGCTATACGGTCTGCAAAGATCGGTCGTTAGACGTTATAGCGAGGGAGTCGCTATACTGATGACAGCAACATAAGGAAATACATCGGTTAAAATAAAATGGGTCGTTGTAGCGGAGGAGTCATTATAGAGGGGGGTCGTTGTGAGAGGTTCCACTGTAGGGTCTAGCAGACTGCCAAGAGCCGAATCAGGACCACACAAAATTAAGGAAAATCAGACTAAACTGTTAACATTTAAATATGATACAAAATGTAAATAAAATCAGTCTAACTAATAAAATCCAACCAAGAATACAAAACAAGACGATATGATTTAAATGCGATAAAACAAACCAACATCATGTAAAAACTGAAACAGGTAGATAGATATATATCCGGTGCTTATAGGGTCCAGCGGAATGCCAAGAGCCGAATCAGTACCACACAAAATTAAGTAAAATCAGACTAAACTGTTAACATTTAAATATGATAGAAGATGTAAATAAAATCAGTCTAACTAATAAAATCCAACCAAGAATACAAAACAAGACGATATGACTTAAATGCGATAAAACAAACCAACATCGTGTAAAAACTGAAACAGGGGTTGACAATTACATACTTTAAAAATCTCATTAAAAGGGATTGAACCATCTTTCTCTTTTATCAACCAGATCAGCACATTCAGACATAAAATGTTGTAGACATTCCTTCGGTGAAGTGTGAAACACCCCCTGACAGATCCGAAGACCTTGAGGATGGATTGGACCCAAGGCTTTCAAATAGGCTTTTCTAGCGGAACCATATATGATGATACCATATCCAATTTAGAGCGTACCAGAGAACGATAGAGGAGGAGCTAAGTCTGCTTGTTTGCTCCCCAGTCTGTGTGGCTGATAACTTTCAAAACATTTAGACCTTTCTGGCAACTTTCCCTCAGGTATTTAATATGTGGCAGTAAAGTAAATTTGCTGTCAAAAATAATACCCAAAAATGTTTGTCACAGGGCAGTCTGTGATGAAACCGGGTAGACTGTGTGGGTGAAGAGTATAAGGGCGGGGGTAGTAACTGCGTGTTGTCGTATGCGTGGTTATGCGTGCAAATCGTGATAAACAGCATAAGGTCGGTTAGCCAGTAGAGAAGTTTACTCACTGTAGGTCAGAACAGGTTGTGACAGAGCTACGGTGTAGACGTGGTTGTCTTGTGCTCTGGGTTTTTGTTGGTGTGTTCTGTGAATATAGGGTAGGACAGTTAATGACGGATGATATTAACTGGTCCAGGCATACTAGTTGGAATATTGCTTTTTCTACAGTGTTACGCTCAGTACGGAGTGTAGTAAGAATAGAAAAGTGGTGTTAGTGTGTTTAGTTTAGCATTGAGGAAGTGTCTGCTGAAAGAAGCTACGCACTACAAGGATTACCCTATGGGAGTATTTTCGTAGGAAGCAGTTGGAGAAGGGCTACGGAGTACGCGTACATTCAAACCGTGTGGGTGAGTGCAGGGGTGTTATTTTCCTCACTGTGCCCAGTAACCGAGTGCCGGCTGTTTGGGGTGTTGTACGATAGTTGTGTGCGAGGCTAGGGAAGGATGAGGATGGTTGCACTGAGGAGAGGCAGAAGGAAGGAAGAGTGAGAGTGAGGTGGGAGAATGAGTGGGAGGATGAGGGTAAGGATGGAGGTGGTTGCTGTTGTTGTTGTTGAGGTTGCTTGATATGAATAATGTGTTGGTGTTTACATGTATTCATTTGCAGCATTGTTCATTTCATGCATTCATAATTTCATTGAATTTTATGATATTCGTTGTTTACCAGTGACAATAACAGTAGCTAAAAGGGAAATAAGCGAGAGAGAGTCAAGGAAAGGGAAGCGGACAGCAGTTGTGCCCCTCAAGCATCAGAGATTAGTTGTATGAGAAGGAGGGGGGAAAGTGTTGGAGGGAGAGGGATAGAAGCAGGTAGACAAGTTATTAACGATGCGGCAAGCATGTTGCAGGTTCGACAGTTCGTCGTTCGATAGTTCGACAATTCGTCAGTTCGACAGCTCGTCGACTGGTCAGCGTTGTTCAACGTTACCAACGTCGTGCATCGACGACGACGGCACTTGGTCGAGTGGACTGAACATCATCACCACCATCAGTAACGTCTGTGTTCATCGTTGTCTACGCGTCCTCACCATTGACTTCATCATCATCATTCCACAACCCCCACCATTCCTGTGGTGGTTGTGACGTGGGTGGACGGAACCTGGCCTCGACGTCGCGGTGTGGCTGACTGGAGGAGTCCAGCTGTGAGACGTCGACGGTGGCAGGGCTGCCGCGACTACTGCGTCACCATCATCATATCATCACCATCGTCAGCGGTGAGTGGGGGCAGCGACGCCACCCACGTTTGGACATCATCGGCACCGGTCCGATAACAGCTACGAGGAGGAGGTGGATACCTTTACGAGGAGGCGACAGGGACTTCATCCCGCCAGGTGGGCCCGTTCTTTGTTGTCCCTCTCCTAACACTCGACCCCCCCCCCCACCCCACCTCGTTTGTTTATGTGCAACGGACATTTGCTATGCACAGTTCGATACAAAGACGTGGTTGAATAGCAACCCCCGATCATCCTGGCATACCATTCCATTGTTCATTGAACCATTGAGTGTTTCATCACCATTTTCTTCGTTACATGTGTAAATGTTGTATGTGTATGAGTGTGTGGCTTGAATGAATAAATAGTTTGAAAGTTGTATATATAATCGTTGTGTTATCATCACTTCCGTCTGCTGGAAATTGTCATTCTGTCTGGGTTGTCTGCGTGAATAAGTTGTTTGTTTGTGGTGTCTGCTTGGACAGAGTCGTGGCGGTGACAATGTTACTTGTTTAGACACTTTGTTGGGTTGGCCATAAACATGGAGAGAAGTCATAAGTCATAAGTCATAATCTTTAATAATCCATAAAATGGAAATTACAATGTCGTCAAGGAAATCTTTCACTCAGCACAATTATAAATATGATAAAAACATACATGTAATATGCAACATTAAGGACGGCATGCTAACAATCAGGCAAAAGAGAAACACCATATACACTTATCTTTAGGCATGCATTATACTTTTTTTTTTATAGCAATGGGAGTCAAAAAGTATATAACACATAGTAAGCAAAAGTAAACTGCAATCATAAAAAGGGTATAAAAGACTATTATTTAAGAATTTATACACATAAAAACATAAAAGTGTAGTTTAGCATTAGAAAGAGCATACTGCACGTTAATTCTATAGTGCGGTAGTGAGTCCCTCCCAGGTGGGAATGCAGCTAGTCAGTATGTTAGTTAGTCGTGTGTTTTGTGTTTGCCCTATCTAATTGCTCGTTGTACATCTGAATGGCTGTCGGAATAAATGAATGTTTGTGCCTCGTCGTTTTTGTCTTTACTGCCCTATATCTACCACTTCTCTCTATCAACCTACTGGCAAATTCCATGTACAGAGGATGATCGCTGTCGGCCAGAATTGCTGTCGTTTTCTTCACTACCTGTCTCTTGTGGATAGTCTGTATGTCGTCTTGCTTACTCCCGACCACCCCACCTGCTTTCTTGATGACGAGAAGGGTTCAAAACCTGGTTTTGTTTGCAATGAAAATGAATGCACTCGGTTTTAGAAAGCAAAAATTGGAAGCCGTTTTCTTTTACTCACCCCTGAATTTTATCTATGCAAAGCTGAAGTTGACGCTCCACCCCAGCCAAGGTTTTACCCTTAGCCGAGATGGAGAAATCATCAACAAACAAGGATTTATCTATGCCAGATTTGACGTTTTGAACTATGTTGTTGCTCTTAATGTTAAACAAAAGAGGAGATAAAATGCTACTCTGATGGACACCCATCTCCTGCTCAAAAGAAACTGATAAAGTGGAGCCAAGTCAGATCTGAAACTTTTGTTGAAAGATATACATAGTTTTAGCTCGCAGCTACTGGTGATTAAGTTTATTTTCAGCTGTAGGATTTTGAAAGAAACTCCGTTGGGCTTGTTTCCTTTGATGATGAAGAGTCTTGCATTCCTCATCAAACCAAGGTGTCTTCGGGGCACTGCTATTAATAGATGTTTTGGGTATATTTTCGGAAGCACATTCTATTAGGATATTAGAAAACTCCAAAGCTGGATCTTCGGAACTGAGAATCTTATTGGTAATTCGACAAGCTGCGAAGTGTCCAATTTGGTCCCAATCTGCTTTTTTGGAATTCCAGCGCCGCTGGGTCTCCTCAGATTGATCTCCTAGAAACTTTAGAAAAACTAGAAAATGATCACTCCCAAAGAGATGTCCCTGACCTGTGGCTCCACATAAACATTACGTTCAATACAATGAACTAAAGCAAAAGTTGTATGCACACACACACACACACACACACACACACAATATATGGTGGTCTTGTGATGACCTTGACCTTGGCATTACATTACCATGTATGATCAAATAACTCAGTGGATACATACTATGGGTCAAATGTATTATTTTGTAAGGCCAAAAATGACTTTAACCTTCAAGATCAATGCAAAAAGGTCACATATACAGCACTTAAAGGTCTATCCTGGCCATCTCTTATGCTGCCAAAGGCTTTATTTGACATCACTAAAAACTCCTCGGTTATACCGGCCACCGCATGTACAGCCCACCGCTTATACCTACTACGATTTTTCTGTCCTGAAAGTATTTTTCTCTGAATGTACTGGCCGGCAATTTTCTGTACTGCCATAGATCAGCCAAGGTTTTCCATGTCCAGGTCTGAACTACAGATGTAAGGCCAACACAAAATGATTAACCCCAAGCAGAATGACCAATATATATGGGTGACTAGAAGTGCTGAGAAAGAAAATCGGCCTCCAAGGTCAAGGGTAATGGGTTCGATTCTAATGGTAAAAAAACACACTGGTTTGCTAGGCATGGTTCAAATTGTGAACAATATTCAAGATTTAACTGTAAAGGTTCATGCTGTGATGCGATTACCATGCTTTTAGAATTTTGTGGATGAAGAATCATGATTATGGCTGCACCGATATGTGTTATTTCTTGTTTACTTTTCTGTTAAAAAATTTTTTTTTTATCTATTGATTTAAAGAGCCATCATCTGCAAAAAGGTCACAACTTTTTCTTTGCTAGTAATATGGAGTAGTAGGTCATTTATATAAATGCAGAAAAGTAAAGGACCTAAAACTGAGCCTTGTGGTACACCACATGAAGAATATTTTGGAGAAGAATATTTTCCATTCACATATAAATAAACGTTTGATTCTCTGTGATAGGTATGATTGGAAAAGATTGATGACATTGGAATTTTTTAGGTAGACAACAAGTTTTTGCAGGAGAATGGAAACAGAAAATAAAGAGAAAGAGAAAAAGAAAGAAAAAGAAAGAGAAAGAAATAAATTTGCGCTAGTAATCACATCCAAAACTTTCCACTGACCTATTACTTTACCAGCCAACACTTTTCACTGTTTTACTTTTCAATTAAACATCTACTCTGTCTCATCTCAGCCACTCAAACTTCAGTCATCCCAATCTATGTACAACCTCAACAAAACACAGTGAACTCTAACCCTAATTACCCCAAACCCAACCCTAACCCAACAGAGTAGAGTGGTCAAGTGCAACTGTGAATTCTCACCTCCATTTCAGTAACTGTTCATGCAGATGACACCATTCTACTTTGAGTAGGCTGCATTAGTCCTTCATTTGAGTAGAAAAGTTACCAACAAAATATTTTATTTTATGACTGATTTAATAATATACACCATACCACTTTTATTCTCTCTCTCTCTCTCTCTCTCTCTCTCTCTCTCTCTCTCTCTCTCTCTCTCTCTCTCTCTCTCTCTCTCTCTCTCTCTCTCTCTCTCTTGACATCGATGTGTATTACTTCCGTGTAGCATTGTCTTTACTTAGATTTGGAGTTCTGCCCATCAACAACAATGCCCACAGATACAAAGAAGACGTTTTAGCTAGAAATTGCATTGTTCGTAAAAACATTGTCGAGAATGAATATCACTTTTTGTATAACTGCCCCATGTATAATGATCTAAGAACTCGTTTTTTGTCTAATCGACCTGCATGTATAACAAACCAAATTCAAAGAAATGACCTTGTCCACGTAGGATCCTTAGTAAATTTGTAAAATGTTGGTAGAATCGTTGAAGTAATGTATATATATTATATCCAAATTGTCCTTCTGCATGACAATCGACACACTTCCATTTGAAGCAGTATTTACATTTTTTCTTCGTCTATATGGTGCACTACTCTACTCCCGACCATTACCCACATTATCAACGAGAGTCTGTCCTCTGGTGTTGTTCTGTCTGTGCTCAAAGCGGCTGTCATCAAACCCCTCCTTAAAAAGCCAAGTTTAGACAAAAATAATCTAAAGAACTATAGACCTGTTTCAAACCTCTCCTTTCTGTCCAAAGTCATAGAAAAAATTGTTCTCAAACAACTGTTTGCCTACCTATATGATAACGCTTTACTTTGCCCCAACCAGTCTGCCTACCGACCCTTCCACAGCACTGAGACAGCCCTCCTAAAGGTAACCAATGATCTGTTGCTTGCCTTAGATAATGGTAACGTCTCCGCAGAGCTTATTCTAGGATTTTGAAGAAGTGGGGGCAGGCCCCCCTCCCTTGAAAAAAAGGGGGGGGGGGATTAGGCCCCCTTCTGACCAAAACAGTGGGGGCGTCTTCTCGGCATATATATGGTGTACACACAAACAAATATCCATATCGGTTTTCTCCCGTGATGTTCCCGGATAAACTGTGAAACAGTCAAGTGTCGCATTCTCTTCAAACAGCAAGTACACACAAATCGCAGACAAAATATATCACAAACAGGTATCTGTAACCTTGCTTTCACAACTGTTGCATAAAAGCTCTGCTATTTTAGAAGATCAGTCATGGGAAAACAGTGTGACTGTCTTCTTCACAGTTCCTCCACTGAATTCGAAGTCAAAAAGCGTGCGCTTTTTCGAAGCCATTCTGATTCTGATTGTACACCAGTTCCAACCGGTCAGGTTCATCGATGCCACACTCAGAAGAAAGGTGATTGGTCAAAAAGAATAGCATCGGCCAATGAAAATTTGAGACACATCGCATATACAAGAGAGCAACTTCCGTTTAACTCCAGTTTCCGCTACGCCCTAGCAGACGACAGAAACGTCACAGTAAAGCCCGCTTCGATCAAGGCATGTAGCGGGATATTTCCAATCTCCGCGGGATCGCGAACGCGCTCATCGAATTTCTTTGCGGGAAAAAAAACTTTTTGTGCGTGATCCCGCGCATACCGCGCCCTAGAATAAGCTCTGACGTCTCCGTTCTCACCTTATTAGACCACTCAGCCGCCTTTGACACAGTCGACCATCACATTCTCTTTAACACTCTTCACAACACTACTTTGGAATCTCTGGCTCGGTCCTGGCTTGGTTCCACTCATATCTTTTTGACAGATCACAAGCAGTCACCGTCGATGGCTGTTTCTCCAGCACAGCAGACTTGTTGTGCGGCGTGCCTCAGGGTTCCGTTTTAGGGCCGGTGTTATTCACTCTGTACACCAAGCCACTGCTTCTCCTGCTTGGAAAGCATGCTGTTGAGAGTCAGTCATTTGCAGACGACACACAACTGTATAAATCCACCGCCCCCTCTCTCATTAATTCCACTGTTCAGACTTTCAGAGTTGCCAACCCTCAAAAAAGTTTTCAGTAGTAAAAATTCTGAATTTCAGTAGTTTTATGACATTTTCAGTAGCCATACGTCCTCGCTTTTTTTTTTAAAACGAAGACATGCATACACAGTCTGCAACGAAGGTCGTAAAGAGTGTTTCCGCACGAATTATTGAGAGATCCATATCGGGCTTGAAGAAGGTGGTTACCGACTGAACAGGGACTAACTTTTCTGGATCAGGGCAACGACTTTTGTGACGGTTGCCATTCACGTGTCGCGTCACATCGTGGAAGCCGCCATGTTGAATGCTAAAATCTGCCAAGCACGCTGTACAATACAAGCTGTGTTTTGATCTCGATGACGCAGTGATGCACGGAAATTTTTCAGAATACTCTTTCCTGTACTCTTGATTTGCTGTCCTCTTCTTTTTTTCTGGGCTTTCATCGCTAGTTTTCTTTCTTTTTGGCATCATGGATTCAAAATATGCCGCACACAAACTTTTCTTCTCGCGCTGTAGAACATGACCCGGAAAGGAAAGTGTCACAGAAAGGTCGAGGTTTTGTGCACCGATTGGCCGTTTGCAAAACCACTTCACGGTGATTGGTCGAATTTCCTAACATGCACTGGGAGCGTGATCTATTACACCGTGCATGTAAACCGAATGACCGTGACCTTGAGGTGCTACGGGGGGCACAGGCGCTCAATAAAACCGTTAAAACTGTAATATTATCGTCGAAAATTGACATTCCGTAGTAAATTTTCGATTTGCGTAGCTCCGTAGCCACGTATTCATTTCCGGAGTAAACTACGGAAATTCCGTAGTGGTTGGCAACCCTGGACTTTAAAGAACTGCATCACAGACATTAAGTCATGGATGACACTCAACAAGCTTAAGCTTAATGATGATAAAACCGAAGCCCTCCTCATTAACAAGCACAAAACCTCCTCACTCTCGCCTCTCCCAACATCGCTTACAGTAGGGACAACAAACATTCAGTTCTCATCCTCAGCAAGAAATCTCGGCTACATTCTCTCCGATGACCTGTCCCTCAACAACCACATCTCCAGCGTCTGTCGCTCTGCATACACGGCCATACGCCAAATCAGCTCCTTTCGCCACTATCTTACAGTACCTACCACCAAAACCCTAGTCTGCGCTCTCATCCTTTCTCGTCTTGACTATTGCAACTCTCTCCTTGCTGGCTCCCTAAAACACATCATTGACAAATTACAAAAGGTTCAGAACTCAGCAGCTAGACTAGTATTCCGAGCTAAGAAACGCGGTCACATCACACCTCTACTATATTCCCTTCACTGGCTTCCTGTGCAAGCACGCATAGAGTACAAACTCTCTGTTCTCTGTCACAACTTCTTCACAGATTCTTGTCCTTCCTACCTTGCTGATCTACTGTCTACTCCCCTTCACGCACTTTAAGATCTTCTGCCGACACTCGCACACTCAAGGTTCCCGTCACCCGCACTAAGACATACAGCCAACGTGCATTCGCTTACTCCACACCTAAGCAGTGGAATTCCCTTCCCTCCCATATCCGCAACATACAATCAACACAAGCATTCAAAAAGGCCCTCAAAACCCACCTCTTCAAACTGCATTATTCAGATTGATTTGTATCCCGCTGCCATTCTCTCATCTTTTGTCTATGTCTGATCCGTAAGTGTATACACGGCTGTAAATATTTATACTGTTTTTCTTCCTGGGCCTAACCGGGCATATAAATAGCTGTGAATAGGTTTTTGCTATTCTATTTCTGTCTTTTTTGTCATTTGTGCACATAGTTGTAAATAGTCTATTTCGGTCTTTTTTTTTTTGTAATTTATGTACATAGTTGTAAATAGTCTGTACCTTTACTGTTCCGTCTTTGGTGTATTGTAGCAAAAGTGATGTTTTATCGAGTGCATGTATTTATATGTACAGTAATGATTATATGTAATGACTATGTAAAGCGTGGTGAGTCTGGTCATAGGCTGGAGTACCCGCTATATAAAAATCCGTTATTATTATTATTATTCACTACACCACATACTGAAGCCTTGCTTCCAAGGAAAAAGTATTTTGTTAAATTTGTACAGGTGCATATATGTGTTATATATGTTGGTTGGTTGTTTTATTAACGTCTTTTTTCATCAAGATGATAAAGACCATACATACAGATTCACGCATTTAAACAGACACATATAAACACATACATACACCCAGGGACTATTAATATCTATCTAACAGAACAATAACAATTTCAGTTAAATAAAACGAGCGGCTTTTGCCAATCCCACACTTAATTCATTACTAATGTTTTTAACTGATGTTATAGTATTTACTTCAAGGGGCAAAAGAGGATGAATCTGAATACAATCAAATAATATATGTTTTAGAGTTAGAGGTTCATCACAAATGCACTTTACATTTTTACAATATTTGGTTTTAATTGAATTTAATAATATTCTGTTTGCAGTAGATGAAACTGATCTGGGAAATCCACGAAGATTTGTATAGTTTGTATAGAACTGAAGTTTCTTTACAAGATCATTTTCAATATTATTTTGAATTTCTTTGGAAGACAGATTTAATTTAATTGATAAAGAATTAATATTTATTGCACCTAATTTTGCAGCATGATCAGCCCAATCATTGTATAAAAATCCACAATGTGATGGAATCCAACAAAAGGTCACTTCAGTACCACTAATTATCAATCCATGAATAATGTTCTTAATCTCAAAAATAATTTCTTTTCGTTCACAGTTAATATTAGCTTTTAGAGCATCTAAAACAGATAGAGAATCTACGCATAGAACTATACTAAATATATTCAGACATAAACTAGAAATTTTATTTAGAGCCATTAATATAGCAATTAATTCCGCAGTAAAAACAGAATAACCTTTTCCTATATAAAACGATTCTGATATTTTCAAATCTGGGATAACAAAAGCAGCTCCTGTTTCCCCTGTTTCTAACACAGATCCGTCAGTGTATACTTTTAAAGTTTCTGAATATTTCTCACATAAATGATTCCGAACTTCCACTGTAAGGTTCTGATTTTGACTCTTTTTTTCATTACAATAATGTATATCATAATATGCTGTTTCAAGTTCCCATGGAGGAACTGGCGATATTATATCCTTACGTAAATTCTCAATATGTGTTATATCTAACTGGATAATATCATTAGTATATGTTGCTATTGTTTGAAAAGAGTGCACCTTTTGGGCATGTTTTGGAAAATCTACATCCGATCTAATAAAAAGCTCTTCATCTGTACTATTATTTACAGCTTTTGCTCTGATTATATATTTCGCACAAGATAATCTCCTATAATCATCTAAGTTCATAATTCCTGCAAGTTTATATGCTTCTGTTGTTTTTGTATGAATAGGCACTCCTAAAGCTAATTTTATTGCCTTACTGTCTACGCTTTGTAACTTTTTGAGGTAACAATTTGGAGAAGAAAAATATGCTTCCTGTCCATATGTTAACTTTGATCTCACTAGGGCAATAGCTAAATGAACTAATGTTTTTTCATCTTGTCCCCAAGATTGTTTGCTTATAATTTTCAGTAGGTTATAACTTCTAACAGCCTTTTGTATTACATACTCTATGTGTCTTTTCCAATGTAACTTGCATGTTAAATATACTCCTAAAAATTTAACCTCTTTAACATATTTTAATTGTTCATTGTCAATTACTAATTTTGGAAGTTGTCTTGGTTATATATTGTTATATATGTATAATTATGTGTATATATGTATGTGTGTGTATTTGTGTGTATATTTGTGTGTATATTTGTGTGTGTGCATATATGTACATGTATGTAAGCTTACATATCTACTAATACATATTGTGTATTTGCAGTGTTTCATTACGTTATTTTCCCACTTCGGTGGCTGACGCTCGGATTATGTGCGTATGAGTGGGTGTGTGTTCGCGCATGTGACGCGTGCGTGTGGGCATATGGGCCTATGGCCAAAATGCTAATAAATTGTCAAAGTCAAAGTCTCTCCCTCTCCCTCTCTCTCTCTCACCCACCCACCCTAAAGCCATTGAAAAATGCATTAAATTGGGCACAAGCATTAAAGACCTTATAACTCATTCAATATCTGTGCGGGTTGCATCCCTTTTTATTGTACTATACTGGCCGATTTGTATGAGTTACTAAAAAAGTATTAAAAACAAGAACTAGTAACAGTTTAGGTCCATAAAGAGATTGGAATGGACTAATAGCCAAGTTTGATAGAATTACCTTTGCAATTTAAAGATTTATTTGGAAAAAATACACACGCCCTCTCACCCCTCAAATTTGCACATCCGTCCCACAGAAAAAGCTACAAATAGTGTAACAATTCAATAAAAGACCTTTCCCAGATTGTTTTGGAGTCCAAACTTGTATGTAGAGATAATAGATTGATCTTTTAGATGTATTCCAATTTTGCACTGATCTTAAAGGTCAAGGTCATTTTAGGCCTTAGTATTACTTTGCATTTTTTTGCCACTTTTTCATTTTTTTTAATCTTCTGAGCACTCATTTTAATGTTTAATACTGCAAGTTCTATAAGTAGCATGTGAATTATGTGATCTTTGCCCTTCTAGTTATGTATGTACATGAAAAATTTCAACATAAATGTCATTGTACAGTGCAGTCTTTTAACTCTTTCAATACATTGCTACGCTATGACATTGCGCTATAGCGTAGCAATGTATTAAAAGAGTTAAGAGACTGCACAGTACAACGACATTAATGTTGAAATGTTTCATGTAGTGATGTACATTTAAGATTAGTGCAAAAATGGAACACATCTAAAGGATCAATATATTTTCTCTACATACAACAAGTTCGGACTTTAAATCTCTACGGTTAAGGTCACTTCAAAGTACCATTACAAACCGACTGAACAGCTTTAGTGACTTTGACCTTGGAGCGAGGATGACCAAATCGCATAGTATGGGTGTCTCTTGATATATCTGTGCATAAAAGATTTATGTTCAATATTAATAGGAAAAAAAGTAACATTTTATGAAAAAATGTCATTTTTTAAACTAAATTTGTTGACCCTGTGACCTTGAAGTGAAGAATACATTCACTGATCATTTTCAAGGTCTCATAAATATACACCATTTTACCAAATTTTGTTGAGCTACATGAAATTGGATCCAAGTACTTATCCACTTTAAAGTTTTGCACAAATGGACGGCTGACAGACAGACACATTTTTCAATTATTTAGAGCTCATACTGCACAATTTTAAATCTGGAGATTTTTTGTGTTTAGTTAGTAAATAGATTCACATTATTATGCATGTGTCAAAAAACACATGTTAACCAATAATTAACTTTAAAATAGAAGGGCAAAGCCCATATGACTCACATGTTCCTTATCCTACCCTATCCAATCCTATCCCATAACGAAGTCATTGGGGCACCACAGATGATCGTTTAACCAGCGTACTCCATCTTTCTCTGTCCTCAACAACCCTCATAGCTTAGCTCAGTGTCAAGCCAGTCCATTCTCGAATGTTGTCCTCCCACCTCTTTTTCTGTCTCCTTCTTCTGCCTCTTTGCAGATGGTCTTTGAAAGGCCTGATGCTCTGGTGACATGGCCATATCATCGGAGTTTCCGTTTCTTCACCACGGTGAGCAGGTCATTGCGTTGTCCAATGGCTCTTGTGATGGTCTGTCGGACTTCGTCGTTGGTGATGTGCTGGGTATAGGAAAGGCCCAGAAGTCTTCTGTAGTGCCTCATCTCCATGCTTTGTATTCTTCATTGTAGGGCTGCTATGAGGGTCCATGTTTCGCAAGCGTATAGGAAGATGGAGACCACAAGGGAGCGCAGCAGCCTTACCTTGAAGTGTAGACTAATAGTCCTGTCTTTCCAAATGGGTTTCAACCTTGTCAGGGCAGCAGTTGTTAGTGCGATCTTGGAGAAGACTTCCTGTCAGGACCCATTTAGTTGCCAGTTTACGCGGCACAAGCGTGTAGTCATCACTCGTGCATACCGTGTACCTCGCGGTAGTTGGCGACCCCTGTTTGCATGCTGCCTATATGTTTAGTCGTCATTCATAAATAACACCCTTAAGGACAAAAAAGCTAAGCTTGCATAATGGCGTCTTTACAAACATAATCCAGTGAAAGAGACCGTTTATCGGACCTGTCCAAGCCAACAGGGTCCGGTGACATCACAGACAAGTTATCGTCCTCCCGATAAACCTCATCAGCCTCTGGAGAAAGCATCATCAGATTATCATGTCCTAGCCGTAAATCAGCCTCAGCAAAATTGGAAACAAAAGTAGGGTCAACATCATGCACCCCACCTAATCCGGAAGCCGGTACTCCCAAAGATACCGGAAATTGGAGAGCTGAACCGGCCACTGAATGTGTACCAGTATGACACAAACCGGAAAAAGGCAGTTCAGAAACGGAAGTAGGTAGAGAACTCATCCAGGGTGGAGAACAACTGAATCAAGAAATCTCTTAAATCCGGCCGGGGCCCAGGGGCCCAGCCCCGGTATTCGCCCCCTGGAAGAAAATTCATGAATTTATGCAATTTTGAAAGTAATTTAGGGCTTCTCCTGAAAGCAAAAAGCACAAAGTAAACATGAATAGAAACAACAACAACAAAAAAGAATGTTTTATGCACATGTCTTTCAAAAAAGTTAAGAATCTTGATTTGTAGGCCTAACAAAGTTTGAGGTCCACCACTGTTACACACACTCCACATTTCCAATTTTACTGGGCACACGTTTGTCTATTTTTTAGCTGTAAACAGGCAAGAATTTTTATAATTTTAGAGATATTTAGGGGTACGTTAGTAGAAACACCACATCTTAGGTATTAGTGACTATAGATTTAAATGAAATAAAATGCAAAATGAACAGAAATAAATTCTCTTTTGATTATCTACCTTTTTATACCTCTCTTGTCATGTCTTGTTTTTTATTACTCCATGTGTATACAAAAAAAAGTTTTAAAAAGTCCAAACAATCCCCCTCCTCTTCTTCACTTTCATGCCAGTCTGAAAGATCGTATGCATGCACACTACTGACACTAATTGTCTAATGTCAGTACCGATCTCTTCCTCCGACTCCAAGTCCATTTATCTCACTTTAATGTTTGATAAATGGAAGCCTGTAAACTCCCCTTCATCAGTCGAAGAATCCAAACCATCCATTTTAGACACACACACAATAAAATTTTTTTTAAAAATTCGGAAAAACTAACGCATCACAGAGAAAACTTGTGGAAATGCAGTCGAATGTTTTCACAAAGAGAATAAACCGGAAGTCAATTGCCGGAAGTCTCGCAATCTTTCAAACAACGTGAGAATATAACCACATGGTTGATACGGACGCTTTTGGACGTTTTGCCTGTTTAGACCTTCGGCCGCTTTTGGCCGCTATGCCCAGTAAAGGGTAGCCACTAAACTTCTCACACTCGGAACTCAATATTTTTTTCTCGGAAATGCAAATGCCTTCCGCGGAAATCCGCGGATTCGCTGACAGTTCTCCACCCTCCTCATCATACCATCCCTACTGGAAACCAGAGCCCCTGATCCACGACCAAAACCGGAAGTGGTATACACAGGAGAAAGACTGAGAAAGATTATGTTGATAGATAGATAGATATTCAGTGCTTATAGGGTCCAGTGGACTGCCGAGCCGAATCAGGACCACACAAAATTAAGGAAAAATCAGACTAAACTGTAAACATTTAAATATGATAAAAATGTTATAAAATTGTCTAACTAATAAATTCCAACCAAGAATACAAAACAAGACGATATGATTTAAATGCGATAAAACAAACCAACATCATGTAAAAATTGAAACAGGTAGATAGATATATATCCGGTGCTTATAAGGTCCAGCGGACTGCCAAGAGCCGAATCAGGACCACACAAAATTAAGTAAAACCAGACTAAACTGTTAACATTTAAATATGATAGAAGATTTAAATAAAATCAGTCTAACTTATAAAATCCAACCAAGAATACAAAACAAGACGATATGACTTAAATGCGATAAAACAAACCAACATCATGTAAAAACTGAAACAGGGGTTGACTATTGCAAAAAATCTTTAAAAATCTCATTAAAAGGATTGAACCAAAATATCTTTCTCTTTCATCATCCAGATCAGCACATTCAGACATAAAATGGCGAACGGAAAAGGGTTTGTCACATGCAAAGCACCATGGTGGTTCTTCTCCTTTTAAAAGGAAACTGGATGAAATACATATACCCAATATGAAGGCGAGCTAAAACAGTTTCTTCTTTGCGAGTGGATGCAAAGTTAAGCAAAGAAGCGTGAAGAATTTGAAATAATTTGTTATTGATTTGATTAGACCATTCAGTGTGCCACAGCCGTTTACATTAAGATCCAGTCATACAACGCAGGTCACAGTATGGAACAAACTGGAAAATCTCAGAAGGAAAATCTAGTTGCAGAGCTTCTTTAGCCACTTTGTCCATTGCAATATTGCTGTGGATGCACATGTGACTAGGTACCCACATAAAAACTATCTTTTTACCCTCAGAAATAAGTTGTGAGTGGAGGTTATGGATCTCTGCCAGAAAAGGGTGCGATATCTTTCTTGTGGAAAGAACCCGAAGTGCTGACAGTAAATCAGACATAAAAACGAGGTTCTTTTGGATTGATAAGCCTGTTTCAGAGCTAGATGAATTGCCTTAAGCTCAGGTGTATAAACAGAACAAAAATCAGGCAAACGCTGTTGCAAAGGCTGGTCTAGGTGTCTCCCAGAGACTGACAGCAACTGAGTCTCCTTTCTTCGACCCGTCTGTAAAACTAAAGAGCCTGAAGTGCTGACAGTAAATCAGACATAAAAACGAGGTTCTTTTGGATTGATAAGCCTGTTTCAGAGCTAGATGAACTGCCTTAAGCTCAGGTGTATAAACAGAACAAAAATCAGGTAGACGCTGTTGCAAAGGCTGGTCTAGGTGTCTCCCAGAGACCGACAGCAACTGAGTCTCCTTTCTTCGACCCGTCTATAAAACGTTTATCATATCCTTTATACAATTAACATTGTTCGAGATAAAGTTGCTTATAAACAGTTTCGGAAGTTTCGGTCTTTTTGAAGGATGTAAGAGTGAAGTTAATAATGGGGATGAGAAGGTTCCAAGGTGGAAGTACAGTTAGCAATTGATCATCATTAACAGAGTCAACATCTATGCCTGCAGTGTCAATACAATACAAGATTATTGCTTTAGGTCCAGCGGACTCTTCCGAGCCAAATCAGGACCAGAGAGACGTTATCTTAAAATATTATAAAATGATTCAAGTCTTAAAAAACAAGCCTGTTACTCTTAAATACACAAACTTTCACATGACACCTCTTTAAGAGACTTCTTTAAAACTGATGTATTAAAAATATATTCTCTTTCTTCAATCAAATCACTAAATTCAGTCCTAATAAAATCCAAACTAAACAAAACATGTCGATACGATTTATATGCGACAGAACAAACCAACATCATGTAAAAATTGAAACAGATGTTGACCATTACATACTTTAAAAATCTCTTTGAAAGGTATGGAACCAAAATATATTTCCCTTTCCTCAATCAAATCAGCACATTCAGACATAAAATGGCGAACAGAAAAAGATTGATCACATGCAAAGCACCATGGTGGGTCTTCTCCTTTTAAAAGGAAACTGTGGGTGACATAAGTATGCCCAATATGAAGGCGAGATAACACTGTTTCTTCTTTGCGAGTGGATGCAAAGTTAGGCAAAGAAGTGGACAATTCGGGAAGAATTTGAAATAATTTGTTGTTGACATGGTTAGACCAGTCAGTCTGCCACAGTCGTTTACAATAAGATCCAGTCATACAACGTAGGTCAGAGTAGGGCACAAACTGGAAAATCTCTGGAGGGAAATCGAGATGCAGAGCATCTTTAGCCGCCCTGTCTACTGCAATATTGCCGTGGATGCCCATGTGACCAGTGACCCACATAAAAACTATCTTTTTACCCTCAGAAACAAGTTGTGTATGGAGGTCATGGATCTCTGCCAGAAAAGGGTGTATCTTTCTCGTGGAAAGAGCCTGAAGTGCTGACAATGAATCAGACATGATTAAAAATGAGGTTCTTTTGGATTGATAAACTTGTTTCCGAGCTAAATGAATTGCCTTGAGCTCAGCTGTATAAACAGAACAAAAATCAGGTAAACGCTGTTGCAAAGGCTGGTCTAAGTGTCTCCCAGAGACCGACGCAGCAGCAACTGAATCTCCTTTCTTTGACCCGTCTGTAAAAAGTTTTTCATATCCTGGGTATAAAGCACACTGTTCTAAATAAAGTTGGTTATATACGGTTTCGGATGTATTGTTTTTAAGGAAAGCGGACAACTGCCAATTAATGTTTGGGATACATAATTTCCATGGGGGAGCTTCAGTCCGAAGTTCATCGTCGTTGATGGAAGCAACATCAATGCCTGCTTTTACCAAATGAGCTTGCATTCTGATGCCAAACGGAGGAATTGTGTTAGGTTTGGCTTCAAATTTCTGAACAAAATCTGGGTTGAAAACACAGTCATAAGCAGGGTTCATAGGATCAGTTTTTAATTTTAAATAGTAATTCATTGACAATTTTGTACGTCTCAGCTCCAGCGGGGGTTCGTTAGCTTCCACGTAAAGGCTTTCACAAGGGGAAGTGCGAAACGCACCCAAAGCAATGCGTAGTGCCTGATGGGCAACTGGATCTAGCATCTTAAGATAAGATTTTCTAGCAGAACCATAAACAATGCAACCATAGTCTAACTTGGATCTAATTAAAGAACGATATAACAGCAATAAAGTTTTCTTGTCAGCACCCCAGTCTGTACCACTGATAACCTTGAGCAAATTGCAGGCCTGTTGACATTTAGTTTTCAAAATTTTCAGATGAGGAATGAAAGATAGCTTTTGATAAAAAATAACACCCAAAAATTTGACTTGTTGGACCGCCTTTAGTGGAGTTTTATTGAGGAGAATAGTAGGGTCTTGAATAATTCCCCGGTGCTTGGAAAAGTGAATACATTCAGTTTTTGCTTCAGAAAATTTAAAACCATTTTGTAAAACCCAGTCTTCAACGGCCTTGACACATAACTGTAGCTGACGTTCTGCAGATGCCAAAGTTTTACCTTTGGCTACTAACGCAAAATCGTCAACAAACAAAGAATTGTCAATTCCCCGTTTAACGGAACGAACAATATTATTTATTTTAATATTAAACAGCAAGGGAGACAAGATGCTACCCTAAGGCACTCCTATCTCCTGTTCCCTCATATCTGACAAAGATCCCCCAACCTTAACCTGAAAGAGTCTGTCCGTTAGAAAATTGGATATAAACAGAGGTAAATGTCCCTTCAAACCCATTTCTTGTAAATCTGAAAGAATGCCATATTTCCATGTGGTATCATAAGCTTTTTCCAAATCAAACATGATGGCAACGACATGTTCACCCTGGACGAACGCGTTACGGATAAAAGTTTCCAGTCGCATCAGGTGGTCAACAGTACTTCGACCACTTCGAAAGCCACACTGAGTGTTGGATAAAATATTATTTGTTTCTAGATACCACAGTAAACGAGAATAAACCATTCTTTCTAGCGTCTTGCATAAGCAAGACGTTAAGGCTATTGGTCTATAGTTTGTCAGGTTAGTATGGTCTTTGCCAGGTTTAGGGATGGGGACAATAATGGCCTTTCTCCAGGAGGGAGGAAAGG
This sequence comes from Oncomelania hupensis, assembly GCA_036898135.1. NCBI lineage: Eukaryota > Metazoa > Mollusca > Gastropoda > Littorinimorpha > Pomatiopsidae > Oncomelania > Oncomelania hupensis. The sequence continues at coordinate 13,085,247 of CM072521.1, read as the reverse complement.
TGCCAGTGATCCAGAGCTGATTGAAGATGTCCAGCAGTTGAGACCGTGAGTACCTTGTTAAATGTCTGAGAAATTGATAATGTACATCATCAAGTCCAACTGCTGAATCGGCACTTTTGTTAATTGCATCGTCAAGCTCGACTAATGAAAACGGAATGTTGTAATCTTCAGAATTATCGGAGGTAAAATTTAACTGTTGTTTTTCTTTACGGGTTTTAACTGTTTGAAAAGGGACAGAATAAATTTCAGAGGAAGAATTTGCAGCAAAAGAAGAAGCCAAAAGATCAGCTACTAATTTTTTATCTCCGATTACGTCACCCTGCACAATAAGGCATGGGCTCACCTGTTTGTTACTTCTCACCTGTTTGTTACTTCTATTTTTGAGTTTGCGGACTACTTTCCACACCTTCGACAGTTTCGCTTTCGAATTAAGCGTGGAGCAGAAACCTCTCCACGATTCTCTTCTCTTTTGTTTGAAGAGCTGTCGGCATTGCGCTCGCAAACGTTGGTGGTTTTGTTTATTGTCAGTGCTTGGGTGTAAAAACATAGTTCTTAAAGCTTTTTTACGAGCTTGCTGAAGTTTTCTACATTCATCGTCAAACCAGGGTTTTTTAAGTGTGTGAGGGTTTGACGAAGTTTGCGGAATGGACTCCTTGGCACTGTTAATAACTATGTCAGTGTAAAGCTGGATTGGATCTATGGCATTCGAAAATTCCTGCTTCTTAGTACGTAACTGAACCTCAGACAGGTTAGAAAACAGACTCCAGTTAGCTTGTTTCAGTTTCCACCTACCATGAGTTTGCTCAAGGTTGTCTGAATCATATTTTAATAAAACCGAAAAATGGTCACTGCCATGGAGATCTTCTAAAACTGTCCATTTAAAATCCAAAAGTAAGGAGGGATCACAGATCGATATATCAATGTGGGACAAAGAAGCAGTTCTAGAACAGGAAAAAGTTGGAGCACCCTCGTTCAAAGTTACTAGGTTTAACGAGTCTAAAATGTCTTCAATTATTTTACCCTGAGAATCGGTACGATCACTACCCCACAGGGGAGAGCGTCCATTAAAATCTCCCAACAACAAAAAAGGGGTAGGTAACTGTTGGACCAAATTCTCAAGTTCACTTTTAGTTACATTTATTGATGGTGTCAAATACACAGAACAAACTGTGAGGGATTTAAAAAGAGATACTCTGGCTGCAACTGCTGGTAAACGTGTATTAAGTGAAATTGGGTTAAATGGGACATTTCTATGAATAAAGAGTGAAACGCCTCTAGAAGATAAACAATCTAGAGAGGAATAACCAGTAATATCTATAAGATGTTTCTCTGACAGGAGAGTTTCCTGAATGGCTAACACCTCAGGGTGATGCTCTATAAGCAGACAGCAGAGCTCCTCACAATTTGCCCTTATCCCTCGGATATTCCATTGTAAAATGGCCATAAAAATGAAGTAAAAGAATGCTAAAATTTTCATCTCTGAAAGCACAATTACGTCTCTTTATATTTTGGACCCTCGTCCATCTCTTCATGTTCCATCAACCCCCCGAAACGGTTCTCCGTTTCGAGAGGCTGATGGTGCTTGGAAGAAATGGGTCCGGGCCTTTGATTTTTCGTCAGAGCCCAGGAACCCATACTGCCAGCCGACTTCTTCCCCTTCTCCCCAGCACCGGACTTTATATCCTCCCTCTCCCCCTCACCCCTTCCAACCTTTCCCTCTCCTCCTCTGACGCTCTTCTGCTGAGCGACTAGAATCTTTGCCGCCCCAGCAACTACCCGGTCGCTAAAACCGGTCGTTGCTGGTGCGGTGGCATGAGGCCTAGCCTCCTTTGCAGCAGGTGTGATGGCTTTTGTCACGGCCGTCTGCGTGTTGTGGGTGACGGTTGGGGACGTGCCCGTTGGCACGTTCTCCAGTGTAATTGGTGGGGCTGGAGAACCCCCCTTTTGAACAAACGTGAGCATTTTTTCCAGAGTGTCCATCCGTTTGCACAACGTTTCAAGAATCTGGGTCATTTTATTTAAGAGAATTTCCGTTGCCGGATGTGTGCTAGATTCCACAAGAGGTGTGGAACCAACAACGGACGCAAATGACCTCTCTCGCGCAGCCGGCCTACTTTCCGTGACTTTTCTCCTCGCGTCACTGAAGGAGCACCTCTCAGTGGCCCGAACCTTTTGAATTTCCAGCTCCAACTGCCACTGAGGGCAATCTTTGGAGCTGGAAGCATGCTTGCCTGCGCAATTCACACAGCAAATAGGATCTTTGCAAGCACTTTGTTTTTATCCTTTCCACATTCGCGGCAAATTTCTGTACTTTTGCATGTCTTGCTACCGTGACCAAACCTTTGGCAACGTTAGCAGCGCAAAGGCGATGGTGTAAAGGGCGTCATCTTCACCCTAAGGTATCCCACCTTAAGTGACTCCGGCAACTTGGCCATGGCAAAGGTCACAAAAAGGGTGTTAGTTGGGATACGTTGGGGTCCTTTGGTGACAAATACCCTCTGCACTGCCGTGACCCCCTGGCTGGAGAGCTCATCTCGGATTTCTAACTCGGACATATCACACAGGTCCTGACATCGGATGACTCCCTTGGAGGAATTCAACCGTCCATGAACAGAAACTTTGATTGGTCTATCAACGAAGACAGTCGAATTCCTCTTGAGCAGACAATCCGATGCCCTTTTGGTTGAGCACTCCACCAGGTAGGCCCCAGATCTGTTTTTTAACATCCTTGAAACTGGTTGTGCAAACGGACTGGAACCCTTTATGGATGGCGAACGGAGACAGCTTGCCTAGTGGCATAGCCGGATCCGCCCCCTCTACAACCAAAAAACGAGGCCAAGCCCCTTCCAACCCCGACGCACAAGCTTTTTGTCTCGTGTCCATTTCACTGTCCGTGTCCGAGTCCGGTCTGTCATCACGCAGTCGTCTTTTATTTGTGGAAGCCATGTTATTAATTTATGAATTCATCCCCCCTGCTCCCCACCCACCACGGAGTCCAACAAGGGGATGCGTCCAAGCGGAAAGTCCAGCAAGGAAACGCACCAGGGCTACAGGGGGGATATACACCCAGACAATCCCGCACTGCCACTACGGTTTTGTTCAAGTTTGACCCATGAGCCTCAGCCTTCTAGCAGAGCTAGGGCAATACACGACCAGCCGCTTGACTGACGCAGGCCACGCCAGCCTCCCGTCTAGGAGAAGTCCGGGCCAAAGAGGTGTGTTAGTGTGAGGGACCGCAGTCCCTCAGTGACCTCAACCTCCAGGATCCCATTCTCCCCTGACACGGGTTGCCCTGCACGGCAAACGCAGGGGGCCAAGAGAAGGCCACAGAGAAAAAGAAGGGTAGAAAAAGAAGGTATGATGGGGAAAAAGAAGACAGGGAAAGTCCAGTAAGGCGGAAGAAAGGAAGTCAAAACTGCATAGTATACTGGGAGAATTTAAGGGTGAAGAGAATATAAGTGAAAGGACCAATAAGACAGAAACAAGACAAAAGAGAAGAAAAAGGGGTAGGCAACTTGGTCACCCAGCCAGAGAGAGGCATGGGGTCCACCCCCGGCGCGCGGAGCCGAGCCAGTGGGGGCCTGCAGTGTCAAAGTGAGAACGTATTCTGATACAAAAAGGAGGAATTTCTGTCGGTTTGTTGGAGTATTTAAGTGTAAATAACGGGTTTAGAACACAATCATAAGCGGGATTTTCAGGGTTTGCTTTAAGTTTGAGAAAATAATTCATGGTGAGCTGAAGCCTGCTGATCAAGGGAGGTTCGCCAGCCTCAGCGTAGACTTTTTTTCGGTGAAGTGCAAAACGCCCCCAGACAGATCCGAAGACCTTGATGATGGATTGGATCCAAGGCTTTCAAATAGGCTTTCCTAGCAGAACCATATACGATGCTACCATAATCCAATTAAGAGCGTACCAGAGAACAATAGAGGAGGAGCAAAGTTTGCTTGTCTGCTCCCCAGTCTGTGTAGCTGATAACTTTCAAAACGTTAAGACCTTTCTGGCAGCTTTCCCTCAGGTATTTAATATGACCGGAAACGGAAGTAGGTAACGAGCGCATCGTACCCTCCCGTACTGGAAACCAGAGCCCCCACCCCACGCCCTGAAGCGGAAGAGGTAAACATCGGAGGTTGGAAGGAAGAGGATTGGGAAGAACCGAAAACCAAGGTCGCTAGGGACCCCAGACCAGAAATCACATCCCCTGTCGCATCTATACTCAACATTGCAATCAGTGCTCTTAAAGTCTCGAGCTCGACATTAGCCAGAAGTCCCGACCCAGGCTGAAACCTATCTGAGGAAACAAGCTGGAAGGCTTCGGCAAGGAGCTTATCTGGCCGAGCCGGGGCATCCCTGCTGGAAAACGGAAGTGGTCCTAAACTAGAATGACCATCCGTGTGTTTCTGGTCAGAGACCTCGACTATAAACAGCTCCAAGGACACTTCTGGCAAGACCAAGGAGCCATCTCTCACCTCACTACTGGCACCACTTTTACTAACCTTGAAAGAAGCAGACGTCGAAGAAGACACCAGACAAAACCAGAAGTAGAAGGCCTAAAAGTGAACAACTGCAAAGCACAACGCAGCAATTCCATGGTGTTCGCATCAGAAGAGGCCACAGAAGGCTGGCACACAGGCATGAAGAAAACAGACACCACAGTCCTAGAGACAGCTGTCTTTGCATCAGAAGTCAGCACAGAACAGACTGAAACACGGCTCTTCTTAATGTTGTTGCATACTATGGGTTAAATAGAGCCATTCTACTGTACGAAAACCTTTTTTTGTGTATAATTTTGCAAGGCCTAAAATAATCTTGACCTTCAAGATCAACGCAAAAACGAAACATATATGAAAGATCAATCCTATCCTATACTATCCTGTCCTATCCCGTAACTCAAGGGGCATCACAGATGATGGTTTAACCAGCGAGTCAATTTTTCTCTGTTCTCAGCAACCCTCATAAATATCTCTAAACACAACAAGTTTGGACTTTATATCTCTCATAGTTTAGGCTCCAGTGACCCTGACTTTGGAGAGAGGTTGACCAAGAGGTTGAATCATAGATTCAATATTAATAACAGGAAAAAAACAGGAAATATTACTAAAACTTCACTTGTTATGCATGAAAGTAAAAAAATAAAAGGAATGCACTCACTCACTCACCCTGCAAGTACAAACACACCCAAAATATCCCAAACGCACACATGTATTTTAGTCGAAATACACAACAACACTGTATGTTTATATAATAATGCTTACAATCCAAAAGCATCGGATATGCATGCCAGTGGCCGCTATATCCAGAGAAACAGATACGCTTACCATTTTGGTCTCAGTGACTGGCACAACCGATGTTTTGGATATAATGGTCACTGGTTATTACCGGCCACCCAAATCATCTCCCTTGAGCTGCCATTATAGCCGGTGTGATTACTGTATACATATTAAACTTGTTTGTATTTAAAAATCAATCTATGATCTCTACATAGAACTAGGTCAAATATAAAACACAATATTCTGCAAGGAAATGAATACCTAGTATAAATAATTGTAACTAGAAGGGCAGTGCTCATATGACTCGCAGGCTCCTTATTGAACTTGCAATATTAAACATGAAAATAAGTGCCAAGAAGAAGAAAAAAGGCATTAAAATGCAAATACCGACTTTGATCTTGTGAAGCACTTGACCTCGAGATGACCTTTACCTCCGGATCAAAATACACTCAGGTACGATCAAATAAACCACAGCAAACTGCATTATGCAAAAAAATGACTGGCAATGGCCTTGATCTTGAGCAATCTTCAGCTTGCGATGACCTTGACTTGCAAGTGACCTCTGATGCTCATGTATGATCAAATAACCCAATGTTGTTGCATATTTTGGGTCAAATATAGAGCCATTCCACTATAAGATTAGACATTTGTTCTGGTTTTGTAAGGTCTAAAATGACCTTGCTCTAAATACAAGTTTGGACTATAATAGTTAAGGGTCAAGGTCACTTCAAAGTACCTATATATGGACAGCTCCAGTGACCTTGAGACCTTAGAGCGAGGTTGACTCAATCTGCATAGTACATGAGTCTCATCAATATTTATCGTGCATTAAAGAATCTGGACAAACGACTTGGACAAACTGCAAGACCCAGAAGTGGCAAAAATATTCCAAGCCACAATTGGAGGGAAATTTGAACCATCGCTCATTGTGGGAGCTGGTGAAGTAGATGACAACACCATGACCACCACCTTCAACTCAGCTGTGACAGATGCGCCACTGAAATCCTTGGTAAGCACCGTCCAAAGAAAAAACCATGGATCACACCTGAACTTTTGGACACTTTTGGACCTGTGTGATAAACAAAGAGAGGTGAAAAAGAAAAAGAACACCTCATAGGGAGCTGATGCCTACCAAAAAATCAACAATGACATCCAAAAAGGCATGTGCACAGCAAAGGAGAACTGGATAGAAGAGCAATGCCAGGAAATAGAGAACAGTCTGAACAAGAACAAGAAGGCCTACCACAGCAGCACCATCGGGAACTGGTTTAGAGCAACAATCAGTGTGCTTCAAGGATGCTTACTCTATCCAACACTCTTCAACATCTTCCTAGAGAGCATCATGTCACATGCCATTGCAGATCATGAAGTACGCTGGTTAAACAATCATTTGTGGTGCCCCAACGACCTTCAAGATACGGGATAGGATAGGAATAGAGGTCCGACAGACCATCACACAAGCCATTGGACAACACGATGACCTGCTCACAGTGGTGAAGAAACGGAAACTCCGATGGTATGGCCACGTCACCAGATCATCAGGCCTTGCAAAGACCATTCTGCAAGGCACAGTGCAAGGAGGTAGAAGAAGGGGGAGACCAAAAAAGAGGTGGGAGGACAACATTCGAGAATGGACTGGTTTGACACTGAGCGAAGCCATGAGGGCTGCTGAGGACAGAGAAAGATGGAGTATGCTGGTTAAACGATCATCTGTGGTGCCCCTACGACCTTCGGGTTATGGGATAGGATAGGATAGGATAGGAATAGGATCAAAGAATCATGTTCAATAATAATTACTTAGGAAGAGTTAAATTTTGTGAACATTTTCATATTTTTTTAACTGACATTTGCTGACACTGTGACCTTGACGTGAAGTCATTCATTCACTGATAATTTTTTAATTACAAAGTACCTTCGAGTTACGGGATAGGATAGGATAGGATAATTTTCGAGGTCTCATGGTGTTACAACTGAAATGCACACTTTGATTTCAAAAGGCTATTTTGTGTTCAGGCACTAGTCATGTGATAATAGTGATCCATGCCGTCTGGAGTGGCCTTATGTAATGTTTATTGTTTACATCCATCAAATGTTGTGGTTATTTGATAATTACATTACATAATTGTTGCTTTAGGTCCAGCAGACTCTTCCGAGCCAAATCAGGACCGGACAACCCCCAATCCGCATAAAAGATCTGCTGAAACAACCCTAGTGGGAAAACTGAATGCCCTCCACCAGCCAGTCACTTTACAATAAAGACATCCCACGCAGGGGACACTGAGGCTGCACTCTAATTTATCGAACCCCCGTTTACAAAAACAAAATAGAATACAAACATCATTATAAATTATCAACAAAACATACACATAGAAAATGCCTACATTGCTAAATAATATCATAGGAAGCCCTAGTGACCACCTGGCAGAAAGCGTCCAATATTCCCAAGCTGATCCAACAGACCTCATACACAAACAAGGAGTCTTGTCCCGGAAGAGTTTTCAAGAAAAAAGGTAGGTGACTGGTCTAGCGAAGAAGATAGTATAGCAGATTGATAGAACAGAGCAGGACTGAGAAAGAGCAAATGAGAAAGACAGCGACAGTGGGAATTTAAAGCACTACATTTCCAGAAAGTGGGGATACTATTTATACTGAAACCCCCGGCAACCCAACGGGGGTGGTTATTTGATCAAAGATTCTAGATTATTTATTATAGCAAGTTCTATTACGCAAGTCAGTAACTCTGGTGAAGAGTTTTATTTTGATTGGCCGATTGTAAAATTATAAAACGTTCCGTGTTTTTCTAGTCTGTTGCGCTGTCTGCTTGTTAGGGTAGTGTGTTTTGGAAATAGAATTTGTAGGCAGTTGTTGGTGCTGTTTGCTGAATAAAGTTTGAAAACCTCATAACGATATCTCCTGCATTATTGCTGAGTGAACGAGTTGCATGGATAGCGAATTCAATTCGAGTTACACAAGAGTCACTTTTACAATAAAGGCATCCCATGTAGGGGACGCTGAAGCTATACTCTAATTTATCAAACCGCCGTTTACAAAAACAAAATAGAATACAAACATAATAAAAAAATTTTTTTTTAAAAACCACATACATATAAAATGCCTACATTGCTAAGTAATAATATCATAGGAAGCCCTAGTGACCATTTGGCAGAAAGCGTCCAATATTCACAAGCTGATACAACAGACATCACACACAAATGAGGAGTTTTATCCCGGAAGAGTTTTCAAGAAAAAAAGGTAGGTGACTGAATGTTAAGTTGAAACGCCAATGGTAGTATGTCTGAAACGCGCACGATAGATCTAATCGTTTCGTTTTGCAAAGTATTCAATAATGGAGTTTATTTACCTTTGATTTGAGTTTGCATTGTTGTTAGGAGAGGCTTTGTATAACGTTGATAATTTTAGTTGGTCGATATTGTTGGAGAATTCTCTAGATTTTGAGTATTTACTATCGATGGAAACTTCCCGATGGATATCGAAGTATGAGAATGTTCCAGGAAGGAGAAGAAATAGGTATGACGTAAGACAGTAATGACGAAGTTAGAAGCGATTGGTTAAATTGCGTCATACGAGATTGATCCAGGGTGTTCGGGAGTATCAAGAGACTATTTAAGTGCTGCAATGTTTCAAAAGAGGAGTGAAAGTTGTTGATAGTGAGTTGGAAAGTAAAAGTTGAAAGTGGAAAGCGATTGTATGCAGTTGTTGATGTGTGCTGAATAAAAGTGGAAAACTTCATACGTCGACTTTGTGACTTGTATGCTGATTGAGCGGGTTGCGTGAATAAACGAATCTGAGCTACACTCATCAGTACTTCAGCATTGGGGCTGAATCAAATACTGATAAAGAAAAACACCATCATCGATTCGGAGTGTAACACTGAAGAAGATAGTCTAGTAGATTGATAGAACAGAGTAGGAATTAGAAAGAACCAGGCTGGAGAATAGCTGAAGGAAAAAAACTCTGAAATCCGGTCGGGATCCAGGGGCCGCCGTAAGGCCCCCGGTCAGGTCCAATCTAAATAAATAATAAAAGAAAGCAAATCAATACTCTATTTGAAAAATGATGATAAGGTGCTCTGTTTTTTTAAAGTTACTGCTGGCTTAGTATTAGTGCAAAGTCTCTTGGCTGGAGGTCTGTCATCAGCTTTTTTTTGCTCTTGTCAGGAGGGCTTATGTTTCAATTAGTCTTGATGGAACCACTAAGCAAACAAACTCTTACCTGGTATCTTTGTGCAGCTAGTCAGTGCTTTCACAGCACATTTGTGCTTCTTCGTAAAGAAGTGCTCAGTGAGCGCTGTAATACCACGATTAGTGTATCTAATTTCTTTGTTGCACGTGATGCAACGAGCCATGCCTGCAGCATCAACTTTTCGAAAATGAGAGCCGATACGCAGCTCGACTCCCTCCACTTTTACCACTTTCGACGTCCAATCCCAATTCCATTTGTTGGCAATGTCTCCCTCTTGAAAATCTTCTCCCCGGTTAATAGTCCGCAATGCGCACGACATTTCTGTAACTTCTCACACTCGAAAGGACCGTGTGAAAGAACATGGGTCTCTGCTGGGCGGAAATACTTTGTGGTGTGCGCCCAATTATCAACACGCGCTTCTACCGGAAATGGTACAGAGTAAGGCAAAACGTTGGAATGGGTTTGCGGAGCGAACATACGTGGTTAATGCACGATTTGCGTCTCCTTTTTTTTTTTTCCTCGGAACAAATTTTTAAACCTCGGAAAGTAAGTTCGTTAACCTCGGAAACTCGAGTATCCGAGGAGAATTCTCCAGCCTGAAGAACAAATGAGAAAGACAGCGACAGTGGGAATTTAAAGCACTAAATTTCCAGAAACTGGTAGATACTATTTATACTGAAACCCCCGGCACCCCCACAAGGGAAACACTTTTTAATGTTTTTTTAAAATGTTTTTTTACATGTTAAAAAATACATTTAAAAATAATAATAATAATAGTAAATAAATACATATTACGTCACAATGATGACATCAATCAATATACATAAGTTTTGATTTAGGCTCAAGGCATCTGCACACTGAGATTCCCTACGAAGTTTGAAGGAAATTAAAACAAACAAACTTATAAGATGACGTCACCATGATTACCTCACTTGATTTGCATAAGTTTGGTTTTACGTTGGAGGCATAGGTAAAGTCCAAGTACATACCAATTTGAATCCCTCTAGTATGGGAGAAAAAGCAATTAAAAAACAATAACAAAGCAAATGATGACATCACCATGATGATGCCACTAATATGCATAAATTTAGATCATCTGGTAGGGATCATTATGTTCTAAGTACATACCAAGTTTCAAAGAAATATGTCAATTAGTTTCAGAGAAAAGTGTGTAAATGTGAAAGCAGTCCAGCCTGATGCTGGATGGACAAAGCCTAAAACAATAGTTCCTGGCAGCTCGGAACTTACAAAATTATCAAACAATACATTTACAGGGAAAAATCTTTTAACTAGCAAAACTAGAGAATAAATAATCATGCCTTTTCTTTTGGATCTGATATGCTGACAACGTCTGACAGAGTAGGTGAGCTTTTCTCAGTGCTGTCCACTGATATTGCCTGAAACATAAACAGCAGGCCAAAACATTCAAATATCTACAAACTGCTAATCAAACAAACTAACTAGAAAGGCAAAGGCCATATGACTCACATGCTCCTTATGAAACTTGCAATATTGAACATGAACATGAAAAAAACTAAATGAAACGGTGGCATTACATTGTGATATTTCGTTGCTCTTGACATTGAGAACACCTTGACCTCCGGCTCAAAATACACTCATTTATGATCAGATAAACTACAGAAAAAATTTGTAGTATGTGTCTTATGTTACCTATCATGGATCAAAGAATCATGTTCAATATTAACATAAAAAAGTTAAATTTTGTGGAAAATGTTCATTTTTTCATTTTTTTAATAACATTGGTTGATCATGTGACTCTGACCTTGAAATGAAGTCATTCATTCACTAACAAATCTTGAGGTCTCATGGATATACACCATCTTACCAAGTTTGGTAGTGATGGTTAAAATAGTTTTTGAGATATAAAGCCACTTGCAAGTTTTGCATTGACTAAGGGCAGACATACGGACAATTCTGTTTTTTCAAACGCAATTTTTGGACTATCTCTCTCTCTCTCTCTCTCTCTCTCTCTCTCTCTCTCTCTCTCTCTATATATATATATATATATATATATATATATATATATATATATATATATATATATAAGTGCGATGGTGTGTGTGTGTGTGTGTGTGTGTGTGTGTGTGTGTCACACCAACTTTGTGCGCAATACACATCCACAGTTCATAACCTATCATTTCACAATTTGGCATACGGAATCTTCATTCCTTAACTTAAAACGTTGTATTTTGAAGTCAAAATTTGTGTTTAACTAATTAAATTTGATTAATTAAAAATCGAATCGAGGTTTCAGCATGTTTTCCCATATAGACCAAATAATTGATGATCTTTATAAGAAGCCTTGCTAGCTCAGTTAGTAAGACATTCGCCTACTGTTAAGGCGACCCAAGTTCAAATCTCCCGCAGGCCATATTTTTTTAATGTTATTTTTTTTACACTATAATATGGATATTTTTCTTTTTAATTTAGCCTTTTTACTTTTAACTTATTTATTATTATTATTATTATTATTATTATTATTATTATTATTACTATTTATAAACTACTACTACTACTACTAATAATTATTATTATTATAATTATTATAATTATAATAGCTTATATCAAATTTTATTTTAAAACCTTGGCATTTTTTGATTTCTATTTGTATTATTCTATATTTATTTATTATTATTATTATTATCATTATTATTATTATTATTACCACGGTTCGGGATGGGGTGGTATGTGTACGTAAAAGGGGGCTTACAGGTAGGTTTAAAGGGGCATGGGTAGGCATAACGGGGATACGGGTATATATAAGGGGGTATGGTGATGGTCGATTTCCTTCATCCATACCTGCGAAACGATCAACGGGGAAGTATCAAGGAGGGTACAGGTAGGTTACAAGGGAGGTACGGAAGGTATCAAGGGGGTATGGGGAGGTATCAAGTGGGTTCAGGAAGGTATAAAGGGGGTATGGTGAGGAATCATGGGGGGATGGGGAGATTTCAGGGGGTATGGTGAGGTATCAAGGGGGATAAGGTGAGGTATCAATGGGAGTACAGGGAGGTATCAAGGGGGATAAGGGGAGGTATCAAGGAAGGTACAAGGAGGTATCAAGGGGGTACGGGGTATTATAAAGCAGGGTACTGAGAGGTATGAAGGGGGTATGGGGATGTATAAAGGGGGTACGGGAAGGTATAAAGGGGGTACAAGAGGTATAAAGGGGTACAGGGAAGTATGAAGGGGTATGGGGAGGTATCAAGAGGATTACGGGAACTTATAAGGGGGTATGTATCCTTTCATTCATACCTGCGGTACGGAAGGTATCAAGGGGGTATGGGGAGGTATCAAGTGGGTTCGGGGAGGTATCAAGGGGGTATGGTAAGGCATCAAGTGGGTTCGGGGAGGTATAAAGGGGTACATGGAGGTATGAAGGGGTATGGGGAGGTATCAAGGGGATTAATGGAACTTATCAGGGGGGTATGTATCCTTTCATCCATACCTGCGAAACGATCAACGGGGAAGTATCAAGGAGGGTACAGGTAGGTTACAAGGGGGGTACGGAAGGTATCAAGGGGGTATGGGGAGGTATCAAGTGGGTTTGGGGAGGTATCAAGGGGGTATGGTGAGGCATCATGGGAGGGGGACGGGGAGATATCAGGGGGTATGGTGAGGTTTCAAGAATATGAGGAGGTATCAATGGGAGTACAAGGAGGTATCAAGAAGAATAAAAAGTATCAATGGGGGTACAAAGAGGTATGGTGAGGCATCATGGGGGGTACGGGGGTATTATAAAGCAGGGTACTGAGAGGTATGAAGGGGGTATGGGGATGTATACAGGGGGGTACAGGAAGGTATAAAGGGGGTACAGGAGGTATACAGGGGTACAGGGAGGTATGATGGGGTATGGGGAGGTATCAAGGGGATTACGGGAACTTATCAGGGGGTATGGGGAAGTCTGAAGAGGGGTACAGGTAGGTTTCAAGGGGATATGGGGAGGTATCAAGGGGCGTATGGGTGGGAAGTAAAAGGGGTACAGGAAGGTATCATGGGGGTTAAAGTGAGGTATCAGGGGGGTGAGAGTACGAGGAGGTATCAAGGAGGGTATGGGAAACAAAACAAACAAGTTGATCCACGGGTAACTTACAGCTAGTATTAGTATATAGGACTCATTTTGCACAGATTTGCATATATTTGGTTGTTTTTTTGTGTGTGTGTGTGAGTGTATGTGTGTGTGTGTGTGCGACTCACATTGCCTCAAGAGTCAAAAAGCCACTGTGACTTTTGACAGATCGAAACATGTTCCTCTTATTTAAAAAGAAATTATCAAACTAACTGTCCATCATTACTAATCTTCCAAGTAAGTAGATATTTGAAAAACAAAAATCTACTTGATCTGCTTCCTGATAAGAAGGAATGGTCATATAAATGTCAACGTGCTGCTGACTCAGTGGTGTATTCAATGGCAAAACAATTCAAATAGAGAATGCAATAACACTGCAGCCCATACAAGCAATGGTTTGAAGCCCGTTGATGGCCTTGAGTGCCCAAACAAAAAATATGACCCTGAGACACAGCTCACTGGTGTACTCAAAAAGGCAAAACAATTGAAGCATTTAATGTCAACTGATGACATTGCAGCTGTACAGCTGTACACTGGGACATGTACAGGCTGCAATAATATTGATTGATATTCATCAATCAATATCATTGCAGCCTGTTCAGGTTTAAAACCTGTCGACCGCTGGAGAGCAAAAACCCTAAACAACACCAACAAAACAAGATGGCAAACCATTCAATGATCAAAGGTATTACCAGACACACACATAGCCCAAAACTAAGCATTTTAAAAAGTGTTCATTTTCTTGCCGGTGTTGTGACTCACAGTGCTCTGTGGGTTTGGGCACGTAATAGAATAGACCCAACGTTTCCAGGCGTGTCATAATAGGCGACTAACAGGGTTGATGTCAGCACAGCATCACTTGGCGAAAGTCTTCTACACAGAAGTTACCACACAGGTTTAATGACCACATGCTCGGGGCCAAGGCAGGCCACACTTTATTCGTGGATTTCGACTGTGGCCAACAGCCTGGAGAGGATTGGGCCCTGCCAGGTCTTTCTTGCCCAAGACCCAATGCATGATGAAAAGAACCACTCATTCCAAACCAGATTGATCGTCGCCCTGGTCACCAAGGTTGTTGTTGTTGTTGCATCAAGTTTTATTCATCAGATTAACATAAGTTGTACTGATAAACCAAGGACCATGCCTTCCATTGGCCACCCGGACGGAAGTGATAAGTGTGCTACTGATGGACAACTCAGCAGGATCTGCACGTGAGACAACATCGACATAGGAACCTGGAATGTCAGGATCCTAACTGTGGAGGGAAAATTCGAAGTCGGAAGAACTTACCCACGAGGTGGACCATTATTGATGGGACATTTAAGGTATCAGCAAACTGCACTGGAAAGGCCTAGGTGAAACAACGACCGGCAAAGGCCACAAGCTTTATTTCAGCAGGAGAGATGACAGTCACTAACACGGCGTTGGATTCTTGGTATGTGATAAACGAAGAGAGATGAAAAAGAAAAAGAACACCTCATAGCTGATGTCTAATAAAAAATCCACAATGCCATCTGAGCGATTGTATCAGACAATGGTTCCCGACAGGAAGTCCTCTCCAGGATCGCACAAACAACTGCTGCCCTGGTAAGATTGAAACCCATTTGGAAAGACAAGACCATCAGTCAAGGTAAGGCTGCTGTGCTCCCTTGTCAACTCCATCTTCCAATACGCTTGCGAAACATGGACCCTCAGCAGATCTACAACGAAGAATACAAAGCATGGAGATGAGGTGCTAAAGAAGACTTCTGAGCATTTCCTATACCCAGCACATCACCAACGACTAAGTCTGACAGATCATCACACAAGCCATTGGACAACAAGATGACCTGCTCACAGTGGTAAGAAACAGAAACTCTGATGGTATTGCCACGTCACCAGATCATCAGGCCTTGCAAAGACCATCCTGCAAGGCATAGTGCAAGGAGGTACAAGAAGAGGGAGACTGAAAAAGAGGTGGGAGGACAACATTCGAGAATGGACTGGCTTGACATTGAGTGAAGCCATCAGGGTTGCTGTAACGAACGCATTTCGTAAACCTTTGTATGAATAGATGTAATGACGTTACTAGCGATTAGACCGGAAGTGTGCGTGTCGAAATGAAATTATTAGTGAGTTGTGTTAATCAGAGATTGCATGCCAGTTGAGGAGTAAAGACGTAACCTTGGGAGCTCTAGTAAAATCGGGATTCTTCTAGTGAAATACTATAGCTGTATCTAGAATACAGGTATTTATTATTAGTAGTAGTAGTATTTATAATAAGCTGTAAAGCTATTCATACGAAAATGGGAAGTATTGCTTTTTTGAATTATTATAATTGAAGTGCAGAAGAACCCATGTTTGAAGGAAGTACGACAACTTGTGTCAATACTTCTTTGATCATGTAATTATTATATGTGATTCAGTTTATAACTATGATGCCATGTTATATTCATTCATTTGTGAAGATATGGGGCTGAAATAGGAATGTAATTCAGTTGTATAATTTGTATATCTACTGATGGATGAATGTGCAGTAAAATGTTATAAATTGAAGGTGAGCTGTGGATTGTAATATTTGGCTCATAATCCATTGTGTGTAGGCTACGCAATGTGTGTACTGTGTTAGAGTGGCATAGAGAAGACATTCTACAAAGGAAGTGATCTTCAGGCACTCTGAGTTATAATAATGTGTCAGAGGCACATATAGTCTCTTGAGGTGTAAGAGCAAATGTACGATTGTATAAATGTTGTATACAGCAGGCCGGTACGAAGTGGAACCTCCTGGTATGTGGCTGATGAAGCTGTCCTGGTAACATCGTCTACGAGACCGGATGTGGACACCATCAACGCCTCATCTCTCCTTCGGCTACCATCACTGGTGCATACATGCAGCAACGGTGACGAAGAAAAACTCCAGACCTGTGCTATGGAACGACTTACTAGTGTCTTCCAGGTGTAGCATCTGTCCCCAACGCCGGCTGATAACGTCTGGGAATGTTCTAAAAGTCTGTGAGTACTGTCATTAATAATCAGTGTTCAGATCAGGAATCTCCGTCAAGTCATCATCAATGTGATATCATTGACTGTGTCGATACTAGTGTGAAGAGTAGAGTCGAGTGACGTCTCGAGAAAGAGACAATGACTCCTGTGGTAGCGATTGACTGTACAAGTGCTGAACTCGGAAAATAGCCTATACGCCACTTATTTATTATCTGTGTGAATTGTCTATATAATGATGTGAATTATATGATTTAATGTATTGTAATATATGAATGAGTACTAAGGAATGAGTACAGAGGCAAAAGAGAGATAACTGTGTAGTCTGTGTCCTTGTTTGTAAGCATGTGTGTGGTGGTGGATGATAGAGCATAGTAAACAGAGATAGAACACACCCTTATATTGAATGTCAGATAAATTCAATATATATAATTTAATGAAATGAGTGTGTGCATGTGGCTATCTGACATTCAATATAAGGGTGTGTTCTATCTCTGTTTACTATGCTCTATCATCCACCATAAAACCATAATACCATAAAACCCCTAGGTTACATTTGGTGACCCTAGACTTTCTCTGTGTTAGTTAGCATTAAGTCATACATATTATATTTATTGATGGCACCGCTAGTTATTATTTATATATAGATAGACTAGTGGGCTTATTCTTCTTGAAACTCTTTATTATATTATATATGACTGAGATGTGTTGTTTTGTATGACCCATGCCGTCTCCAGTGTAACGGCTGTGCCGTGTAGTTTCTGGGCGCTAAGGATTTAGCTCTTTTCTGTCTGTGGGTTGCTATTCTCTTTTTCAGCTCTATTCTTCTGTTAGTGGGATTGTATTTGTTTTGCTTGTTCTTTGCTGTTGTAGGGTTCTGTCCTTTTCATGCGTGTGGTTGTGTGTACGTTCTCTTTGCCCTTATTTTAAGTAGGTTATAGTGTTAGGATTTCAGCCCCATTTGATTTAATTTATTTTCTTTTGTTTATTCATTGTTTGATTTGCATTGATTTTGATGTTGTAATATTCTGTATTTATGCATGTAGTTATAATTGGTTATACTTGATAAGATTGTTTCTCTTGATTTGGTTTAGTGTTGACAAATTGTTGCCCTTAGTTCATTCTTGATTGTTAATGTTGATAGTCTTTTGTATTGTGATTTTTATTTTTGGTTTAGTAATTGTTTGACTTTGAATTTAATTGGATATAGAGTAGTATAGCAGTTACTAGAGTTAGTGTGCCGGTTACTGATTTCTATTATTTACAAAATTAATTTTTATAAGACTTTGATAATTTGTTGTGTTTTTTTTCTCTTCGTTTGGCCGTTAACTTGGTGTTGTAGTAGTACCAAAGAGCTTATTACAAAAAGAGGGGGAACTTCCATTATGTCATATACAAAAATGCGAGACGCTCTCACGGATTATTTCCCTTTGCTCGGGTTGGCTATAATTCATCATCTGCTATATGAATGATCTGTGCATGGTAACTTATTGAGCCTATGCCATTGCAAAAGAACATTTTTATGGCAGATAAAGAACATTTTTTACACGTTTGCAAAAACTAAACTTTTAACCATCACTATTATTAACATTCCGCTACTGCTGTCTTTTTTTTAATGTTTACTTATTGACATTTATTAGGTGCTTTTATGCTGCTTATGTGTGTATGTCATAGGTTCGTTTTCTGCCCTGGAATTTATTATTTTTTAATCAACGACAGATATTTTAAAATTAAAATATGCATGACAGACTTTCATTTATCCGAAACTGTGTAAATCCATAATCGTGAGAGAGAGAGAGAGAGAGGGGGGGAGGGGGGGGTTGGGGGAAGAGAGAGCTCTGTCATTCAATCAATTAATCACAATAAAGCACAATAACAAAATGTTTCACTAATAGTGTGAATTTAATTTAAGATAAGATAAGATATTACTTTATTAATCCAAAATCATGGAAATTACATTGTCTGTCAATTAAACATGTCCATTCATTCTTCTTTTACACACACATAAATATTTATACATTATTAATGATCTTCAAACACATGGACATATTTTCATAATGCAGATATTTCAATTAAGCAGTAAAACGGATTAACGTAAGAACAGATAAATATGAGAATTTAAAACTTATTAGTGTGTAAACATGTAAACTATTAATTTAAAAAAAAAAAAAATAAAAAATAAAAAAAATTAACTATTTAAGCTGCATGAGAGTTGTAGAGTATGTTTAGTAAGACCTACCGACTTGTTTGTTATGTGCTTGAATGGCAAGTGGTATGAATGAGTTCCTGTACCTATTTGATGTTCCCGCTGGTGCCCTAAAACGTCCACTCCTGTCTATCCGTCGAGAGTCAAATTCCAAGAAAAGTGGATGGTTACTGTCAGCCAAAATTGCAGTCAGCTTTTTTGTCACTTGTCTGCTATGTATCGTCGCTATGTCATCCTGTTTTCTCCCAACCACCCCACTAGCCCTTTTTATCTGTTTGTCCAATCTTAGTTTTTCTGTTTGTGATACGTTTCCTCCCCAACATGAGATTCCAAAAGAAATGATGCTTCCTATTACAGCTGTATAAAACATTTGTAAAATTTCCTGTTTTACATTAAAGGATCTCAGTTTTCTTAAACAAAACATTCTACTTTGCAGTCGCTTGTAAATGTATTTTGTGTTATCTTTCCAAGTGAATCTATCATCGATAACCACACCTAAATACTTATATGCATGCACTCTCTCTACTTCTTCTCCTTTGATAAAGATAGGATTAAAATCAAACTTGTTTCCCTTCCTAAAATCAATTATCATTTCTTTTGTTTTGCTTACATTAAGATCTAGAAAATTTGAATCACACCAGTTGACAAAGCTATCTATTTCATCTCTGTACATGTTGTCCATGTTGTTGGTAATAAGACCAGAGAGAGCCGTGTCGTCTGCAAATTTTATCAGGGGACAGGATTCGTGCTTTTATATCAGGTGTCCCCCTACCCCTCAACCCTCTCATCTCCCACATCAATGGCTTAATAACATGTCACTTCATGGAAAATAATTAATCAGACAGAACAATCAGAACCTAGACTACAACATTCCACGCAATATAGATCTAATGCGCAGAAATTCACAGATCAGAACAAGGACTGAGTTTCTACATTACATTTTTTTCCCGTTTACACTCAAACGAAAAGGGATTACAACAGATCAAGGACCATTTTTGTGCCTAGGTAAGGGGTTATCTTGCAAAGTATTTGATCACGAGGAGAAAACAGACTTAGTCTAATTTAACTTGTTAACATAAGCAGCTTGACGAAGCCAAACTGCCAATCTGACATCTACTTTTGAAATATAAGCACAAATATAGTCAAACAACCTAGCAATAACGTAAACAGTGAGCGACCTGTTGAACATAAACTGTCAGCAAGCAAACTGTTTTGGATTTAGCACATAGGTATAACATGAATCATTCAAGCCGCTCTCCGATTGTTTTAACACTAACAACACTGCAGCGGTCTTAGTTTAGGCCTACATAAACACAAAAAAATGAAGTTTTTCAATTGCAATTTACCTTTCTTTGTCTCTTGGAAATTTGAACACAACACAACTTTTCTTGTATCTGGCATTATGGCAATTGATGGCTGTGCAAAAGTCATCGCCCTGTTTCACTCGGTCGCCTTTTGACTTTCTGCCATGAGCCATTTTCAGCATGTCGACAAGGGAGCATAACTCGTACTTTTCATCTCGCGGTTCTGTACCAAGTTCCCCCTCTTTCTATCATTAAGCTCTTTGGTAGTACTTAGTATTAGTGATTATAGTGTTAATAGTTAATTGTTTTTTTCTCTTTCATTACATAATTCTTTATTTAATGACTTTGTTTAAATAATTTTTCCTTTGCAGGCGTTATATATTTTACATTAGGGTAGTTTTTTTAAAATGGTTCATATAATTATTCTCTTGGGAAAAGGTAATACATTTGAATGTGAATGTTGGAGTGTTTGCTGTACTTTATATGAAAAATTGTTCTTTCTATTGACATTGATATAAACTTTAAATAGTTGTGTATAGATTCATTACCAGAATTATACATATTAATATTATTCTACTTTAAAACTAAATGAACATTTGAACACATTTTTGGATAAAAACTATTAATTTAACTAATAATTTAATCTTTCACTGTATATTCATTGTTCTTATTATCAACTTCAGTTCTTCAACATATGTTGTGGATATATTGAGTTAGTGTACACTGTATTATATTTGGTATAAAAATTGTCACTACTTGTAAACATATTGTATACTTTGAAGATTTCACTGCTTTCATTATAACTTGGACTGTACATTGTACTGGAAATCTACTTTTGAAAATACTTAATTTTTTTCATAAGATTTATAGAACAATTTATAGTTGTTTTGATTGGTTGCATTTTGCCATTTCATTGTTGACACTTTAGTACTTTACTGATTTCCTGTTTAAACATTGTGATACTTTTATAGAAATTTTTTGTTTGTTTTATCTACATTGTACTTAGCCATGTCTGATGATTATGATCAGTTGTTCCAATCTTTTATTGCTCAAGCTACAACTTTGGGTATTCCTGATAAGGAACGTGGAAAATATGTACAGGAGTGTCTTGATGGTCTTGAAAGACAAAAAGTGATAGATTAAAAAAAATTAGAAGAAGAAACAAAACAGAAAGCATTGGAAGAATCTACAAAGCAAAAACAAGCAGATGTTGAATTAGAAAAAGAGAAAGTTGAGGGAGGGGGGGACTTCCGGTACATGGCTACTATAACAAGCTCTGAATTCTTGCTGGAGAGTTTTTAATTTCCTGTTAATGACATATAGCTATGACCATCACAAGAAGTGGCAAGCGAAAACAACAGAATGCAAAGGGAATGGAGAATGACATGCGAATCTGTTCCGCTCCTCCTGAATTAACGAAGGCCTCTGTTCTGACGGACATCGAACATGAACCAAGCCAGAACGTTAGCTGCGCCGTTGAGCAATCCATGATTATAGCCACGGCACCCGAAATCATGAGTGTTGTGTGCGAAACCCGTGAGTTCGTGGCATCGCTATGCAAACGGATTGATTCTCTGGAAGAGATCATACGGAAGCAAGATCTTAAAATTAGCGAATTGCTGACAACCGCGAAGCAGACGACACGAGAGACACCTAGCAACGCACTTTCTGAGACATATGCACAAGTTGCTGCATCCTCCCCATCCAAATCATGCACAAAACAACAATCGAGGAATGGTCCGAACATCAACTCCACATCTCAGCTTTCAATAAAGGATGAATTAGATCTAAAGCCATCGAGATCGAAAAGAGATAATGTCAAAGCGCCGGTTTCATCACCTAGCGGCGCATTTTCTGCCGATGACGTCATCAGTAAGGAATGCGGAAATGCTGTCATTTTCCACGATTCGGTGCTGTCAGGCATGAAGGAGAAGAGACTGGGTCAATCCTATGGTTTTGAGGCCAAGGTGTTTGCGCCTCTCATCAGTGACCTGGTTCCTGCCTTCATGTCTGTCAAAGATCATCCACCGCCTGACGTGATCATCGTTCATTGCGGCATCAATAACTTGAAGAAACAAGATGCCAAATCAGCGAGTCATCAGTTTGTCGAGGCCATCAAGACGATCATTTCCAGCAGCCCAACATCCAAGATCGTCGTGAGCAAGGTCGCCCCGGTGCTGAATTCCAACCTTAACAGTAAGAAAGAGTTGTTCAACGCGATGTAGATGACCCAGCTGGCAGACCACAAGAACATCTCATTCGTCAACAACGACAACATGCCCTTCTACGACATACGCGATGGTGTCCATCCTACGAGGAGAGGCTCCAGTACTCTAGCGGGGAACATTGGCTGCCAAGTTGAGCGACTGTTGTAAAAGAAACCGCAGAATTCTGCCCGGCGCTTCAACCGGTCTGCAGATCCCTTTCCTGGTTTTTTTTTATTGGAGAGGTAACTTTTTTCCGCACAGCCATTTTCCATTCCCTGCCTGGCAGCGCTGAGGTCATCAGGACGATTAGTTGTGATCAGTCATAACAGAGTAGTTCCTATATAAAGAGCTGAAAATATATTACTCTTTATTTGATGTTTCGGTTTCATAATCTTTAGTTTTTCTCAATCTGTTAATGAAATACGAAAAGTTTACTGTGTTTCAATGGAATTGTCGTTCTGTATCTACTAACTTACAATATTTGCAACAGCACCTGTCTGAGAAAGATTATCACGCCTTGGCTTTACAGTCTTTGAATGTTAGCAACAGAAAATTGCCTAAACTGAAGGATTTTTACTACCCACCTGTTATAAACACTGACACTAATAAAGTTCAAGCTGCGGTGTATATCCGTCATGATTTGGAGTATAACATTCAATCAACATCCTTTATTCAACATCAAGATGTTCATTCGGCAGCAATCAAAGTGAAACTTAACAAAGATAAATGTGTTAACATTTTAAGTGTTTATTTTCCAAAAGGCACAAACAACACAAACACTGACTGGCTGAAAAGTTTTGACTCATCTGAGTCATGGTTTGTGTGTGGTGACTTTAAAGGCCCCGCCACACATCCCGATTGCTACGTGATGACGTCAGAACTACTGCTTGCCTGCGGTCTGATTTGCAATCGGCTCGGTATCGTGCGATTAGAACCTGTTCTATTCTGCTGTGCAAAATCGGCCCCGATTGTAAACTTCCAACCAATCAGAATGCGTCCCGTGTTCATTGTCAACTTGGCGTTACAAACGAAGCTGATGACAGGTGACAGGCTGGGAAGTCTCGTCTTTCGTAGGCCTCAATTACATACTAGATATACTATACTACGTACCTATGTAGGAGGCCCACGAGTTTACAAAGACGAAATAAAAGATTTCAGAGCCTGTAATGCAACCCACGATGTTCTGAATGGTTTTGATTTGGTTTTCCATTACGTTTTTATTTTTAAATAGTTTTTGTAGCATGTAGAGACATTATTTCTGCTGTGGTTTCAGACTAGATGAGCTGTTGGATGGGGATGGTAAACTGTTGGATGGGGTTGGGGATCGTGTACACTGACACTAGTGAAAGTGAATATAAACAATGCACATTGTGTAGAAGTTTTGGGTCGACCTGATCGGAAACGTGTGGCAGTGCTATCGGTTTTGGAGTCCGGCCCGATCGCAAACGGATCCGAAACCCAATCTAGAATCGGCCTTCAAACCGGTATGTGTGGCGGGGCCTTAACACACATTCTCCTTTATGGGATAAAGGTTGCAATTCATGTACAAATAATATTTTTTGTGACATCATTGATTCTAATTTGTTGCTTTTAAATGACGGTCGTATTACTAGGATTCCGGATGTATCAACACATCGGCCTTCCGCTATAGACTTAACTTTTACCACACCAGATCTTTATTCGGACTGTATGTGGGAAGTGGAATCTGACTCATTAGGCAGTGATCATTTGCCATTGCTAATAATATGTGACAACAGTGTTGAATTTGATATTGCAGAGGATCCAGTGCCAAAATATATTTATAGCCGCGCAAATTGGCAAGATTTTCAAAACGTTTTATTATCATATAACACAAATTTTGTTAATGATGATGATATAAATGTTGCATATAATGCATTTGTAAACCATATTCATAATGCAGCTTCAAAATCTATACCCAAAAAACGTGCATACAATAAAAAGGTTCGAGCTGGTAATATATGGTGGAATGATATTTGCAAAAAAGCAGTAGATGAAAAAAAGGGGGCTTATAAAACTTGGTTAAAAAATCGTACCTCACAATCCTTTACAGAGATGAAAAGAGCTAAAATTAATTGCAACAAAGTAATTGCTTCAGAGAAACAAGCTTTCTGGTCAAATTACTGCAATTCTGAAATAAGTAATTGTAAGGATTCATCAAAAATATGGAAAAAAAACTCTCTGAAATGCAACGCGGATTCATCAAGTCTACCTTCTAACATTAAAGAAAGAGAATGAGAAGCAAAGAGTACAAAGTATGAGCCACCACCACCTGATAACAATATGTACTTAAATTCTGAAATTACCTTAAAAGAATTACAAAATGTCATTTTGGAACTTAGTCGAAAAAATTCAGCGGTTGGTTTAGATGGTATTTCGTATAAAATGCTTTCACATCTGCCTGAACAATGGCTGAATGTATTACATTTTATAATACAAAAGGCTTGGATGTCAGGAAATTTACCCGAATTCTGGAATTCCTCTCTGATAATCCCCATTCTAAAATCAGGTAAGCCTCGTGCTTTAATTTCTAGTTATAGGCCTATTGCCTTAACCTCTCACACATGTAAAGTTATGGAAAAGATAGTACTGGAAAGATTATTGCATTTTTGTAATAAGACAAGTGTAATTCCAATTAACCAAGCTGGTTTTCAAAAGGGAAGGTCAACTGCTGATCATCTTGTGAAACTTACAACGAATATAAAGAAACAATTTGCCAGACGAAAAGGGGCATTAGCTACTTTTTTTGATATCAATAAAGCGTACGATAGCTCGTTTTTTGTACAAGTTAAAAAGTATAGGAATTTCAGGTAACATACATGTACTCTTACATTAAAAGTCTTCTATCTAATAGGAAGATAAAGGTTAAAGTAGGTAATTCCTATTCATCTAGTCAAAAAAACAAATATAGGAATTCCTCAGGGGGCAATAATCTCACCTGTATTGTTCAATATATTAATTCATGATCTACCTAAAGTGATAAGCAAAAATGTTTCTCTTGCTCAATATGCTGATGATATAGCACTATGGATGAATGTAAATCTAAAAAGAAAAACGTACCTTTTTGACATTAAACACGTGACAAATTGTTACCAAGGGGAAATAAATATAATCAGTTCTTTTATGATTAAAAATGGGTTAGAACTTTCAAAAGAAAAAACTAATTTAATATTGTTTAGTAATGGACAAGAGCCTAGATTGCTACCTAAAATCGTGATTGACAACACTGAACTTAAGTATGTGAAAGAAGTAAAATTTCTTAGAGTTTATCTTACAACAAAATTGAACTGGAAAAGGCACATCGATTATCTCACTCAAAAAGCACTTAAAATTTACAATCTTCTAAAAATAATCAGTAGAAAACCTTGGGGACAGGACTCAAAAACATTAATACATCTAGCTTGTTCTATGATTAGATCTAAGTTAACGTATGGGCAAGAGGTTTACTTTTCGGCTCCGAAATCGTATTTAAAAAAGTTACAAAGCCTAGATAGCAAAGCCATAAAATTAGCTCTAGGAGTATCAGTCCACACATGTACTGAAAAAGTCTATACATTAGCAGGGATAATGCCCTTACTTGATTGGAGAAAATTGGCTTGCGCAAAGTACATTGTGAGAGCAAAAGCAGTCCTGAATTACAACAAAGAAGAGATATTGTTAAGATCAGACACAGACTTCCCTAAACATGCAAAAAAAGTTTCTTCTTTTGAAACAATTGCAACATATACAAAAGACCTTATACAAACTGTTCAAGAAGACTTCGTAGCTCTAGATCCAATTTCCTATACGTCTCCATTCCCACCGTGGGAACTTAAAACAGCCTATTTTGATATTCATTATTGTACAGAAAATAAATCTAATAATGCAGCCATTCTGGCCACAAAGGCTCGATTACACCTGGAAAGCAAATATTATCAACATTAAAAAATTTATACAGATGGTTCTGTGCTAGAATCATCCGATGCAGGAGCGGCATATGTTATACCAGAATTCAATGTAAAAGAATCGTTTTATTTAGGTAAGGGGATTTCGATTTTCACTGCAGAATTAATAGCAGTTTTAATGGCGCTAAGCAAAATTAAAAGTTTGTCTACAAATATTTTGCAAATTGTTGTGTGTGTAGACTCAATGACCGTCCTAGAGGCATTGCAATCAAACAAGTCTAAGGAAAGAAAAGAAATTGTTATTGAAATAAAGCATCAAATTAACAATTTAATTATTAACGGAACAGATGTAAGTTTCTGCTGGATACCGTCACATAGTGGATTTCTCTATAATGACTGGGCAGATAGAGGGGCAAAACAGGGTGCCTCAAATTTGAACTCCAAGGTTACTGCATTGAAGAAATCCCCTATAGAAATACAACATCATATTGAGCATAGTTTACTTAGACAAATTATATTTGATACACATTTTGAAGAGCAGAATAAAGTCTCAAGAGCTATTTCCTCAATGGCAAATCGAATATGGCTCAATGCAATAAGACCAAAATATTGTAAAAATGTTTTATGTGCCTGTGACAGACCTTTGTCTTTAGAACACATTTTGTTTGCATGCTCTATTCTTGCCCATATTTTCCCGCTGGAGATGAATGACAAAACTTCCTTAAAAGAAATTAATTATCCTTTGTGTATTACCCTAGCGAAAATAATCTTTGATTCACCTGTTGCAAGATTAATATAATCGTTTAATTAATTTTTTTTTGTTCTGTTTTGTTTTTGTCTTATCATCTTGATGAATTAAGACAATAAAATCAACAACAACAACAGAGAAAGTTGAATTAGCTAAGAAACAAGCAGATCCGTTGAATTAGAAAAAGAGACATTTGAATTAGCAAGTAAAAAGCAGATGTTGAAATAGAAAAAGAGAGAGAGAAAACTAAACAAAAGGAATTTGAGTTACGTTCTGAACATAGACCTTAGGAACAAGATACCGGTTATAGAAACAGAGGTAGAGATAGTAATTCTTTTGGTGCTAGGCTTTTTATCCCAAGTTGCCTCTTTTCAAAGACAAGATGACATAGTGTTACGTTGAAACGCGAACGAAAGTATGTCGGAAACGTGCACGATAGATCTAATCGTTTCGTTTTGCAAAGTATTCAATAATGGAGTTTATTTACCTTTGATTTGAGTTTGCATTGTTGTTAGGAGAGGCTTTGTATAACGTTGATAATTTTCGTTAGTCGATACTGTTGTAGAATTATCTGGATCTGCGTGTTTACTCTCGATAGAAATTTCCCGATACATGTCGAAGCAAGAAGACGTTCCCGAAGAAGAAGAAAATATGTATGACGTGAGACAGTAATGACGAAGTTAGAAGCGATTGGTTAAATTGCGTCAAACGAGATTGATCCAGGTTATTCGGGAGTATCAAGAGACTATTTAAGTGCCGCGCTGTTTCAAAAAATAAGATAGTTGAAGTTGTTGTTGGAAAGTAAATTTGAGAGTGGAAAGACGATTGAGCGATTGTATGCAGTTGTTGATGTGTGCTGAATAAAAGTGGAAAACTTCATACGTCGACTTTGTGACTTGTATGCTGATTGAGCGGGCTGCATGGATAAACGAATCTGAGTTACACACCTTATCAGGACTTCAGCATCGGGGCTGAATCAAATACTGATAAAGAAAACACCAACATCAAACCGAGTGTAACATTTTGGGGGTCAAGCCGCGATTCACGCCATAGCCAAGGGTTCAACTGCTACAACAAGCGAGTCAACGTTACGAGAGGCAGTCATCGAGGGTAGCCGCCAACGAGTTGCGTCGAGAGTGGCCAACATACTGGGACTACATCACCGATAGGTTCGGGTTGACTGCAAGGGCGTGTAGTCGCTGAGAGTTGCTTCGTGAGCGAACAACAGATCGGGACTACGTGGCTGCCGCAGGACTACGTCGAGGGACAGTCTCGGAGCTACATCGCCAGTGTTACAGAGAGCGGCGAGCGGACGTCGCGTCTACTTCAGCACAGGAGCGTATACATCAACACCAGCGTGGTGCAGCGTCGCATACGACGAGGACAGCGGGGCCTGCGTCAACGAAGGCGACTAGTGACAAGCATCAGCGCTACTGCAGAAAGCATGCTGTTCTAGAACAGCCTAGAAAGGTACAGCATAGTCAAGAACTTTCCAGAAAAAAAGAACTCTCCAGTCAAGAACTTTCGAGAAAAAGAACTTTCCAGAAAAGAACTTTCCAGAAGCATCAAGATGGCTGACTTCTGGCAGAAAGGGGTTGCACTGAATCTAAAAGGCAAACAGTTGACGGAGTACGTCAAATCCCAGGAGAGAATACAAGAACGAGAATTAGAAGAGCAGCGTCGCCGTGAAGAGAGAGAATTAGAAGAGAAGCGTCTGGAAATGGAAGAATAGCGTCGCCGAGAAGAACGAGAATTAGAAGAGAAGCGTCTGGAAATTGAACAGCAGCGGCAAGAAAAAGACAGAGAATTCGAGCTGAAGCGTCTTGAAGGCGAGCGTCAGTACCAGCTAGAGTTGGCGCGTATCCAAAACAATCAGCATGCGCCACAAGTCACCAACGACCATACGGCTCCAAAATTGC
This sequence comes from Oncomelania hupensis, assembly GCA_036898135.1. NCBI lineage: Eukaryota > Metazoa > Mollusca > Gastropoda > Littorinimorpha > Pomatiopsidae > Oncomelania > Oncomelania hupensis. The sequence goes on along the minus strand of CM072521.1, from coordinate 13,056,422 downwards.
CAGCTTTCGTCGACGGGAAGGACCAGATCGACAGCTATCTGGCGAGATTCGAAAGGTTCGCCGAAAGCTCCAACTGGCAACCTCGAGACTGGGCGATTCGATTAAGTGCACTTCTGACAGGGCAAGCGCTCAAAGTTTACACTAGACTGTCGAACGATGACGCCAAAAACTACGACGTCTTGAAAGAGGCCCTGTTGCAGTGCTACAACTTTACAGAGAAGGGCTACCGTATACGCTTCCGTGAATGCCGGCCTAAGTCAGACGAGACGCCAAAGCAGTTTGTGGAGCGCCTGTCATCATATCTACACAAGTGGGTGGAGTTATCAGGCGAAAGGAAGTCTTACGACAGTCTCCATGACCTGATCGTGAAGGAACAATTTCTCAATGCCTGTCACAAGGACCTAGCGACCCACTTAGAAGAACAAAAGCTGCAGACGCTTAAAGATGTGACTGAGGCTGCTGCAAGATATCTCATCGCTCATGGGAAGACCCTGGGGCCACCCAGCGCGACGAAACATTTTCAGAAGACTGGAAACCATGTGAACCAGATCCAGGGGAGCCAGACGAGCCAGAGACAGACGGACTCCACGCCACCTACCAGGGAAGGGCATTCAAGAGGCTGTTTCACCTGCAACGCTACAGACCACAGAGCGGCTAACTGTCCTCAAAACAAAAGTAGCGGACAGCGGAGCAGTACGGACAATTCAGCGGCGGGCAACCGGCAGAGGCGGTTCTCCAATCAACGGCAAACCAGTAGATCTGACCATCAAGTGTGCGGCGGGAGCGTCATTCTTCCGAGTGAGACCGAGCGCACAGCTACCCCTGCGGACGTGCAAGAGTGCATGACTGATGGCCAACTCCTCCTTGCCAACGGGAAATCCATCCCCGTCGTCGCCAGCGCAGCTGTGACCGTACAGAACATGCCTGTTTCCAAGGGACGCGTCGGAAATCATGAAGTGACTGTTTTAAGAGACTCTGGCTGCAGTGGGGTCATCGTCAGAGAAGACCTAATCGCTAAAGAACAATTCACTGGCGATTCTAAATGGACACTCATGGCTGACAGCAAATGTGTGTAGCGCCAGTTGCAAAAATTCATGTCAACTCCCCTTTCTACATAGGCGAAGTCGAAGCGGTTTGCCTGAAGAAGCCGCTGTATGATTTGATGATCGGGAATATCGACGGCGCGAGACGACCCGACGACCCCGATCCAGAATGGAGTCCTGCCTCAACTCAACACGTCGAAGTTGTGGAGGAGGATCCATTGCCGTTTCCCGATGGAAACCTTACAGAGCTGCTACGGGACAATGTGGTTACTCCGGCTCAGCCCTGCCGACCAGAGATCGTCGGTGCTGTTACTACCAGGGCCCAGTCCAAGAGAGACAAGACGTATACGCCACTGAAGGTCGCCGACAACTCTAAAGCTGCCATCGTGGACAGAGATAAGCTGATCCAGCTCCAGGAAGCTGATAGCACTTTAAACAAGTATAGGAACCGCCAAGACCACGTGACCAAGGGCAGTGGCACGGTCTATTTTGAGGTGAAGGCCAAGATCCTGTATCGAATCTTCCAGCACTTGAGGGTCAACGGAGGGAAACCACTACGTCAAGTATTGGTACTGTTACCCCTAAGGCGCCAGGTGATGGAAGTAGCACATGACTCAATCATGGGAGGTCACCTGGGTATCAAGAAGACGTCAGACAGAATCCAGGCGGTGTTCTACTGGCCAGGACTTCATGCGGACGTCAGCCGTTTCTGCCGATCATGTGACATTTGCCAGAAGACCATACCTCGAGGAAGGGTCCCGAAAGTGCCTATGCAGAGGATGCCTCTGATCGACCGACCTTTCAAGAGGGTGGCCTTAGACTTAATCGGCGAAATAAGACCTCCGAGTGAAGAAGGTCATCGGTGGGTACTGACTTTAGTGGACTATGCGACTCGGTACCCAGAAGCAGTGCCACTGAAGAAGATTGACACTGAAACTGTAGCAGAGGCACTGGTGGACATGTTCAGCAGACTTGGAGTGCCTGAAGAAATCCTGACAGACCTCGGGACGCAGTTCGTCTCTGACTGCATGAAGGAGGTCAACAGATTGCTGAGCATCCGGCATTTAACTACGACACCCTACCATCCAATGTGCAACGGGCTCGTCGAAAAGTTCAATGCTACGCTGAAGTCCACCCTGAAGAAACTGTGCAGCGAGCAGCCCAGACAATGGCATCGCTACATCAACGCCCTACTTTTCGCCTACAGAGAAGTACCGCAGGAGTCCACCGGCTTTTCTCCGTTCGAGCTGCTGTACGGAAGAACCATCAGAGGGCCGATGCACATCCTGAAAGAACTGTGGACGAAAGAAGTAGACACCCCAGAGGTGAAGAACAGCTACCAGTACGTGTTTGAGCTACGGGAGAAGCTGGAGCAGACTCTCGAGATAGCCAGAGAAAACCTGGAGAAGTCCCAAGACTGTGGAAAGCACTACTATGATCGTAGGGCTGTGAGCAGGAAGTTTAAACCTGGCAACAAAGTGCTGGTGCTGCTACCTACTGATCACAATAAGTTGCTGATGCAGTGGAAAGGCCCGTACGAAGTGGAGACCGTGGTGGGAATCAACGACTACAAGGTGAAGGTCGGCCAGCATTCCAAGATATACCACGCCAACCTCCTTAAGCTGTACGTGGAAAGGCCATCAGAGACTGTGCACGCAGCCACAGCAGCTGTGACCGATGACAGCTTTGACAGCGAAGAACTGTTGGAACTGGGAGACTTCCACAGCAAAGAAGGCATCGATGATGTTAAGCTAGGACCAAGCTTGACGGAAGGTCAAAAGATGGAGCTCAAGGACCTTATGGGCGAGTTTCCCCACAACTTCAGCGATGTCCCTGGCTCTACAACTTTGGTCGAACACGAAGTCCACCTCACTTCGAATATCCCTGTTCGATCCAAGCCCTTCCCGATCCCTTTCAAGGCCCGTGAATCCTTGAAGAAAGACATCGATGAGATGCTGAAGATGGGCATCATCAGGGAGTCCAGTTCCCACTACGCGTCCCCTGTCGTGGTCGTGAAAAAGAAGGACGGGAGCGACCGAGTATGCATCGACTACAGGAAGGTTAATAAGATTACCGTCTTCGACCCTGTGCCGATGCCTACCGCAGCAGACCTCTTCCGCCAACTGTCGGGGAGTAAAATATTCTCAAAGATTGACCTCAGCAAGGGTTATTGGCAAGTCCCCGTGCGTCAACAGGACATACCAAAGACTGCTTTCATAACTCCTGATGGGACGTACGAGTGCCTAAGGATGCCCTTTGGCATGGTCAACAGCGGAGCTACCCTGAAGAGAGGAATGAGGAAGATGCTCAATGGGATGGACAACGTCGTGTGTTACTGGGACGACCTGCTGGTCCACACCCACACCTGGGAAGAGCATCTGCAGACCTTGAGGGAGCTGTTTCACCGTCTAACGGAAGCTAACCTGACCATGAGACCCAGTAAGTGCATTCTGGGGACTGACAACGTAGACTTTATCGGCCATTCGCTGAAAGAAGGACAAAAGGGGCTTCTACTAGAAAACGTCACCAAGATTTTGAACGCTCCACGTCCCCAAACCAAGAAGCAGGTGTGATCTTTCCTGGGGTTGGCGGGATATTACAGGGAGTTTGTACCAAACTACTCCGCGATCACAGCACCCTTGTCGGACCTGGTGCGGAAAGGCTGTCCAAACCAAGTGCAGTGGGGACCGTCTCAGGAGAACGCATACCAGACTGTGCGCGACCTCCTTTCGAAGGATCCGGTGCTACGACTGCCTGACACTTCCAAAGAATTCGTCTTAAGAACAGACGCAGCGGACGAAGGTATCGGCGCCATACTGATGCAAGAACACGAAGGGAAACTATTTCCGGTCAGTTACGCCAGCAAGAAGCTGTCCAGGGCTGAGAAAAATTACTCGACCATGGAGAAAGAGTGCCTTGCCATCATATGGGGAATCCGGAAGTTCGAACTGTACCTTCAAGGAGTGAAGTTCGTGCTGCAGACTGATCATAAGCCGTTAACTTACTTGAACTCTGCCAAGTTTGTGAACAGTCGCATCATGAGATGGGCTATGTACTTGCAGAACTTTAACATGCGAGTAGAATCTATCAAAGGATCAGACAATGTTGGTGCGGATTTCCTCAGCAGAGTGTGTGAGTGAAAAACATTGACTGTGTAGATGGAATGTGAACATTGACAATATCCAAAAGGACTTGCAGATGAGAAACTTTGACTCTGTTTGAATGAACTGTGAACATTGACGATATCCAGACAGATTTGAAGATGAAAACCATTGACTCTGAGCACAAGTATGTCAACTAACAAGTTACTATCTCCCTTCTATGTCTCTGTCGACGTGCGCGTACAACCGGTTGCTTCCCTTTACATGCTTTGCGCTCCATAGAGCGTCGTCGGCCTAAAATAATTTTTTAGAAACTTCAAAACCCAGGGGAATTATGGGTAGGGAAATCCTTTTCTGAAATGACGTCGGCAGGACTCTTCGCGATTGTTGCATGGCACACGAGACACACGCAAAATGGCGTCACAAAAAGATTGGATAGATCTGAATTCGTCTAATTTGACCTCGCATGCTGCTGGAAAACAATGCAATTTGAATTTGCTTTCAAAAATCAAAAGAGAGCGAGACCACAACAAAGTACAACGAGCCAAGGCGACGCAAACACTCAAGGCCGACAGAACAAAAAGCACACAAACTACAAAAGGTAAGTACCCGTGACCACACACAATAAAGTAGGCCTAACCACCATTGCAAAATAGGATTGATCATCACCATGATTGAATTTTTCCACCCCACCTTCCAATCGGTACGGAATCAAACATATGCTCAAATCATCATATCTTTGACATAATTTTCATGTGCATTATACAGTGTGATTCAAGCGATAAATGAACCATCACATCGAAGCGATCTAGCAGCTGAATCAATGACAATGGCGAACAATCGTTCACTGAGACTCACGATCGCCCGCACTGAGCTCAGATACATGTGTGCATGTTTCTATAAATCCATCGTGTTCTCCTTCGATAATTGAGCAAAGCCTTTGTTCACTACCAGAAATATGCAGTTCCTCTGTCAACTTTCGTTTAATTTCAGCCAGCACATCTTCGCGAGAAATGGCTACCATGACTGCAGCCGTAGCTAGTTATCAGTTACTTCCCTTGAACAGATTTCCCAGAATTCTCTATCCTATTTTTAGGTTTGGGATATCCCCGTCTCAGCTTTGTGGCTAAACTGGACCACCGCACGTCGACTGGGGGCAATACGAGATACTAACTTGTTAGTTGATATACTTGTGCTCTGAGTGAATGAGCTGAGAACATTGACAGTGTTCAGACAGTCTGAAATAAGTCTTAATTCTGTACTTTGTTTGTGCATTACGTTTCAACATTGTTGAAAGAAATTGGGTACATTTCTTCTTGAGTGGGGGGTTATGTTACGTTGAAACGCGAACGAAAGTATGTCGGAAACGCGCACGATAGATCTAATCGTTTCGTTTTGCAAAGTATTCAATAATGGAGTTTATTTACCTTTGATTTGAGTTTGCATTGTTGTTAGGAGAGGCTTTGTATAACGTTGATAATTTTCGTTAGTCGATACTGTTGTAGAATTTTCTGGATCTGCGTGTTTACTCTCGATAGAAATTTCCCGATACATGTCGAAGCAAGAAGACGTTCCGGAAGGAGAAGAAAATATGTATGACGTGAGACAGTAATGACGAAGTTAGAAGCGATTGGTTAAATTGCGTCAAACGAGATTGATCCAGGTTATTCGGGAGTATCAAGAGACTATTTAAGTGCCGCGCTGTTTCAAAAAATAAGATAGTTGAAGTTGTTGTTAGTTGGAAAGTAAATTTGAGAGTGGAAAGACGATTGAGCGATTGTATGCAGTTGTTGATGTGTGCTGAATAAAAGTGGAAAACTTCATACGTCGACTTTGTGACTTGTATGCTGATTGAGCGGGCTGCGTGGATAAACGAATCTGAGTTACACACCTTATCAGGACTTCAGCATCGGGGCTGAATCAAATACTGATAAAGAAAACACCAACATCAAACCGAGTGTAACACATAGATTCATACCTTTTTCGCTTTGAGACTCATGCTACAGCCCTTGGCTGGGATAGAAGCAAATGGGTTACATTACATGGGCATCTCGGGTGGCTTGAGTTAGATCCTGCATCAGCCAGCGCCTTGAGCAGCTCTTGAGCTGGTAAAGCGCTATATAAGAACGATTAAATAAATTTCTCTCAGCTTTGTTAGAAGGTAACGCACTGAACTTATACCACAGTCTTGCTGCAAATGGTCCTGTTGATTATTCAACATTGAAAGACAATTTGCTTAAGAAGTTCCAGTGTACTGCTGAAGGTTTTCACAAGAAGTTCCGTAAAGTCCGACCAGACTCGAACGAACCTTTCCAAACATTTGGCATTGAACTGAACAGATTGTTTGATAGGTGGATAGCTTTGTCCGGTGTTAATAGAAACATGCAAGGAATAATGAATGTTAGGTGAGCAGTTTCTACAATGTGTGTCACAAGATCTTGCGACTTTCATTCGCGAGCGTGGACTTGTCACATTGGATGATACGGTTAAAACCGCTGAAAGTTATCGTCTTGCTCGTCCCGGAAAGAACTTAGCACGCAAATCGGCTGCTACAGTTTTCGGTTCAGTAGGATCAGTTGATGTAGCTGAAGAATCACAAGCTGTTGCTGGCTCTGCAGATTCTCGCGGTGGTTACTCAAACAATCGAGGTCGTGGCTATTGGAGAAATCATGGTGGTTTTCAAAAGAAAGACCAAACACACTCAGATTCGAACCAAAAGGTTGAAGGTCGTTTTGATCAAACTCGGGGATCTTATAGACGTGGACGTGGAGGTGGTTCATTTCACACCAATGTTGATAATTGCCCTCTTTGTGATGGAAAAGGTCATGGTCCTAGGCAATGTCCCCTTCGAAATAGTCAAAACCCTTGCCCTGTTTGCAACATTGGTGGTCATACTAGAAAAACGTGTCCCTTTGTAAAGAAAGCCACAGCTTCAGATGATAGCAATAATAAATCAAGCTCTGGTTGTGCAGTTGTCCCTGTAGACTCTAAAGTTGTTTGCTCTGTTTTTGATCAGACAGCTGGTCACTTGCATCTAGAAGTTGGTTCTGTAAATTCTACTGCTCGCTCAGTTCTGCGAGATACAGGTGCTACCATTTATGGTGTTCGAAAACGTTTGGTTTCTGATGAACAGTATGTACCAGCTACTGTCCGTTGTAAAACTTTTGGTGGAGAGATCAACATCTACCAGCAGGCTAAAGTTGTTTCTTGTCCATATTTTGTTGGAGAGCTGGTTTGTTGTGTTCTTGAGGATCCAGTTGCTGACTTGATTGTAGGAAATATTCCAGGTTTGATTGTCCAGCAGACCCAAGATAACCAAGTTGCTGCTGCTGCTGCTGATGTTCCTGTTGCTGCTGTCACTACTCGTGCTCAGGCTAGGAAGCAGGATCTCCCGCACAAACCTCTTGTCACTGTGTGCGATGACTTGAAGGTCACTCGTGCTGAACTTATTCAGTTGCAGAAAGATGATGCTACTTTGCAAGGTTGTTTTAAGTTGGCTGACTCAGGTGAAGAAAAGGTTGTTGGTTCTGCTACTTATACTTTCTATTTTAAAGATGATATTTTGTACAGGAGGTATGAGAAATCCAAGGATATTTTGCATCAGGTTGTTGTTCCTGAAAAATTCGTACTTCAGTCACTTCGCGATATCGCCTCTATGAGAAGTGATGTACGGTGGAGGAGTTACGTCCCTTCAACCTCACATGGGCTTGCTTTCGGTTCTTAGTCTCTTGTCTATATATGGGGTTTTTTAATTATATTTTAAAAAAATGTTTTAGACCGCGATTTTCACCTTTTGCTGTTGAAAATGTCTGAAATAAGGCTTTTCAAATTTGAGAATTTTTTTTTTTATGCACATCTGTTTATTTTTTTATGACTTGCTGCCTCTTGACCGTAAGGGTGTTATGAGCGCTTCCTAAACTGTAACCCGTGATATAGGTGGCTTTTGCATTGTTTTGTTGCTTGAAATAAACAGTATGTATAAGATAAATTTGAGTTAAAATAAAAATAATAATAATATTTAAAAAAAACACACACACTAGTCTAGAATATGTGTCATACATGCGTAATTTATTTTTTGTTCCGTATGGGGTTATACAGCATACGGATTGATTGGCAGTTTTAGTGTGTATAATTTGTGCGTGTGTGTGTGTGTGTGTGTGTGTGATATAGAAAGAGATGGAGATCGAAATATAAATAAAGATATTGACTAATTCGAAACGTAAATCTAGTTGTGCACACGGAAATTCATTTATTTACAAAAATATGCTTCGATTGATTTCAACATAATAATTAGGGTACGTAATTATTATACTCTCTCTCTCTCTCTCTCTCTCTCTCTCTCTCTCTCTCTCTCTCTCTCTCTCTCTTTCTCTCTCTCTCGTATTTAAAAAAAGGTGAACAAGGCAACTTTTTGTGATCACAAATGAAACCATCCTGCAATCAACCCTATATATTTCATTCAAATTGACAATACATTCAGTGAGTCCTGTGACAAAATAAAGGGTTGGCATCTGTGTTTTATATTAGAATATTCTGCCACAACCTAATTTAATTATAACAGGATACGAAGTTGAGGAATTACAGACACAGTTTGGTGGACAGCAAATAACAAGCCGCTGAAATTTTACTTTTCTCATACTGTCTTACAATTTTTTTTTTTTATTTTTTTTTTTAGGGCTAATCCAAACCGTTTCTTACACGAAACATCACCTTAGTTCCAATCCGTCTTGTATCATTGACAACCATTCATTGACCGGTCTTGGTCATCATAATTCTTTTATATCACGATTCTTGTCTGTCAGAATAGATCTACAATTTCTTCAAGGAAACCAAAAAAAACTCTTCCCCTTGTATGCTGCCTTTAATCTTGCGTTTGTGCAGTTCAAAGCTGCACAGTGGTCACCGTAACTGCTCCTGCGATTTATTTTCCCCCTCTCCATCAGATCTTCGCTCTGTGACGCAGCCATTTTCACACATGTTACAATCAAGTCGCATAACTCGTGACGCGTCATCACACCAAAGGCGTCACTGCGCGGTCTAAGTATTCCTGGTCTATGCCGACAGTTAAATCAAATAAAAACATAAAGGTAAGAAAATAAGGTAAGAAAATCATCAATGAATCATCAAATCAATCTGTCAAACAATCAATCCCTGAATCGGGCCATCGTCGAGCATTTATTTTTTTAATAAAGAAATAAATAAATTTGCTTTGTGTGGTACTCAAGCCATACGTACTTCTCCCTACCATCCTCAAGCAAATGGTATGGTTGAACGGTTTCATGGCACTTTGAAATCTATGCTTCGGAAGGTTGTTCATTCTCAACCAAAAGCTTGGCATCGCTATCGTCTTGCATTGCTTTTCGCATGTAGAGAATTGCCGTCAGAGAGTACGGGTTTCAGTCCTTTCGAACTGATGTTTGGTCGCAAACCGAGAGGTCCCATTTCTCTCATTGCTGATTTCTGGACCGAAGATCAAAACTCTAGTGATACATCAGCGAAACCATTGTACTCTTATCTCTTTGACTTGAAGAATATTATTTCTGAAGTTTGTGAAATTGCTTCCCAAAATTCTGCAGATTCGTCTGTGAAGAACAAAAGTTACTTTGATCGTCGTGCAAAGGAACTTTTTCTCTTCATGATGAGGTACTCGTTCTTCTTCCCACTGATTAACAAACTTCTTATGACATGGTCAGGTCCTTATTTTGTGCAGGAATGTCTTCATCCAGACTATAGGATTCTTGTGAAAGGCAAGTCGAAGATTTTCCATGCAAACATGCTCAAACGATATCTTCATCGTGTTGATGCTGCTGTTGGTGTTGTTGAGGATTCTACTACATGGTTGTCAACAGGTGTCTTAGTTGACTGGTCTTCCATTTCTCCATTTTTGCTTCCAGATGTCGAAGTTGTGGAACCTCAGTGTTGTGTTTCTCGTGTGGATGTTTCTACATACTGGCATACTATCCCTACAGTAGCTATTGGCGTTGGTCTTTGTCCTTACAAGAATTCACACTTAAACCACTTCCAGGTACACAGAATGTGTTCACGGATCTGTTGTCACGTGCTGATCGTGATCAATCGGTTCCATAAATCAAGGTTTCGTGATCGTTACTGTGTTTTGACATTATCCTCAGAACTTGTAAAAAAGACCCTCGGTGGGTTCTTTTTTTCTTTGGGAGGGGGGTAGTGTAACAAACGCATTTCGTACACCTTTGTATGAATAGATGTAATGACGTCACTAGCGATTAGACTGGAAGTGTGCGTGTCGAAATGAAATTATTAGTGAGAGTCAGAGATTGCATGCCAGTTGAGGAGTAAAGACGTAGCCTTGAGCGCTCTAGTAAAATCAGGATTCTTCTAGTGGAATACTATAGCTGTGTCTAGAATAAAGTTATTTATTATTATTCTTATTATCAAAATTAAATTATTAGTGAGTTGTGTTAGTCAGAGATTGCATGCCAGTTGAGGAGTAAAGACATAACCTTGGTAGCTCTAGTAAAATCGGGATTCTTCTAGTGGAATACTATAGCTGTATCTAGAATACAGGTATTTATTATTATTAGTAGTAGTATTTATAATAAGCTGTAACGCTATTCATATGAAAATGGGAAGTATTGCTTTTTTGAATTATTATGATTGAAGTGCAAAAGAACCCATGTTTGAAGGAATTACGATAACTTGTGTCAATACTTATTTGTAATTATTATATGTGACATGGTTCATGCTCAAATTGTTGTAAAAAATTCAAGGAGTTTTCAAGGAGATTTCAAGGAGTTTTTCCAAAAATTCAAGGAGTTTTTTAAAAATTGTAAACGCACATGTAATAATTGATAAGTAGTCAAAATAAAAGATAAAATCTCTAACCCAGTGATATCCATAAATTGTTTGCAGTCATGAATCTGATGGTGATACTGATGTTGATATTAATTATGAAATCTACACGCATAAATATTGCATGTCAATAAAGTTGCAGTTATAATGATGATGCAGATTACGATTGATTGATTATTGCTTTAGGTCCAGCGGACTCTTCCGAGCCAAATCAGGACCGGACAACCCCCGATCCGCATAAAAGATCTGCTGAAACAACCCTAGTGGGAAAATTGAATGCCCTCCACCGGCCAGTCACTTTACAATAAAGACATCCCACGCAGGGGACGGCGGAGGCTTTACCCCAACTACTCGAACCCCCGGTTACAAAAACAAAATACAGGGTGTTCCAAAAGTCTTGGGCACATTTGAAGTCCCCATATCTCAATGACTATGAATGGTAGTAAGATAAAAGTTGTGCCATTTTAAAGCTAATTACATTAAGTTTTTTGTAAAGCTGTTGATTTTTATATTTTTTTTCAGACCCATTAATGGCGTTCACTCAATCAGAAAATGCTGGGACGCGTTTGGCAAGAATTTGACTATCGGCTTGATGTGTGTCGTGTGACCAATGGTGCTCACATTGAACATCTTTGAACATTCCATGTAAAACTTGAGATTACAGGCTTTCTGAATTTACCATATGCGTTTTTATATCCTTAATAGTTTCGGAAATATTCAATGTCAAAATGTGCCCAAGACTTTTGGAACACCCTGTAGAATACAAACATCATTATAAATTATCAACAAAACATATACATATAAAATGCCTATATTGCTAAATACTAACATCATAAGAAGCCCTAGTGACCACCCGGCAGAAAGCGTCCAACACTCCCAAGCTGATCCAACAGACCTCATACACAAACAAGGAGTCTTGTCCAGGAAGAGTTTTCAAGAAAAAAGGTAGGTCATTGATCTAGCGAAGAAGAAGATAGTATAGCAGAGTGATAGGACAGAGCAGGAATGGGAAAGAGTAAATGAGGAAGACAGCGACAGTGGGAATTTAAAGCACTAAATTTCCAGAAAGTGGGGATACTATTTATACTGAAACCCCCGGCACCCCAACGGGGGTACTGTTGCCGCAGTGAATTGGTCATGCCTACAAAGTCAAGACAGGTTTTCAACTGGGGCTTTCACTTTTCCCTTTATAGGTTAGAACAATCTACAGTGGCAAGATTGTTCATGACCCCAAGGGGTAAGCAGATTACGGAGTCTGTACCCATTTAAACAATAATTGTGAAGCATGTTGTCCTTAAACACAAGTTAGAGAACTGTAAAAAGTCAGAAAGAGGTACCACCACTGGCTAATATATAATACACTTCATACAGATGAATGAGTTTTCAGTTATAATATTTCAGTTTTTCAATTTCTTCATCAATCTGACAGGAAATCTCCAGCTGGATCTTTATTTCCTTGGATTTGCTCCTCAGCGCATTTGACTAAGTCAAGAGTCTCAGCGCACCCTCTTGTTCAGCAAGCTTGTCTGCCTTTTGAGTCAGGTGCTGAGCATCCTTCTCCATTCTTCTTTTTTTCTCTTTTAAATCAGCAACAGAGTCTTCCTGTGCCTTCCTCTTCTTTGCCGCTTGTGCCTGTTCCTGGTCTTTCTTTTGTTGATCAAGGTAGTCGTGGTACTTTCTCCTTGCAGAAGATCTGATAATAGCAGCTCCTTGGTGATGTCCACCTTGTCGATTCCACCAATTTTCCTGATACCGTTCAGCACTTGGCGAGCAACCAAGGACTGCTACTCAAGCTAGGAGCAGACATGCCTACCCCCCAAAACGTGAAAGAGGGACATTGGCACCAAAAAAGAGGGACATGGCTTGATTAGGAGGGACACCGCAACTGGATGATTTCAACACAAAAAAATGTCATGCATATTTTTGCCAAATGATTTGACTTTCAGGCGAGCAGCTATGATCGTTGAAGAAGTTTTGAAATGTAAAATAAAAAATAAATAAATTAAAAAATTGAGTCACACTGAAACTCACCTTTGTTTATGAATCTGTTGTTATTGATACTGTTAATGATGAAGTAACAAATAAAACACAGAAACTTTAGTTCATGATTCCGTTTTACTAATCTGCATACTGCCACTGAAGGTAAAATCCAATAAACGTAGTGTCACTGTCACATATACTACCATTACATGAGAAACTATTATTCCTGTACAGATTATGTGCATGCTGCCACTGAAGGTAAAATCCAATAAACACATGAACTGTCAGTGTGACATACATATACTACCACAAAGTAACATGGTAAACTATTGTTTTAGCAGAGATTTGTAATATGCACTTTTTATCTGTTGAAGCTGCTTGCTTGTGTACTGCCTGTCCACACTCATTCCTGGTCTTGCTTTAGCAACAACGATTGCTTCAAGAGTCTCCTGACCCATTCTAGAGCGGAAATCAGTTTTGTTTTTTCTGACCATTGAAAACAACCTTTCACAGTGTGCTGAAGAATGTGGAATGGTCAGGACTGAGAGCATCACCTTGACAAGAAGTTTGAACACTGCCATAACTTCTGTCGAAACAATCGCGGCAACTTGTCAGTAGCCTAGGCCTACCACTAGCAGGTTGCGCTGAAGAAAGTCACGTGACTCTGTGTTTGAAACTGTACGCGCGTCATTAGTCCGTGCAAAAACCGGATCAGACCACCGATATTGCATCAGCCGACGCGCTAAAAATAAACTTCTACCGGGTTAAACCAAAAAAAAAAAATCGTTTTTTTTTTTTAATTTGGCGGGACGTAAACTTAAAAAGCGGAATCGCGGAACACAGCTCGTTTTTTCACCTGAAATCGGGACGATTTCGCCTACAGCGGGACGGTAGGCAACTCTGTAGGAGAGATTTTCAGTGCTGATCTCTTAGTTGGTTGAGAATCTTCTCTCGACAGTTGCTTGCCCATGGGACAAAAGTAACAACTGCCTCACAACAGCCCAAAGATCTTGATAGTCCTTTTTTGCTTTCATGAGTGTGCTGAACATCTGGTCTAACAGTAACACATCACTTTCACATTGATAATTTTTTAGCAGACGCAGCAGAAACACGCGTGTTCCCTTTCTTTCAAGCAGCCACCCTGCATATTCAGATTTCAATAACCACAAAGGATTCAACACACAATCGCCTCCAGGCATTTTTACCCATTCAGTAAACAAACATGCGCGGTTTCGCTGTCCTTTTCAGTTTTCAAACTTTCTGTACATCGTGCGTTAGAACGAAGAATGTACGGAAACCAACAACTGCGCATGCGCGACAGCAAGGAAATCAACAATTTCCAGTGGTGGTTACTTCCCTTATCATTAGCAGACGACAAAAGTTACGATCGTCGAACAGCTGACAACACAAATAATATTATAATTTTTGTTTTATACATTTGTATTTTTCAATGGCCTTTTTTTAACGACAATAAAATCTCTAGGTCAAGCAATGGATAGATACACTGGTTGAAATTTCAAGGAGTTTTCAAGGAGCTCAGGCAATTTGACATTTTTCAAGGAGATTCAAGGGCCCTTGAACAAGACATAGAAAATTCAAGGAGATTCAAGGAGGTTCAAGGAGCGTACGAACCCTGCTGTGATTCAGTTTATAACTATGATGCCATGTTATATTCATTCATTTGTGAAGATATGGGGCTGAAATAGGAATGTAATTCAGTTGTATAATTTGTATATCTAATGATGAATGAATGTGCAGTAATATGTTATAAATTGAAGGTGAGCTGTGGATTGTAATATTTGGCTCATAATCCATTGTGTGTAGGCTACGCAATGTGTGTACTGTGTTAGAGTGGCATAGAGAAGACATTCTACAAAGGAAGTGATCTTCAAGCACTCTGAGTTATAATAATGTGTCAGAAGCACATATAGTCTCTTGAGGTGTAAGAGCGCAAATTTAAGATTGTATAAATGTTGTATACAGCGGGCCGGTATGGAGTGGAACCTCCTGGTATGTGGCTGATGAAGCTGTCCAGGTAACATCGTCTATGAGACCGGATGTGGACACCATCAACGCCTCATCTCTTCTTCGGCTACCATCACTGGTGCAGACATGCAGCAACGGTGACGAAGAAAAACTCCAGACCTGTGCTACGGAACGACCTACTAGTGTCTTCCAGGTGTAGCTTCTGTCCCCAACGTCAGCTGATAATTCTGTGTCTGGGATTGTTCTAAAAGTCTGTGAGTACTGTCATTAATAATCAGTGATCAGATCAGGAATCTCCGTCAAGTCAAGTCGTCAATGTGATATCGTTGACTGTGTTGATAATAGTGTGAAGAGTAGAGTCAAGTGACGTCTCGAGAAACAGACGACTCCTGTAGTAGCGATTGACTGTACAAGTGCTGAACTCGGAAAATAGCCTATACGCCACTTATTTATTATCTGTGTGAATTGTCTATATAATGATATGAATTGTATGATTTAATGTATTGTTATGAATGAGTTCTAATAGTGAAACAGAGGGCAAAGAGAGATAACTGTGTAGTCTTTGTCCTTGTTTGTAAGCATGTGTGTGGTGGTGGATGAAAGAGCATAGTAAACAGAAATAGAACACACCCTTATATTGAATGTCAGATAGCCACATGCACACACTCATTTCATTAGATTAAATGTAGTTATATATATTGAATATATAAAAATACATAAAAACCCTATGTTACAGTTGCTGAGGACAGAGAAAGATGGAGTATGCTGGTTAAAAGATCATCTGTGGTGCCCCAACGACCTCAGAGTTACGGGATAGGATAGGATAGAATAGGACATCCGAAAAGGCATGCGCACAGCAAAGGAGAACTGGACAGAAGAGCAATACCAGGAAATAGAGAACTGTCTGAACAAGAAGGCTTACGAGACCATGAAGCGGCTCACAAGTGTTCAACAGCCCAAGGACTCCACGATCCAAAGCAAGACTGGCCTTACAGAAAAACAAGAAGTCTTGGGTAGATGGACAGAGTACAGCTCTGATCTTTTCAACTACACACCAAACGGAGACCATCAGTTCTAGTATGTTCCCAGAACAGAAAAGAGGAAGAAATCCTCCCAATTCGCAGAGAAAAAGTTGAAACAGCAGTGCACTGAAGAAGGGGAAGTCAGAGGGAGTGGACAGCATACCCGCGGAATTGCTTCAAGCATGACAAGAAGCGATGATTGACGTCCTCACCATTATTTGTAACAAGATCGCAGAGTGGCCTACACCATGGACCCAGTCGCTTGTCATCACTCTTCCTAAAAAGGATAACCTTCAGGAGTGTGAAAATTACCGCACCATCAGCCTCATCAGTCATCTTAGCAAGGTCCTCCTGAAAATAATAAACAGGTTGAAACCTCAAGCTGAACAAATCATAGCTGAAGAAAATGCAGGATTCGGGGCAAGGCCAAGTACCACTGAACAGATTTTCAACCTCAGAATAATCTGCGAGAAATATCTACAGCACCAATAACATCTATATCATGTGTTTGTAGACTTCAAGAAAGCGTTTGACCGAGTCTGGCATGCAGCTCTGTGGGCAACCATGAGAGTGTACAACATCAGCCCTAAAATTATTGAAGTCATCAAAAGCCTTTATGACAAGGCTACCTGTGCAGTCCTTCACAACAGCTCCATCAGGAAGTTGAAGATCAAGGCATAGTCAGCATAGGGGTTAGAGCAATCTCCAACCTCTGTTTTGCGGACAACATTGATGCATTGGCTGGAGAGGAACAAGAACTTGAACAGCTGGTACAGAGGCTTGACACCACCTCCAGAGACTATGGAATGGAAATAAGTGCAGAGAAGACCAAAATGATGACCAACAACACCAATGGCATCAACATGGACATCAAGGACAATCCCTCAACACGGTGCATAGTTTAAAATATTTTAATGAGCCATTGTATCAGACGACTCCTGACAGGAAGTCCTCTCCAGGATCGCACAAACAACTGCGCCCTGACAAGGTTGAAGCCCATTTGGAAAAACAAGACCATTAGTCTACATTCCAAGGTAAGGCTGCTGCGCTTCCTTTTCATCTCGATCTTCCTTTACGCTTGCAAAACATGAACCCTCACAGCAGATCTACAACGAAGAATACAGAGCATGCGGAAATCAAACCAGGTTTCTTAACCTTCTTTGTCCTCCGATGTTTGGAAGCGTTCGAGAAAAAAACGCACTCGCAATCCTGCAACGTATGAGAACGTTCAAAATCCTAGTGGTCGAAACATGCACTTCCATTTTGTTTATATCCCGTTAATGCCTTAGTCTCGTTCTCTTAAGAGTTTGTCACCATTTGACCTCACTTCTTCTCGAAAAGTGGGTGTAGTAAGGGAGTTGCAAATTTTCAAATGCATCAAAATTTTCTACAACATTTTTATGATGGAGGACAATAAGTATAGCGGATTCACAATGATGGAAGTGACATGACATGCTAGGTGGTTCACCAGTCCCAAGGTTTCAAGTAAAAGGATGAGTAGAAAATAAAATAATTAAAAAACTTTTGGAGTCAAATTTGGCATTTGGATTTTTTGGGTGAATCAATGTCCTAAACTCACGTTAAAAGATTTTTTCTTAAAGAAAAATGTCTTTACAACATGCAAAAAAAAAAACAAGTTTGAAAACACAGTTTGTGTGTATTTTATTTCATCTTTTAAATGCTACCACACTTTAGATGCGGTATTATTTTCTTTGACGTAAGATTTTTGCACTTACTTGTTGAGTAAGGTGTCAAGATACCAGGAGGGTTTATTGCTCTATATAGTTGTTCTTATTTTTAATTCATAAAGCTACAGGGTTTTTGATTATTTCGTCTTCCAGAGTGTTTTTAATTTGTTTTTGACAGTTTTGTCTATTTGGTTTTTGCAAGCTTCAAGTACGATCTTTGTGGATTAAGTGCCTTACAAGTCTCATTCATCATCATCACTATTTTGCAACACACACACACACATACTTGGACTTTCCTCAAACGCCACATACATTGTGTGGACAATGAGTCGTGCTACGACCCCCTTTTTAAGTACTTTTAAGTGTTCTAACCCTAACCCTAACCCTAACGGATCATTAAATGGACGTCCCAACAAGGAGGTCTGTCCAAAGAACATATGTAGACTAGTTTGTCCAAATAACGCTGTGTAAACATGCGCACATACACACACACACATACCTGCCGCTTCAATTTGTGCTGTGCTTCCTTTAGTTGCTCTTTAAGATTCTTTATTTCCTCCTCCAATGGAACCACCACTGACTTCAAAATTTGAGCATCTTCTTGTGCCTGTAACAACAGTACAGTTTTCCTATTAAAAAATAAACATTATGAACAGACATGACCAAATTAAATAACAATTCTGCATGTTTACCTTACATTTAAATTCACAGATATGGACATTTTTTAATTTATTATGCTCATTACATCTCCTGTCATTAACATGTTTTCTGCACTGTATTTTACTGGCTTGAGGAGACATGAAGTAGAATATATAAAGAAACAAACCTCTGCAAATTCATATTTTTTTCACACTGTCTTCCAGATTGTTGGCAGTACAGACATGCTTAAATTTACTATGCTCGTTACATCTGGTGCCATCAACGTGTTTTCTACACTGCTGGCTTGAGGAGACATGCAGCAGAATATATAAATAAACTAGAAGGGCAAAGCCTATATGACGCACGTGCTCCTTAGGGACCTCGCAATATTTAACATGAAAATCGTGCCCACAAAAAACAAACTAGAAGGGAAAAACCCATATGACTCACATGCTCCTTATGGAACTTGCAATATTCAACATGAAAATCAAGTGCCCAGAAAAAACAAAAAAATGAAACTACGGCATTAAAATGCAAAGTAATACTGACTTTGATCTTTCTATGCTCTTGACTTTGATTACCTTAACCTCTGGCTCCAAATACACATGTACTATCAAAAAACTACAGCAAAAGTTGTTCTATGCCCAAAAAATAAAATAGTGACCTTGGAATGACCTTGACCTTCAGTGACCTTGACCTTGGGATGACCTTGAACTTCACATGACCTCTCATGCATGTCTTATCAAAAAGGCTAATGTTGCATAATATGGGTTAAATAAACAGCCATTCCACTGTACGATGACCAATATTTTTTGTCTTTGAGCGAGCGTTGTGGCCACGTGGGCTAAGGCGGGACTAACTTGCCTTGTCCACAAGCCAGAAACCAATGGCGCCTGACAGGTGTGGGTTCGAGCCAGCATCTGGGCGTTATGTTTCTCAGAATGTTATTTTCTTTTGACTCGGGCAACGTCTCGGGGGGGTTTTCTCCGTGTACTCCGGTTTGCTCCCCCAGCAAAAATTTCAAAAATTCACAAATAATGTTAGGTAGGTAGGGTTTGGGCGCACCACTGGCTGCGACTACACCTTCCCCGGGGGAGGCGGCCCAGTTTCCCGATAGAAAGAGATAATGAACTGCAGCAAAAAAAAAAAAGACCTAAAGACATTAAAAAAACCACAAGGCCTAAAGGGGTGTCGGATAGCGCAGTGGTTGGAGCATTCGTTACTGTGTCGCAAGTTAAGCACCGTCCAGTGCGGTTAGCACTTGGATGGGTGTCCGCAAAACGTGAAGCGACAAATAACAACGCCCCCAGTGGACAAAACTGTGACTACCTACTCTCTTAAGGGTGGGGAAGGTAAAGCAGTGAGGGAGAGAGATGGGCATCACCCTCATTACACTGGCCCAAGATAAGTGTGATCTCCAACATCACGCTCCCCTACGGCCACAAGTCTATGGGACTACCTTTACCTTTTATTTTTTTAAGGCCTAAAATCACCTTCACCTTCAAGATCAACACAAAAACTGAAAAATTATGAAAGATCAATATTTTATCACTAATTACAACAAGTTTGGATTTATATCTCTCATAATTTAGGGTCAAGGTCATTTCAAAGTGCCTATACAAAAGGACTTTGGACAGCTCCAGACCTTGGAGTGAGTTTGACCAAATTTGCATAGTATGTGTGGCTCATTAATATCTATCATGCATTAAAGAACCATAACTTAAGCTCAATATTAATAACATTTTTAAAAAAAGAAATTTTGTGAAAATTTTTCATTTTATGACTAACAATCCTGTGACTTTGACCTTGAAGTGAAGTCATTCATTCACTGATCAGTTTTAAGGTCTCATTGATATACATCATTTTACCAAGTTTGGTTGTGATAGTTTAAATAGGCTCTGAGCCACTAAAGTTTTTGCATAGATGGACGGTGGATAGACATATGGACAGTAATTTTTTTAAATATCATTTTGGGACAATTTCAGACTCATCTCGGACAGATTTGCAAAAATCTAGAAACTTTTTTTTAGGGGGTGAGTACAAAGATTCACATTACAATGCATGTAAGTAAAAAAAATAAAAATAAATATAGCTTCTCCAAATTCTTACTTTTCTCATGCTGTCTTCCAAATTTTCATGCTCCAGACTAAGATTGGAAGGTGAACTGGATCCACTGACACCACCCACTCGTTTCAGTGACTTGGCCACAGACATGAGGAAGCCTTCACTGCAAGATAGGCTTCTGCATCAATACCATGCAAAGAATGCCTCCAACTATTCATGAAATCAGCACATTCATACATAAAATGGCAGATGGAAAATGACATCACATGCAAAGCACCAAGGTGGTTCTTCACCTTTCAAAAGTAAACTATGGGTGACACTAGTATGACAAATATGCAGGCGGATCAAAACAGTTTCCTCTTTGCGGGTGGAGGCAAAGTTGAGCAAAGCAGCAGATATGAAACTCGCAAAATATTTAACATGAAAATGAGTGCCCTGAAAAAACAAAATGAAACGGTGGATTGTCTTGTCTTGTCTTGTCTTGCCGTATACACCCACAATCAATCGTGTTGATCATTATGGCACTTGAAAGGAAGGTTTTGTATGCATGTCAAGTACGAATACGGAGCTAATAATAAATCATGTTGCTACATGAATCAGACCATAGGAAATGTGAGTGAAGGGGGAAATGCTGGGTAAGGAGACTGGGGGGGGGGGGTGGCAGGTGGTGTGGAGGAGGGGAGGGGGGGCAGGGGAACTGGAGGGCTTTATTGGGAGACTCCCGACACCAAGGTGTCAGAAGCCAGAGCCTCCAGTGCCTCACTGTTGAGGGCATTCCAGTATGGTTCGTGGCAGAAAAGAGGCGGCTCTATATTGGGTCCTGCACGAGACTTGTTTGTACTGCTTGTTGTGGCTGCGGCGTTGGCGTGATATCGCCTGTTCCACTTTCCCATTGATGATGGGGCAGTCCGCAGTGCCACTAGTGATCTTGCACAGCATCTGAAGGTGTGCAGTGCGACGTCGATCCTCCAGGGGCGGCCACCCCAGTGACTCCAGCATGTCCCTCGATGTGTTGTGATAGCGGTTATTAGCAAACTGGGCGGCGCGTCTCTGAACTGCTTCCAGCCTGTCGATGCCTTTCTGGGTGTGAAGGTCCCAAACTGATGCTGCGTATTCCAGGATAGGACGCACGTAGGTTATGTAAGCTCGCTCCTTGATGGCCGTAGAGCTCACCTTGAGATTCCTTCTAGGAAGCCTTGTGTCTTACTGGCCTTGTTGGCGATGCTGCTGACATGTGCGTCCCAGGTAAGGTTGCTGCGGAGGGTCACCCTGAGGTACATGGCCTCAGAGACTGACTCAAGGGTGTGACCGTGTAGGGTGTAACTAGACTGTAGGGGACGTCTGCTACTCGTGACTGGCAGAGTTGTGCACTTGTCAGGGTGGAACTGCATGTCCCAGCTCTTCTCCCATTGCTCAAGGCGCTGAAGGTCTTGCTGTAGCTGGGCTTGCTCTTGGTTGCTAGTTACCACTCTGTATACGGCTGTGTCGTCTGTGAACAGTCTTGTCAGTGCAGTCAGTCGATCCAGTAGGTCATTGATTTAGGCCAGGAATAAGCATGGCCCCAGCACCGACCCTTGGGGGACCCCAGATCGCACACTGACAAAGGAAGAGCAGCTGCCGTTGACCACCACAGCCTGTCCACCACACAGCCTGTCCACCACACAGCCTGTCCACCACCACAGCCTGTCGCTAAGTGTAACAGCAGAAATAGTGTCCACAAAATGTAGTAAATTAGCTTAGCGCAAAATAGATACCATCGAATAAAATTTGACGTTAATTCACGAGTTATCTAAAGAGAAGCACACACATGTTAAATTAACTTCCTTCAGACAGCTCTTCAGCCAGACACTAAAAATACAATCACGCAGACTTTGCGAACCAAGACTAGTTAGCTTTACTTTAGCCAAACTGACCAAGACGTCATCTCCGTTAACTAGCCATGTGCCTCTTATCATGATTGAATCTATCCTACACTCTACCTCTGACACTCCAATTCAAGGATAATTATACGTGTCTGATAAATAGGGCAGGTGTGGGAAATATTCAAATAAAAACGAATAATCCCGTATATGCGAGATTAACTAAAACAAGAGTTAAACGATTGGTCAGAAGACCAGGGAACCCTTGCATGTCCTTGGTGGCCCAACCTAAGCTAGTCAATAGATTACTACCTACGAAGCTGCGAGGGTCAAACCAAAGGAACAAACTGCAGTGTCCGCCTATCTCCACCTCATCGAGAGAGTGCTAGAGACTCCACCTCATCAAGAGTGTGCTAGAGACTAACAGACGGTTTCACGAATCCCAGAGTCTAGAAGAACACCAGTAGTTTTGATATGTTTATATTATATTGATTGCCATATATATATATATATATATATATATATATATATATATATATATATATATATATATATATATATATATATATATATATATATATATATATATAGACATGGATTGGTCTGATGTGGGGCATTTTCCAAAATTGGAGTTGATTGTGGGCCATAAAAAAATTGTGGGGCTTGTAAAACGCCCCGCAATTTTAACCTGTTTACAATATTGCCGCGGGCTTGCTGATTACTGTCCTGTACAAATCTCACATCAACGTTTTATATAAAATTTTTCCCACAAAATAACTGGATTGCCTCCCTTGTTTTTTTTTTTTTCAATCTGTCCGCCATGGTGATTTTAATCTTCAATTTGAAAGGAGAGTTACCTATATTGATTGCAACGAGAATGGTGTCACGAGGATTCAGAGAGCCTGTGCTTAAATCGGTTAGTTTTTAATTTTTATATATATATATATTAAATATAATGCCCCACAACAGAATGCCCCACAAACCAACACCAGACAGAAAACCCCACAATAGGTGAGGTTCATGTATATATATATATATATATATATATACAGAAGGAGAACAACCAAGATTCTACCTCTCCACGTCCGAACCTCATAGCTACAAGACTCACCCGACTCACCTGCTCAACCTGAGAGGCAAGACTTCTCAGAAGGACCCAAGCACACTCAACGACAGTGCAGCTAAGTCATCCACAAATGCAAACTGAGTTCTACCCTCGAGAAAACCTAGATGACCACTAGATCATTTATTAAACTACGAACATTCAAATCGTAGACTTGCGTAGCATAGGATGAAGAAGACCTGCTGACAAACTTTCCCAGCACATCGAACTCTTAGAATTATTAACTTACCTGTTTAATGAAGTACATGTAAAAGTTGTGTTGAATATATAAAACGAGAAATTACATACATACGACTAGTGTCATTCTATTTGTATTGTTGTGTAGCTATTAGTTTCCTTCTCTTGAGATATAATAATCTAGTCTTTTGATTAGTAATCAGCGTTTCTCAAATTGAGCCAAATAATACTAAAAAGCCTGAGAACAAATATAAATTTTATGTGACCAAGCACCGTGATCTGTCTCTCACACAGCTCTGGAATTCTGGTAAAAGAACGATCGATAGTGGTAGCCTAACGCCCCTCTATCAATAAGTCTTACCCCCTAGTAAGATAAACGTATCTTCCCCAGAATATCCACACACTAAGGAAGCTGGCGATCCATGTGAGCATCGTGTCGTGGATGCCGTAGCAGCGGAGTTTGTGGACCAACAGACTGTGGTTGACTCGGTCAAATGCCTTCGCGAAGTCCATGATTAGGATGTCCGTCTGCTGTCCACCTTCCATGTTGCACGAAAGCTCCTCGACAAACTCCAGGAGTTGGGTCTTACACGACCACAGGGTGTTGGTGTCGAAGTGGTGCATGACGGCGCAGACGACTATGTGCTCCATAAGTTTGCAGGCCACACACGTCAGGGATACTGGTCTGTAGTTGGCAGGATTGTATTGTTCGCCCTTCTTGAAAATCGGTGTGACGTGTGCAGCCCTCCAGTCTGATGGTATTTCGCCTGAAGACAGGGAGGACCAGCAAATCCCCGTCAGCGCTGGGGCCAGCTCCGCCGCCAGCTCTCTGAGTAGGCGCGGGCTGATTCCGTCTGGGCCAGTAGCCTTGTTGGGGTTAAGGTTTGTCATCAGCTTCCAAGGCAGTTGCACTGTTGGGGTTGCCACATATCGCACAGTACCAGGGAGAGTCGCTGATGCCCAGCGCCTCATAATTGTCGGCATCAACACTCTGGCACTGCCCATGGAACCACTGACCGCACTGTTCGCAGGCTAGTCCCCTGTCGCTCCAGCCCACAGGCAAGTCACAAGCCCACATATCCATGAAGAGTGGATTTTTGATGAGGTGAATGGGCCTGGGTTGGGTTCAGGAGAGTACGATTTACTCATCAGTAAGCTGCACAAGTACAACAATACAAGTCTCTATCTAGTTGATGGTTCCAGGCTTTCTTGTACAAAGAGTGAGCCAAAGTTCCCACAAACAAACTGTAAGTGGTACCACATGTTCGAAGCAGTTTTTCCGAAGAAGTTAATACTGACATTGTTGATCATACAAGATGATAACCGTGGTGTGGTTGCATCTTCAAGAGTTTTGTTCACAAGAGCACAAAGAATAAAGGTCACACAAATGTTGTTTCGAAACATAATTTAGTCTATAGAAGAGCACCTAACATTAAAAGAAAAACATCGGTTCCACACTATATCGAGTGAGAGCTCACAGAACTGTAAAGAGCACCATGTTTCTAACACACTACTGCATGAGTAGAAAAGATCGAGTTGAATATCTAACTATCTACACGTCATCTGGCAAAATAACAAAACTAAGCTTGTTCCGCGAACGCAGGTCTTCAAATTTAAATGTCCTATGGGCACTATCACTGTGAAAAATTTAATGAAAAGGTGAATTTAATGCTCCAAGACGTCGGAGCAGAGAAGAAAAGCAGCCATCTTTGACATGCGCACACACCTCCTCATTGCACTAAAATGCAAAGTAATACCGACCGATCTTTCTATGCTCTTGATTTTGAGATTAGATTAGATATTCAATGTTTAGGTTGGTTTATTTTATCGCATAGTCATATCATCTTGTTTATATATTTGGTTCAATTTCATCAGTAAGGCTAGTTTTATGTATCTTTTATTTCTTTTTAATGTTAGCGCTATAGTATCATTTTGAATAGTTTTGTGTGGTCCTGATTCAGCTATTAGCTTGTTCTTCAGCTATGATTTGTTCAGCTTGGTGTTTCAACCTGTTGAGTATTATTTTCAGAAGGACCTTGCAAAGATGGCTGATGAGGCTGATGGTGAGGTATTTTTCACACTCCTGAAGGTTACCTTTGTTGGGAAGCGGAGTCAGAATGTTTAAAGTTAGCACAATGATTTTAATTTGGTGTCATCACTATCATTTTCACCAACGTCATCCTCATCATCATCTTCATCATCAACTTCATCATCAACAACGGGTTTGTCTAACTCTACAAGGTGTTTTTAGAAAGTGAGCCAATCTGTGGGTTCGGGCATTAAATAGAATAGACCCAACGTTTCCCAGCGTGTCGAAAGAGGCGACTAACAGGGGTGATGATAGCACAGCATCACTGGGCGAAAGTCTTCTACACAGAAGTCACCGGCCAGGGCAGAGGAACCTCACGTTACAACAGGTTCAACGACCACGTGCTCAGGGCCAAGGCGAGCCACACTGTATTCGTGGATTTGGGCTGTGGCCAACAGCCTGGAGAGTATTGGGCACCGCCAGGTCTTTTTTGCCCAAGACACACTACATTATGACACTATCCACTAATTCCATACCAGATCGGTCGTCGCCCGACTCAAGGACCGCGCCTTCCGTTGGCCGAGGAGTTAAGTATGCTACTGATGGACAATTTAGCACGATCCGCACAAGAAACAACATCGTCATAGGAACCTGGAATGTTAGGACCCTAACTGCGGAAGGAAAATTAGAAGAACTGGCCCACGAGCTGGACCACTATCGATGGAACATTCTAGGCACGAACATGGCGTTGGATTCTTGGTCCACAAGAACATTCTAGCCACTGTCATGGGTTGCCGCCCAGTCTTCAGTAGACTCATTACCATCCGCCTGAGAGCAGCCCCTTCCAACATCACCATCATCCAGGCCTATGCCCCAACATCAGACTATGACGACAGCGAAGGGGAGGATTTTTATGAAAATCTACAGGCGGTCCTTGACCAAGTGCCGAAGAAGGACATAGTCATAGTGCAAGGCGACTGGAATGCCAAGGTTGGCCAAGATGCGCACCACAACTGGGGAGACACATGTGGACCCCACTGCAACAACGAGACAAATGACAGGGGTCTGAGACTCTTGGAGTTTGCCAGATACAACAATCTGGTACTGGCAAACATGGTCTTCACAAAAACTCCAGACGATGGACATGGCACAGTCCCGGCGGGGAGCATCACAACCAAATAGACAACATCATGGTCAAGAAACGCTTCAGATCAAGCATCAACATTGGCAGGACATGCACTTTTCCAGGAGCAGACATCGGAAGTGACCACGATCTCGTGATGTCTTTCCGGCTCCACTTGAAGAGAGTAAATACAGCAAAGTGCACTAGACTGAAGTTCGACCTGGACAAACTGCAAAACCCGGAGGTGGCAGAACTATTTCAGGCCGCAATTGGAGAAAAATTTGCACCACTGCTCATTTTTGGGGCTGGTGAAGTAGATGTCAACACCATGACTACCACCTTCAACACAGCTGTGACAGATGCCGCCACTGAGGTCCTTGGCAAGCACTGACCAAAGAAGAAGCCGTGGATCACACCTGAATTTTTGGATCTGTGTGATAAACGAAGAGAGATAAAAAGACAAAGAACACCTCACAAGGAGCTGATGTCTACCGAAAAATCAACAATGACATCCGAAAAGGCATGAGCACAGCAAAGCAGAACTGGATAGAAGATCAATGCCAGGAAATAGAGAACAGTCTGATCAAGAACAACAGCAAGAAGGCCTACCAGACTGTGAAGCGGCTGACAAGTGTCAAACAGCCCAAAGTCTCCACGATCCAAAGCAAGTCTGGCATATGCCTTACAGAAGAACAAGAAGTCTTGGACAGATGGACAGAGTACTGCTCTGACCTTTACAACCATACACCAAATCGAGACCCATCAGTTCTAGCATGCCCCAAGAACAGAGAAGAAGAAATCCTCCCAATTCTCCGGGAAGAAGTTTAGCCAGCAGTGCAATCGCTAAAGAAAGGGAAGTGAGCGGGAGTGGACAACATACCCGCGGAAATGCTACAAGCACGAGGACAAGCGATGATTGATGCCCTCACCATTATCTGTAACAAGATCTGGCAGAGTGGGGAGTGGCCTATACCATGGACCCAGTCGCTTGTCATCACTCTTCCCAAAAAAGGTAACCTTCAGGAGTGTGAAAATTACTGCACCATCAGCCTCATCAGCCATCCCAGAAAGGTTCTCCTGAAAATACTCAACAGGTTGAAACCCCAAGCTGAGCAAATCATAGCTGAAGAACAAGCAGGATTCAAGGCAGGGCGAAGCACCACTAAACAGATTTTCAACTCCATAATAATCTGTGAGAAATACCCACCGCACAATCTATATCATGTTTTCATAGACTTCAAGAAGGCGTTTGACCGAGTCTGGCATGCAGCTCTATGGGCAACAATGAAAGTGTACAACATCAGCCCTAAAATTATTGGTCATCAAAAGCCCGTATGACAAGGCTACCAGTGCAGTCCTCCACAACAGCGCAATCGCGAACTGGTTCAGAACAACAATCGGTATGCGTCAAGGATGCCTACTCTCTCCAACATAACACTCTTCAACATCCTCCTAGATCGCATCATGTCAGATGCTCTTGCAGATCATGAAGGCACAGTCAGCATAGGGGTAGAGCAATCTCCAATCTTCGTTTTGCGGATGACATTGATGGATTGGCTGGAGAGGAACAAGAACTTGAACAGCTGGTACAGAGGCTTGACACCACCTCCAGAGCTTATGGAATGGAAATAAGTGCAGAGAAGACCAAAATGATGACCAACAACACCAACGGCATCAACACGGACATCAAAGTTCAAGGCCAATCCCTCAACACAGTGCATAGCTTCAAATATTTAGGAGCCATTGTATCAGACAATGGGTCCCGACAGGAAGTCCTCTCCAGGATCGCACAAACAACTGTTGCCCTGACAAGGTTGAAGCCCATTTGGAAAGACAGGACCATCAGTCTACATTCCAAAGTAAGACTGCTGCACTCCTTTGTCATCTCCATCTTCCTATATGCTTGCAAAGCATGGACCCTCACAGCAGATCTCCAACAAAGAATACAAAGCATGGAGATGAGGTGCTACAGAAGACTTCTGGGCATTTCCTATACCCAACACATCACCAACGACGAAGTCCGACAGACCATCACACAAGCCATTGGACAACACGATGACCTGCTCACAGTGGTGAAGAAACGGAAACTCCGACGGTATGGCCACGTCACCAGATCATCAGGCCTTGCAAAGACTATTCTGCAAGGCACAGTGCAAGGAGGTAGAAGAAGAGGGAGACTGAAAAGAGGTGGGAGGACAACATTCGAGAATGGACTGGTTTGACACTGAGCAAAGCCATCAGGGCTGCTGAGGACAGAGAAAGATAGAGTATGCTGGTTAAACGATCATCTGTGGTGCCCTTATATCCTCCGGGTTATGGGACAGGATAGGATATTCAATCTCTACCTGGTAGTAGCCACTCTTCATATCCAGCGCACTGAAGAACTGTGACCCTGAAAGACAATTCAGTATCTCCTCCAGTCGAGGTAGTGCGTAGGAGTCTTTCTCTGTGCAAGCATTCAGCTGGCGAAAGTCGGTGCACAGGCGAAGACACCTGTCCTTACGTCGTGCCAGGATGATGTTGGATGACCAAGGGCTGTGAGACCTTCGGATCACACTGCTTACTAAGAGTTGCTGTAGATGCGACCTAACTTCATCCAGTATGGAAGGCGGAATCATTCTGTGTCGCTGCTTGAATGGCTCCTGATGCCATACTTTGGAGTAGAAAGTGACGTCTTCTTCATTCTTCAAAAAGATTTCCTTGTAGCGAGCTGCTGTGGTGACAGAATGTCCTTGTCGAAAGCAGGTATGTGACCAGACGGAGTCCTTTTCCCTGTATAAAAAATCCAATGAAGTGATGGTCACGGTCTGAACCTCGCAAAGGACTGCTCTGGGGTCAAGTCAGACAGTGTGGGTGGAAAGATTGGAGAGGTACACTTCTATGGGTTCTATTTCACCATATCAGTAGGTAATCAGGCTTGGATCAAGGTCAAGATCGCTGTTGGCTTGTGGGTGGGATCGCAGAATCATGCAGCTCTGATGGTAAGGCTGGCTTTTGTCTA
The DNA here is from genome assembly GCA_036898135.1 of Oncomelania hupensis. Classification (NCBI taxonomy): domain Eukaryota; kingdom Metazoa; phylum Mollusca; class Gastropoda; order Littorinimorpha; family Pomatiopsidae; genus Oncomelania; species Oncomelania hupensis. The sequence continues at coordinate 13,026,759 of CM072521.1, read as the reverse complement.
GGTAGCCTCTGGCGGTGACCTTTTCGTTGGGTTTTACAATGCTGCGTTGCAATTCTGCTGACCTGACGACCGAGATTCTGTTCTGGTAACGAGCTAACTGCTTCTCTCTCAACGTGATGCAACAGAGCCAAAAAACCACGAGTGCTGCTGAATCATCTGAAGGCACTGAACATCTAGTCGTTGGTTGCAGCTGCTCAGTACAGGTGTCAGGAAGTTTGTTCCAAGCAGTACAAGTACCGACATGTTGTAGTTGGTATTGGGGACTACAAGAAGTAGGCAAGGTTGGGGCGTGATCTCTCCGAGCTTGGAAATGGCAATATCGGCTTCTAGGTAGCCTAGGATAACTTTGTTTCTCTATTTCTTTGTCGAGTTCGCCAAGCTTGGCTAAGTTCAGCATTGTCTCCCCTCTCACAGATTGTAACGCTTGATCCAAACCTTGAAGTTCACACAGATTTAAAGAATGGTTTATATTTTCCATAGCTTGATCTACATTAGCTTCTAATAAGGTTTTTACTTCTGTATTTACTTGTAATGCAGAGTCTGACATATCATGAAGGGTTGAATGTAGAAGAACTGATTCTATTCATTGTAAGTATGTAAGTTTGATTCAGGAAGCCCTAATAAACTTACAATGGCCACTGGAAGTCTAGGGGTTTTTGTCTCTCTTTTTACTTGCTCAAAGGCCTTTTCTGACCAAAAAAATAGAAAATTTAATACATTTGGCTTTTCTTCAAATGAAGATCTTAGCACCATTTTGTAAATGAGAAACCAAATCTGTACATGCTTGCCTCATTAACTCGTTTTTGAAGATCTTCAGAAGTATCAACCAAACTATCACTTTCTCCCAGTATTTTCTTTAGCATTTTATCTAGGTCTTCAAAACACATTTCATGTTGTTGTTTTTTTTCAACAAAAACTCTATACAGGACTTTGTTTTTTGGGTTTTATACAGCCTTCTTTTTTCACTTTTTTCACTCCATTTTTTATATCAGTAAGCAGTGTTGTCCACTGCCAGTAAGTCTAAATATTCACACACTTTTTTCTTGTCTTGTTCTCAACCCTGGACTCAATTCTTCCATCATTACTTGAGCACTGTTGGTTTGTCATATTAGAAGATGCCATAGGTTGCATAAGATTATGTCCCTGTGATTCTGTATGCTGTTACACTCCGTTTGATGGTGGTGTTTTCAATCAGTAGTAGATTCAGCCCCAATGCGTGAATGCTCCTGATGAGTGTAAGCTCGGATTCGATTATCCACGTAACCCGTTCAATCAGCATACAAGTCACTGAGTCTTCGTATGAAGTTTTCCACTTTTATTCAGCACACATCAACAACTGCATACAATCGCTTTTTCCACTCTCAACTTTTTACTTTCCAACTCACTATCAACCCCCCACACACAGGGCATCCATTTTATACTTTTTCTCTCGTTCGAGATGACGACAGAATGTTCCCGATGACGCTTTACCACCAATCAAAATAAAGTTCGTCATCACTGACTTACGTCATACATCTTTCTATACATTCCAAGAACGTTCTCAAACTTCGACATTTATCAGGAAGTTTCTATCGACAGTAAACACGCGAATCTAGAGAATTCTCTAATAATATCGATTAACAAAAATTATCAACGTTATACAAAGCTTCTTCTAACAACAATGCAAACTCAAATCAAAGGTAAATACACTCTATTATTGAATACTTTGCAAAACGAAACAATTAGATCTATCGTGCGCGCTTCAGACATACTATCCTTCGCGTTTCAACGTAACATATGCGGAGCCTCATAGTTTGAAGAAGGAGCTAGAACATATTTTCAACACCACCGGTTATAAATCACACAGAATAAAATATATAAGATTATCTCCCTGTGATTCTGTATGCAGAGCCTCATAGCTTAAAGAAGGAGCTAGGACATATTTTCAACACCACCGGTTATAAATTACACAGAATAAAATATATATGTCTGCTCAGTACTAAGACCGGCGTGCACTGTGCAATGTTTGCCCATTGCTATATCTAGGGATTGATGCGACATAGGCGTCGTAGTGTCTCTATGCACGATTGTTATAAACAAATGGTAGGCCACTCTCTAGCATACGGCAAAGCATCGTCTGTTATAATAAGCTATAAGGTTATTTCGAAACCTGTAAATACATACCATATAAATGTGTATTCCCTGTGAGTGTGTGTGTGTGTGTGTGTTGTGTATGTTTGTGTTGTGTGTGTGTACGTGTTTAATACTACTTAAAATGTTTATATCTTGATGTTAAAAACAAGCAGCGACATTCACCTCTTATTTATCTCCACCATTTTTTTATCTTTTAAACAGAAGAGTATCTTCTGGGTGGCCTTACCCCTTAGTATAATCCAAAAGTAAATAATGCTAAATCGGTGTGCCCTATCTAAAAGCCTTTATATTCTCAATGAAACTTATTTGGATTAAAAAATTATATAAAGACAAACCAAAGTGGTACTACATCCTTTTAATATCTGATACCACCGAAATTGAACTTGTCCACAAGGTTGGACCATAATTTATTTGTAACAAAATTACTAACCCATTTTGGAGAGATGCGTTCAACAGTTATAGAATTTTTTAATACTGTTAATTTAACAGAACGAAATGAAGTTTTACAGGAACCAATCTTCTATAATAATAAATTTAAAAAGGACAAAGATACTTTTTATTACAGAGGATGGTTGGAAAAAGATATTTATTTAGTAAAGGACCTTGTTAATGCTAAAGGAGAATTCATGACATTTGAACAATTTAGGACATTTGATATAGAAATACATTTTCTACATTATTATAGTTGTATTAGTTCTATAAAATATTACTTAGCAGCACATGACACTAAAGCTGACAAGCCAGTTCAACTCAATGCAAACAAAGCGTTAACTTTAATATTGAATGCACCAAGAGGAACAAATGTTTTTTATAGCACATTTGTCCAAAAGATGGAAACTCCTACTTGCAAAAATTGGGACTCTAAACTGGGAAAAAAAAATTGATTGGAATACAGTTTTTAAAACTATCAAAAAGATTTATGAGATACGTCTGAAATGGTTTCAAACAAAAATTAATTATCGAATATTGGTAAACAAGGTAATGTTGAAAGAAAATGGGCGTGCTAAATAATGAGAATTTTTCTTTTTGTAACCAGTCAAGAGACTCTGTTATCATTATTTATGGGATTGTTCACATACTCAGAATTTTTTGAATGAGTTTGAAAGGCATTTGAAAAGCATCTGTGGTCACTGATTTGAAAAGCATCTGTGGTCACTGTGATCATTTAAACTTGAGTGACTGTTTGGTCCTGTTTGGTTGGTTGTAAAAACAATGTACAAACTGATACAGTTTTTGACTTCATTCTTTTAAATGCAAACTTTGTTGTATACAGATGTCGAATTACCAAAACTAGACCACTGTTTTGTGTATTTTCACAAGATTTGAAATACAGATACAAGATTGAAGAATCCTATCCTATCCTATCCTGTCCCATAACCCGAAGGTCGTAGGGGCACCACAGATGATCGCTTAACCAGCATACTCCATCTTTCTCTGTCCTCAGCAGCCCTCATGGCTTCGCTCAGTGTCAAACCAGTCCATTCTCGAATGTTGTCCTCCCACCTCTTTTTCGGTCTCCCCCTTCTTCTACCTCCTTGCACTGTGCCTTGCAGAATGGTCTTTGCAAGGCCTGATGATCTGGTGACGTGGCCATACCATCGGAGTTTCCGTTTCTTCACCACTGTGAGCAGGTCATCGTGTTGTCCAATGGCTTGTGTGATGGTCTGTCGGACTTCAATGTTGGTGATGTGTTGGGTATAGGAAATGCACAGAAGTCTTCTGTAGCACCTCATCTCCATGCTTTGTATTCTTCGTTGGAGATCTGCTGTGAGGGTCCATGCTTCGCAAGCATATAGGAAGATGGAGATGGCCAGAGAGCGCAGCAGTCTTACTTTGGAATGTAGACTGATGGTTCTGTCTTTCCAAATGGGCTTCAACCTTGTCAGGGCAGCAGTTGTTTGTGCGATCCTGGAGGACTTCCTGTCGAGACCCATTGTCTGACACAATGGCTCCTAAATATTTGAAGCTGTGCACTGTGTTGAGGGATTGGCCTTGTACTTTGATGTCCGTGTTGATGCCATTGGTGTTGTTGGTCATCATTTTGGTCTTCTCTGCACTTATTTCCATTCCATAAGCTCTGGAGGTGGTGTCAAGCCTCTGTACAAGCTGTTCAAGTTCTTGTTCCTCTCCAGCCAATCCATCAATATCATCCGCAAAACGAAGATTGGAGATTGCTCTGCCCCCTATGCTGACTGTGCCTTCGTGATCTGCAAGAGCATCTGACATGATGCGCTCTAGGAAGATGTTGAAGAGTGTTGGAGAGAGTAGGCATCCTTGACGCACACCGATTGTTGTTCTGAACCAGTTCCCGATGACGCTGTTATGGAGGACTGCACTGGTAGCCTTGTCATACAGGCTTTTGATGACTTCTATAATTTTAGGGCTGATGTTGTAAACTTTCATGGTTGCCCATAGAGCTGCATGCCAGACTCGGTCAAATGCCTTCTTGAAGTCTATGAACACATGATATAGATGTTGTTGGTGCTGTAGGTATTTCTCACAGATTATTCTGAGGTTGAAAATCTGTTCAGTGGTACTTCGCCCTGCCATGAATCCTGCTTGTTCTTCAGCTATGATTTGTTCAGCTTGTGGTTTCAACCTGTTGAGTATTATTTTCAGGAGGACCTTGCTGGGATGGCTGATGAGGCTGATGGTGCGGTAATTTTCACACTCCTGAAGGTTACCTTTTTGGGGAAGAGTGATGACAAGCGACTGGGTCCATGGTGTAGGCCATTCCCCACTCTGCCAGATCTTGTTACAGATAATGGTGAGAGCATCAGTCATCGCTTCTCCTCCTGCTTGTAGCAGTTCCGCTGGTATGTTGTCCACTCCCGCTGACTTCCCTTTCTTCAGCGATTGCACTGCTGCCTCAACTTCTTCCCGGAGAATTGGGAGGATTTCTTCTTCTTCTCTGCTCTCGGGACATGCTAGAACTGATGGGTCTCCATTTGGTGTATGGTTGTAAAGGTCAGAGCAGTACTCTGTCCATCTGTCCAAGACTTCTTGTTCTTCTGTAAGGCAAATGCCAGACTTGCTTTGGATAGTGGAGACTTTGGGCTGTTTAACACTTGTCAGCCGCTTCACCGTCTGGTAGGCCTTCTTGCTGTTGTTCTTGTTCAGATTGTTCTCTATTTCCTGGCATTGATCTTCTATCCAGTTCTCCTTTGCTGTGCGCATGCCTTTTCGGATGTCATTGTTGATTTTTCGGTAGACATCAGCTCCCTGTGAGGTGTTCTTTTTCTTTTTTAACTCTCTTCGTTTATCACACAGATCCAAAAGTTCAGGTGTGATCCACGGCTTCTTCTTTGGTCGGTGCTTGCCAAGGATCTCAGTGGCGGCATCTGTTACAGCTGAGTTGAAGGTATTGGTCATGGTGTTGACATCTACTTCGCCTGCCCCCAAAATAAGCAGTGGTGCAAATTTCGCTCCAATTGTGGCCTGAAATATTTTTGCCACCTCCGGGTCTTGCAGTTTGTCCAGGTCGAACTTCAGCCTAGTGCACTTTGCTGTATTTACTCTCTTCAAATGGAGCCGGAAAGACATCATCACGAGATCGTGGTCACTTCCAATGTCTGCTCCTGGAAAAGTGCGTGTCCTGCCAATGTTGATGCTTGATCTGAAGCGTTTCTTGACCATGATGTAGTCGATCTGGTTGTGATGTTCCCCGCCGGGACTGTGCCATGTCCATCGTCTGGATTTTTTGTGGAGACCAAGCGTGTTTGCCAGTACCAGATTGTTGTATCTGGCAAACTCCAATAGCCTCAGACCCCTGTCATTTGTCTCGTTGTTGCAGTGGGGTCCGCATGTGTCTCCCCAGTTGTGGTGCGCATCTTGGCCAACCTTGGCATTCCAGTCGCCTTGCACTATGACTATGTCCTTCTTCGGCACTTGGTCAAGGACCGCCTGTAGATTTTCATAAAAATCCTCCACTTCGCTGTCTTCATAGTCTGATGTTGGGGCATAGGCCTGGATGATGGTAATTTTGAAAGGGGTTGCTCTCAGACGGATGGTAATGAGTCTACTGGAGACTGGGCGGCAACCCATGACAGTGGCTAGAATGTTCTTGTGGACCAAGAATCCAACGCCGTGTTCGTGCCTGTCATCTCTACCGCTGAAATAGAGCTTGTGGCTATTGTCAGTCGTTGTTTCACCTAGGCCTTTCCAGCGCAGTTCGCTGATACCTAGAACGTTCCATCGATAGTGGTCCAGCTCGTGGGCCAGTTCTTCTAATTTTCCTTCCGCAGTTAGGGTCCTGACATTCCAGGTTCCTATGACGATGTTGTTTCTCGTGCGGATCTTGCTAATTTGTCCATCAGTAGCATACTTTTCACCTCCGTCCTGGTGGCCAACGGAAGGCGCGGTCCTTGTGTAGCCGGGCGACGACCGATCCGGCATGGAATTAGTGGATAGCCTCATCATGTGTTGTGTCTTGGGCAAAAAAAAGACCTGGCAGGGCCCAATCCTCTCCAGGCTGTTGGCCACAGCCGAAATCCACGAATACAGTGTGGCTCGCCTTGGCCCTGAGCACGTGGTCGTTGAACCTGTAGTAACGTGAGGTTCCTCCGCCCTGGCCGGTGACTTCTGTGTAGAAGACTTTCGCCCAGTGATGCCGTGCTAACATCACCCCTGTTAGTCGCCTCTTACGACACGCCGGGAAACGTTGGGTCTATTCTATTTGCCCGAACCCACAGAGCAATTGAAGAATACTGTTGTAAAATTGAAATGGATTCTGTAAAAAAAAATTTAAAATTGGTTACCATAAAGGGATCTGATTGATTCATAATTCCTTGCTGTTGACTGGTAAATGTGCTGTTCTAGTCTAGAGATGTACTGCTTTGCCACGCTTTATACTTGACACAGTTTGTTAAAATGTGACACTGAATGACCTTGTTGATTTTCTCATGACTCCATTCTTTTAATTTTCGCCTCAATCTGATTCACCGCTGTAAAAATGTGGAGAAAAAAAAATTCCCATTTAAACGGGCGCTGCCTGAAAATTTCTATTTTTTTTAAATAAAAAAAATAATGCTAAATCATTGCAGTAATTTTCTTACTTATTTAAAGGTTTAACTCTTTCCCTGCCAATCGACGATATATCGTCGATCTGAGCCGCCATGTTTGTGCCAATCGACGATATATCGATTTCAGTATTCCGTTTCGTTCCGGTTTTTTGCGCAGTCCAATCCAAGTTTTATTTTAACCAAAGAGAGATAACTCTTCCTACTTTCGTTCCCGATTGACACGCGCATGGTTTCTTCAAATTGATTCGTTTTTAGAGTGTTTTTTGTGCATTTTACTAAGCATATGTGATGGGCACAATCGACAGTGTGTCAAACTCTGCTAATAATCAATATAATTTCAAACTGTAAAGTGTATTTTGATCCTAAATAAATTTTCTTTCTGGTGTGTGAAGCTGATTCAGTGATTGGAATTATTCCTCCAGATTTTTTTTTATCACTGTGGTATGTAGAAATATTTTTATTTTATTTTATAATTTCAAAAAGATCAACATGCTTTCAAAACACATATTTCAATAACATAATCAAATTAACATTTGTGGTTTTTTTTCTTATTCTTCACTCTTTTACCTTTAATTTGATATGAAATATGTCTATTTAACAACTATTATTGAAAGAACAGTAGCTTAAATGCCTAAGGTACTGAACTTTCTTTCCGGTGCCAGAGAAATGTCTGGCACAAACGTGGAAACATGCCTGGCAGGGAAGAGTTAAGAAGATGCTATGGAAGGGAAGGGTTGATTATTATAAATATTAATTATAATAGTTAAATTCCACCATTCCTTTTTTTTTTTTTTTTTTCGTTATTGTGCACTAAAAAGGCACTTTTAATGATAAAATATTATGTCCTGCTCGATTGGCGCTGAACAGCCAAATCCTCCCTCTTTCACCAATGGTGACCTTAATGTACATGCCATCCAGGCATGTTGATTGACTATGTTTACGCAAAACGCAAAAGAGTATTGTGGAGAAACTGTTCTGTCCTATGTTTCTGTGGATCCATGTTTTGTTTCCCCGTCCTGTGTTTAATGATATGTGTATTCTTGTTTGTTGTGTATTTTGTTTATGTTTTACAATGTATGTAACTGACTTGACGATCATCTTCTTTCATTGACCCTTGCCCTCATTTGACTTTGACTCTGACTTGACTTACTTGTTTGGATGTGTTTATTTCGTCCCCCTTGTGTGTGTCTCAATGTCAGTTTGTTTTGTAGTTTTCTCCTTCTTATTCTTTGCCGATTGTTGGAAAAGGTTATATTGTAATGTATTTAGTCTTTTGATTGATTTTTAGTAGTCTTAGAAGATTAATATTATTAGGGGTAGTTTTTTGGTACTACGTCATGCACGCTTCAGTTTCGGCTATTTCGTAAATAATGTTCACTGTTTTAATCCCTAAGCCTATATAACTGGCTCGCTGTTCACATTTCTGGTTAGTATTGGTCTGTAGGCTAGAGAAAGGAAGATCGAGTCGTTTTTGTGACTACGTGAACGAAAAGTAATTTTGTAAAAGAAAAGTTGAACCGGTCTGTTTTTAATGTTCATGGATCAAGTGCCTTGTCTTTGGTGGAAGAACCTAGTTTTACATTCTTTTGTTATCCGCTTGGATCATAAGGTACGATACATTCGCCATGTTTTTCTTACATTTGTTGTTCACGTTTTTCAGTTTTTGATGATAGTTGTTGCATTATACTTTTCGTCGTGAGCATTTTGTGGGAGGATTTGGCTGATGTAGCCTGAGCTATTATTGGGTTTTATTAATTGTTTAGCTTATGCTTGTCTTGTTCGTAGTTGCAGCCAAGTTTAAGTGGGCTTATACTTTCATAACTGTATTCGAAAGGAGCATCGTTTATAAATATATTTCGCTTGTTTGTAAGGCAACCAACTCAGTTGGAGTTATTAGGTTATGCTGAATTTGAGGACTATTTTTCAGTATTGTCTAAAGATAACGAATGCGACTTGATTTGTCTCGCTACATTGAAATTCGCGATTGAGCTTTCAGCGTGTGTTGTCTGATTGATTATAATTGTTTTGCATTAGAAGACTATGCGCCCAAGTTCGCATTTTCTGCATAAGGTTTCGTTGTAGCTGGTAAATATATTTGTCAGTTTCTATGTTTTCTGTGCGGATCATGGGAGATAACCTACTGTGGGTTTTTGGATTATTGTGTTGCATAGTTGTATATGAATTTGCATATTGTTTATAATGGTTCTTGTTCTCTGTCCTTTTTGTCCTAGTCTTTTACCACATACATACCCACCCACTTATGATGTTGAAGTCCTAACCTAGTCCCTTAATTTGAGAAAACGTAACCAATTGAGTCATCTAAATAGAAATCGTATTGCGTGACTGTCTCTATACTAGGCCAATGTTAATAAACATGACTTCCAATTATTCATCATTCGTTATGTGCGTTATTTGCTTGTAATCCTGGGCGTTTGGCGAGCGTTGAATGTTAGTTCTATCTCCTCGGCAAGCACACTTAATCTTATTAATGTTAAAAAATGGTTGCAGTTTGCAGAGAAAGCGGACATTAAAGTAGCCACCCTTCACAACAGCATTCGCATGGTCAGTCAAGGACAGATCAGCATCAATAATGATGCCCATTTCTCGCACAGTACGTTCCAATGCTGATGCTGGTCTACAGAAACCATTTCTCTTTTTTTTTTCGTAGGTCCACAGAGTATGGCATCAGTTTTTTTCTTCATTCCGTTTGAGCATGTTGCACATCATCCAAGTCTTGATCTCTCTCTCTCTCCACAGCAGGACTTGATTTTGTGGACTGCCACTGACATGGATTTGTCCTAGACGAAATATACTATACTAGAGTCATCAGCAAATTGTTCTCTACCCAGCCTATATCTTTCAATAATACAATAATAATAATAATAATAATAATAATAATAATAATAATAATAATAATAATAATAATAATATTAATAATAATAATGATAATAATAATAATAATAATAATACTGGATGCTATATATGCGCCTTTCCCAAATCAATCAGGCTCAAAGAGCGGCAATCTGTTCCAACATACCTGCTTACCTGTCTCATCCACCCTCACACACAACAAATACACATCCATCACTCAAACAGGTGGTATAAAGGCAGGGAGATTGCTATTGGAAGGCGGAAAGTAAATCAAATTTTTATTTTTTGAAATTTTTATATTGACTGCGTCCAGTACCATTATTGAAGCTGCTAAGTATTTAGAGAGAACAGAATCAGCCATAGACCCCTTGGAAACATCACAAGGCAGGTGAACAGCACAAGAAGCCACATTCCACTGACATGCTGGAAATGATTTACCAAATATGAAATGAACCACAGGTGGACACCACCATGAAGTCCAAATTCCTCATGAAGTCGCTGCAACAGCAGGTGGTGATCAATGATGTCAAATTCTGAACTAAGATCAAGCATCACCAGAAGGGAGAAGTCACAGTTATCAGCAGCAGACACTAGGCCGTTTGACATGCAAAACTGCCATTTCAGTGGAATGTTCAGGTCTATAAGCTGACTGAAACTTATCTAACAGTCAAATGCAGGAAACATAAACTGCAAGCCGATCGACCATCACCATCTCCAGACGTTTGGAAACAAACGGAAAATTTTAAGCAGGTTGATAGTTCTTTCGCTCAGAAGGATCAAGGCTTCTTTAACAGGAGTCAGATCACTGCAGTTTTTGAAACCAAAGGAACAATGCCAGAGTTCCCATTGTACAGTTTTGCATGGACAGATGGATGGATGGACAGACCGACAGACATATTTTGTGCATATAGATTTTGAAGTATTTAGTACTCATCTCACACAGATTTGCAAAAATCAGAATTTTGTAAATTTTGGGCTAAGATTTTGCTGCACGCATTTGAGTCAAAAATGCCTGAAAAGGGAAATATGCAGATTGTGCAGTTGAGTCAAACCAATTATCTTCTAACCGTTCTTGTGTCAACTTGTTTCTGAGGTCCTGAATCTCCTCTTCATACTTCTCATTGAGGTTGACCAATTTCATGCGCTCCCCTTCATACTGGGCTGCCGTAGACATCTGAGCCTCTTCTGAAGCTTCTGAAATTTAAAAAAGAACAGCCAACCTATAAATATCAATCATTCTCAATACTACAGTCAAGAACATTCTAAACACAGTGAAACCAAAGACTATAGTGTGTGCGCATGCGCTGGAAGGAAGACGTGTTTTTCGAGTGCTCTAAGAATCAACGCCAATTTAATGTGGATTAAACTAATTTATTGATAGTGACATTCTTTAAAAAGTTAATTTACAGTTAGAATAAGGTTTCTGTGACATTATTATTACTTTGATTTTGTATAGATTGTGTTAGCGAAGCCGATATATGGCCAAATAGTTAGAGCATAGAGCGCGCACTGTGAACTCACTACGACACTAGCGTCCGACTGCCGTTATTTCATAACAGTAGGCCTAAATCACTAAACATACCATTCTGGTTTGATTTTCTATAATTTAAATCGCCATTATGGCGAATGCTAGATTTACACTTGGATTACTGTGTTTCATTTTGTGTGTGTGCCACTTCTTCACACAACGATCTACTTACTCGATCTTTGACCACACATTACCTGGACTACTCGTGAAAGGGAACATTAGGAAGGCAATTAAACTGCCCATCGGAACCTACTCGTCGCAACGACAGGTCAGTACACTTGCACTACTATCGATCTTGCTGGCTGGAGACATTCATAGCAACCCGGGCCCACGCCAGAAGAGCTACTACCCATGTGGCTTGTGTGACAGAGACGTGAAATGTGCTGACTGTATTGCTTGTGATGATTGCTCCATCTGGTACCACAGGTCATGTGTCGAACTCTCGTCTAGTGATTTCAGAGCACTACAGAGACAGAGCGTGCAATGGATTTGTCCAAAATCCTATCCTATCCTATCCTGTCCCATAACCCGAAGGTCGTAGGGGCACCACAGATGATCGCTTAACCAGCATACTCCATCTTTCTCTGTCCTCAGCAGCCCTCATGGCTTCGCTCAGTGTCAAACCAGTCCATTCTCGAATGTTGTCCTCCCACCTCTTTTTCGGTCTCCCCCTTCTTCTACCTCCTTGCACTGTGCCTTGCAGAATGGTCTTTGCAAGGCCTGATGATCTGGTGACGTGGCCATACCATCGGAGTTTCCGTTTCTTCACCACTGTGAGCAGGTCATCGTGTTGTCCAATGGCTTGTGTGATGGTCTGTCGGACTTCAACGTTGGTGATGTGTTGGGTATAGGAAATGCACAGAAGTCTTCTGTAACACCTCATCTCCATGCTTTGTATTCTTCGTTGGAGATCTGCTGTGAGGGTCCATGCTTCGCAAGCATATAGGAAGATGGAGATGACCAGAGATCGCAGCAGTCTTACTTTGGAATGTAGACTGATGGTTCTGTCTTTCCAAATGGGCTTCAACCTTGTCAGGGCAGCAGTTGTTTGTGCGATCCTGGAGAGGACTTCCTGTCGAGACCCATTGTCTGACACAATGGCTCCTAAATATTTGAAGCTGTGCACTGTGTTGAGGGATTGGCCTTGTACTTTGATGTCCGTGTTGATGCCATTGGTGTTGTTGGTCATCATTTTGGTCTTCTCTGCACTTATTTCCATTCCATAAGCTCTGGAGGTGGTGTCAAGCCTCTGTACAATCTGTTCAAGTTCTTGTTCCTCTCCAGCCAATCCATCAATATCATCCGCAAAATGCGACAGTATAAACTGTGATAGCTTCACCTTCAGGAGCTTTTCTTTATCAGAAAACTACTATGCCCCCCTCCAAAACACGGACTGTAGCATAACTTCCTTCAACCATACCCACCGCTTCAGCCCCCTGAGAACTAGCAGCCCCAAATCTAACCAGCACAGCCCAAACTCTCACCATTCGAATTCTTACCAGAGCACCACCGGTAACCCATCCTATAAATCACCAGGCCAAGGAAACAACTACCACAGTTCCACATGTTTCAGCCATCCTAGTCCACCAGGACAAAACCCATCCAACACCTACAAGTCGCATCACGCAGAATGCTACCACACTGCCAATGATTCCAGCCACAACCCCAACATATCAAAGAAAAAGAACCTTCGCATCATGACCGTAAACTGCCGCAGCATAGAGAAAAAGAAAGCCGAATTTGCTGCCATTGTCAACTATGTAAAACCAGATATCATTTGTGGCACAGAATCATGGTTGAAACCAGACATCAAGCAGAGAGAGATATTCCCAGATGGCTTTGTTTATTATAGGAAAGACCGCTGTAGCCTAGCTGGAGGTGTCTTCATTTTAGTAAACCAAAATCTCATCTCATCTATACAGCCGGACTTAGATTCTGCATGCGAAATACTCTGGGCAAAAATACACCTCCAACAAAACAAAGACCTAACGATAGGCTGTTTTTACATGGCTCACCGAAACCAGACAGACCTGAATGAGCTAGATAAGTCACTACGAAAAATAAATAATAGAGGACAAAAACAGATTATTCTTACCGGCGACTTCAACTGCCCTAATGTAGAGTGGAACAATGGTACAGTTGCCCCTGGAGCGCCAGATCGGGTGATCCAGGAGTCGCTAGTCGACATCACCTCATCAGCACACCTCACACAAGTCCACGACGAACCAACAAGAGAACACAACATCCTAGACCTAGTTTTTACCAGCAATCCCTCTCTCACCAAGAGCTCCAAGTCAATCCCAGGCATTAGTGATCATAGCATTGTGGTTACAGACTTTGACCTCTACCCTAACCGCATCAAAGAGAAGCCCCGCAAGCGATACAACTATTCTAAAGCAGACTGGAACCACCTGAACTCTGAAATCTTGCAATTATCAGACAACATCGTGACAATGAGAAAGGAAGGAACTCCCGTTGAAGACATGTGGACACATTTCAAACTTAACTTGATAGCAGCAGCTGAACGCTTCATACCTACCAGCCTTCGACGAATCAACTTTACATTACCCTGGGTCAACTACAAACTTAATAGACTGTTAAAGCATAAAAAGAGACTATACAACCAAGCCAAGAAGACCGGCAACTGGACCAACTTTAGATTCCATCAGAAGGAATGCAGGAGGAAAATGAGGCAAGCAGAATGGCGCCACATTAACACCATCATTGAGGACGGGCTAAGAGACAACAACTGCAAACCCTTTTGGCGCTATGTCAAGACAAGGCGACAAGACAACACAGGAGTTGCCCCGCTCTTCAATGAAGGATCTCTCCATAGTGATAGTTCTTCCAAGGCAAAGATATTGCTTCAACAATTCCAGTCGGTCTTTACAAAAAGAGAGGACACACCATTGCCAGAGATGAAGGGCACCCCCTTCCCCGCTGTAGAGAAACTAACGGTTACTACAGAAGGCGTCGTTAAACTACTCAAAGACTTGAACCCCAACAAAGCTACAGGACCAGACAACATCCCTAATCAAATTCTCAAAAACTGCGCCGAAACTGTTGCCCCAGGATTAGCAGCCATCTACAACACCTCACTAGAGACTGGACAGCTCCCCGCAGACTGGCTATCAGCAAACGTCTCCTCAATATTCAAGAAAGGCGATAGAAACAAAGCAGAAAATTACAGACCAGTATCTTTAACATCCGTTGCATGTAAGCTACTGGAACACATCATCTGTCGACATCTACATACCCACTTCGAAAAACACACCATCCTCACCAGTAGAAACCACGGATTCAGAACAGGCCACTCTTGCGAAACCCAACTACTCACTACTATGCAAGACATTCTCTCCTCACATGACAAAGGCCATCAGACCGACATCATCATCCTGGATTTCAGCAAGGCATTTGACACTGTGCCACACAACAAATTACTACACAAGCTGGATCATTACGGCATACGAGGCACCATCCACACCTGGCTCACAAACTTCCTGACCAAGCGCCAGATGAGAGTGGTCCTGGATGGAGAGGCATCAGAGGAAGTAGCTGTCGAATCCGGAGTCCCCCAAGGCACAGTGATGGGTCCTTTACTCTTCCTCTGCCACATCAACGACCTGCCGGACACAGTAAAATCAACAGTGCGACTCTTCGCAGACGATTGCCTACTCTACAGAGAGATCCGCTCCTTCCAGGATCACATCACACTCCAATCAGACCTCAAAGACCTAGAGAGATGGGCCAAGCAGTGGGGAATGCGATTTAATGCGCAAAAGTGCTACGTTCTCTCCACCAGACACAAGTCACAACACTTCTATAGCCTTGGAAACACTATACTCCAACAGACTGATACTACCCCCTATCTAGGCGTCCAAATTTCTGCGGACCTGAAATGGGCTAACCACATCACAAGCGCCTGCAAGAAAGCTGGATCCACACTGGGCTTCCTACGCCGAAATCTCCGGAACTGTCCACAAGAGTGCCGACGCCTAGCCTACATCGCACTTGTTAGATCCACTCTCGAGTATGCCGCAGTGGTGTGGGATCCTTACCTCCAACAAGACATCGACAAGCTGGAACGCATCCAACGCCAGGCTGCACGGTTCATTATGAGAGACTACAGATCCCGGGACCCAGGATGCATTGGCAGGATGCTTCACGAGCTCCACCTCCCACTACTTGCAAAACGTCGCCAACAACTCAGGCTGACCATGCTCTACAAGATAACCAGAGGACTAGTTACTGCTCTCCCTCCCAACACCTTCCTTACTGCTGCAAAGAACAAACGGAAAATCCGCCCCACCACCTTTAAAGGATATGACACACAGAACATCATAGAGAGGCAGATAAACAACAACAACACATGCTTTATCTTACCACCCTCATCATCAGATCTCTACAGAAACTCCTTCTTCGTAAGGACAGTAGTGGAATGGAATAGCCTTCCCGATGACATCATCAACCTATCCTCACCTAGCTCATTCTCCTCTGCAATAGGGAGGTACAGGGATGCTGACAAGTTCTTATAGAGTCAACATAATAGAACAGTGATTTTAAACTTTTAATTGTACACATATCACCAGGCTTCCACAAGAGGAGCCCTTTTAAGAATATAATTAAATAAAATCAGAACTACAATAGGCAATATGAAGTTAGTACAAAAAGAACTATGAAGCATAGTTGTTTTTTTTTCTTTTCTTTTTTTTTTAAATCAAATTAATTAGCGCGCACACACCACCACCACGTTAATAGCCATCTATGGCTCCTGTGGTGTTTTCTGCCAACAACATCATCGGCAGTATCCAGATCCAGATCCTATACATACAGATGGTTCTTGCTTGATTTTTTAAGCATGAGAGCCGTGTTGTTGTCCCTTAGCATCTCCAGGCTATAACTGCAAAATACGTGGGAAGCCTCACTTGCAAACGTGATGGGTGGGGGTAGGGAGAGAGGGATGTTTGAAGTGCAGTGGGCTGTCACAATGCTCGCCGAAACAGTAAATGCAGAGGATTGGCTTTCTTGAGATTTCCAAAAGACAAGGAAAGGTTATTAATTACATTTTGCCGTTCAATTTGTGTTAAACTGATTTAAAGAGTGCATCTATTAGATTCAGATCTTTGTAACTTTGTAAGTTTTTTTTTGTTTATTAACTGGCCTGACTGGAGCACCAAGTAATCAAGGAACCAAGGCATTTCAAGAATTTAATAGGTCACTAGTAGATTAACTGCTTTGACTGGCTCAGAAAACAAATAGAAGAATGAGAATTAAGCTAGCTATATTGTTATTTTATTGTAAGTATAATACTTCAAGCATGATTCTAAACTGGAGTTGGTGGAAGAAGAGAATGGAAGGGCGAGAAAAGTAAACAAAAAAAAAAAGAATATGAAGAAGACGCTGTTGTCTTGATATTGGCTGGTTGTTGTTTCTCTCTCTCCCATTCTGTTTTTGTGTGTGTACATGTTTTATCTGTTAATTTTATTTTGTTTTGTGTTCCTTTGTTTTTGTTTACTTTCTTTTGTATAAACACTTACGAAACATGGATCCTCACAGCAGACCTACAACGAAGAATACAAAGCATGGAGAAGGTGCTTCAGAAGACTGCTGGCTTTTCCTATACCCACCAAATCACCAACGACTAAGTCTGACAGACTATCACACAAGCCATTGGACAACAAGATGACATGCTCATAGTGGTGAGGAAACGAAAACTTCGATGGCATGACTATGTCACTAGAGCAAAGAAAATCCTGCAAGGCACGGTGCGAGGAGGCAGAAGAAGGGAGAGATAGATAAAGAGACGGGAGGACAACATTCAAGAATGGACTGGCTTGACACTGAGCAAAGCCATGATGGTTGTCGAGGACAGAGAAAGATGTAGTACACTGGTTAAACGATCATCTGTGATCACAGCGACTCAACCAAAGCTTTTTAAATTTTGAGATTAGTCAGTCAGGCTAGCTATAAATAGCTTCGCCGATGCTTCCTTTCACTGGGAGAGTGCAGGCAAGCTATAAATAGCCCGCAGTAAGCAAAATGTGGAGGCACTAAACAGTGCTGCTCACATAGGAATTGAGCTGGTGTGTGGTGCCCCAACGACTTTCGAGTTATGGGATAGGACAAGATAGAATAGAATAGGATTTTGTAATTCATTTGTCTTTTAATTTCTGTTTAATTTATTGTGTGTGCTCAGCGCACGTAATCTAACATTCAAGTAGAATGAGTGGCACTGGAGTAGACAAACCATGTTGATTTGCATGTAATAAATCCTTTTTAGTCCACCATTTTATGTCTTTATGTGCTGATCTGGTTTATGAAAGAGAAAGATTTTTGGTTCCATTAATTATTTTTGTGAGTGTGTGTATGTTTGTATATACGTGTTATTCATTCAAATGATTTAATTGTAGATTTCTCGCCATCTATCCAATTGCACATTGAATGAATGTTGTGTGTGTTAGAAAGTGTTTGTGTGTATGTGGTGTATATGTGTGTGGATTTATGTGTGGGTAGTTGTAGGTGTGTGGATTTATGTGTGGGTGGGTAGTTGTAGTTGTGTGGTGATGAATACTTTTTTTTAAAATTAGTCGTTTTTAGTGTTATTGTACAATTTCTCAATTTATGTTATATGTTTGTGATATACTTGTTACGATTATTATTTTTTTTGAGTGTGTGTATGTATGGATTATATATATTGTATGTTATTCCTTTAAATGATTAAATAATAGATTTAATAACAACAACAATAGTTATTATTATTATTATTATTATTATTATTATTATTATTATTATTATTATTATAACCGGACATTTTTAAGTGCCTAACCTATGGCTCTAGGCCTTTTACAAAGAACATACAGAATATAACAATTAAATATACATAAGACAATTAACCATATGGACAAAAATGACCACATGTACTATTCACACAATATTCATATATATACAAACATACTCAACAAACACTTTCAACCATCATAACAACTTTGAGTGCTTGCAGAAATGAAATGGGAAAGACATTATGCAAGTTTGGTGTCGTATAGTGTGAAAAAGAGTTTTCAACAGTTGTTTGAATGAGCTGAGAGAGATGCAGTGTCTGGCAGATAGATAGATAGATATTCAGTGCTTATAGGGTCCAGAGGACTGCCAAGAGCCGAATCAGGACCACACAAAATTAAGTAAAATCAGACTAAACTGTTAACATTTAAATATAATAAAAGGTAAATAGAATCAGTCTAACTAGTAAAATCCAACCAAGAATACAAAACAAGATAATATGATTTAAATGCGATAAAACAAACCAACATGATGTAAAAATTGAACCAGGTCTTGACTATAACATACTTTAAAAATCTCATTAAAAGGTATTGAAACAAAATATCTATCTCTTTCATCAACCAGATCAGCACATTCAGACAAAAAAATGGCGATTGGAAAAGGATTTGTCACATGCAAAGCACCATCTGGTTCTTCTCCTTTTAAAAGGAAACTATGGGTGACATAAGTATGCCCAATATGAAGGCAAAACAAAACAGGTGGATGCAAAGTTAGGCAAAGAAGCAGACAAATCTGGAAGAATGTGAAATAATTTGTAATTGATATGGTTAGACCATTCGGTCTGCCACAATTGTTTACAATGCATACAACGCAGGTCAGAGTATGGAACAAACTGGAAAATCTCTGAAGGGAAATCTAGATGCAGAGCTTTTTTGTCCACTTTGTCCACTGCAATATTGCCTAGGATGACCAGTTGACCAGGTACTCACATAAAAACTATCTTTTTAACCTCAGAAACAAGTTGTGTGTGTAGGTCATGGATCTCTGCCAGAAAAGGGTGCAATATCTTTCTCGTGGAAAGAGCCTGAAGTACTGACAGTGAATCAGACATGATTAAAAACAAGGTTCTTTTGGATTGATAGCCCCCACGGGCTCGGCTCCGCGCACCGGGGGTGGACCCCATGCCTCTCTCTGGCTGGGTGACAAAGTTGCCTACCCCTTTTTCTTTTCTTTTGTCTTGTTTCTGTCTTATTGGTCCTTTCACCTATATTCTCTTCACCCGTAAATTCTCCCACTAAACTGCAGTTTTGACTTCCTCTCTTCTGCCTTACAGAACTTTTCCTGTCTTCTTTTTCCCCATCATTTCTTCTTTTTCTACCCTCCATTTTTCTCTGTGGCCTTCTCTTGGCCCCCTGCGTTCGCCGTGCAGTGCAACCCGTGTCGGGGGAGAATGGGATCCTGGAGGTTGAGGTCACTGAGGGAAGCTATAAAGTCCGGTGCTGGGGAAAAGGGGAGGAAGTCGGCTGGCAGTTCAGGTTCCGGGGCTTTGACAAAAAATCAAAGGCCCGGATCCCTTTCTTCCAAGCACCATCAGCCTCTCGAAACGGAGAACCGTTTCGGGGGGTTGATGGACCATGAAGAGATGGACGAGGGTCCAAAAGCTAAAGAGACGTAATTGTGCTCTCAGAGATGAAAATTTTAGCATTCTTGTACTTCATTTTTTATGGCCATTTTACAATGGAATATCCGAGGGATAAGGGCAAATTATGAGGAGCTCTGCTGTCTGCTGACGGAGCATCAACCTGAGGTGTTAGCCATTCAGGAAACTCTCCTGTCAGAGAAACATCTTATAGATATTACTGGTTATTCGTCTCTAGATTGTACATCTTCTAGAGGCGTTTCACTCTTTATTCATAGAAACGTCCCATTTAACCCAATTTCACTTAATACAAGTTTACCAGCAGTTGCAGCCAGAGTATCTCTTTTTAAATCCCTCACAGTTTGTTCTATATATTTGACCCCATCAATAAACGTAAATAAAAGTGAACTTGAGAATTTGATCCAACAGTTACCTACCCCTTTTTTGTTTTTGAGAGATTTTAATGGACCCTCTCCCCTGTTGGGTAGCGATCATACCGATTCTCATGGGAAAATAATTGAAGAAATTTTAGACTCGTTGAACCTAGTAACTTTGAAAGAGGGTGCTCCAACTTTTTCCTGTTCAAGAACCGCTTCTTTGTCCCACATTGATATATCGATCTGTGATCCCTCCTTACTTTTGGATTTTAAATGGACAGTTTTAGAAGATCTCCATGGCAGCGACCATTTTCCGGTTTTATTAAAACATGATTCAGACAACCTTGAGCAAACTCATGGCAGGTGGAAACAAAAACAAGCTAATTGGAGTCTGTTTTCTAACCTGTCTGAGGTTCAGTTAAGGGCTAAGGAACAGGAGTTTTCGAATTCCATAGATCCAAATAGATGACAGAACATTGGAGGACACAGGCAAAACACGAGGTGGGGGAGTTTGTGTTTTTGTCAACTCTCAGTGGTGCACTAACGTTACCGTGAAAGAAGATTTGTGCCACGAAGACATTGAACTGATCACTGTAGCTCTTAGGCCATTCTACCTGCCGAGGGAATTCAATCAGCTGTTTGTGACTATCATCTATGTCCACCCTCGTGCCAACGTCAAATCAGCAACCTCAATTCTCTGCAATGTCATCAACCGATTGTCCGCCTCATCCCCGGACGCCCCATCACTCATCCTGGGTGATTTCAACAGCATGCGCGTCAAACGTGCTCTCCCCACCTTTTATCAGTATGTCACCTGTACGACCTGTGGTGACAACACCATCGACTTGTGCTGGGGCAACATCAAGGATGCCTATAAGTCAAGCCCCCTCCCCAACCTTGGCCGCTCCATACACAACATGGTGCAGCTGCTCCCCACCTACAAACAGAAGGTCAAGCGCATCAAGCTCATCGTCCGCACCATCAAAGTGTGGAGCCAGGAGTCAACAGATGCACTGAACGGCTGCTTTGAGTGCACTGACTGGGACACTATCTGCCCCCCTGACGGCTCGCTCGACGTAGCTGCTGACACAGTCTCCAGCTACATCAACTTCTGTGTCGACAGCGTGCTGAAGACCAAGGAGATCAAGACCTACTCCAACTCCAAACCGTGGATTACTCCAGAACTGAAACAGCTGCTGAAAGACCGACAAGCCGCCTTCAAGGAGGGGGACCGGCCTCGAGTGAAACAGCTCCAGCGCAGACTCGATGGAAAGATCCGAGCGGAGAAGAAGAGGTACGCCAAGAAGGTAGAAGACAACCTGCAGAAGTGCGACTCGCGTCAGTATTGGAGGAACATCTCCACCATCACAGGCTACAAGCAGAAGAGTGGCACCCTCCAATCTGACGACGAGTCGAAGCTAGCAGAGGAGTTAAATATCTTCTACTCCCGCTTCGATGTACACAACTTCCATCGTGAACAGCAAGAGGCCATCTCCAGGGCGCGCGAGCGATCTGGCGAACCCATCACTGTCAGCGCTGTCGAAGTCCAGACCATCTTGAGTGGTCTGAATCCAAGGAGTGCTGCTGGTCCGGACAACGTGACCGGCAAGACGCTCAAGCAGTGCAGTGAGGCACTTGCCCCAGTGTTTGCCCGCCTGTTCCAGCGCTCCTTTGAAGAAGGTCACGTCCCCTTGCCCTGGCGCACCTCCACCATCATCCCTGTCCCCAAGAAGAAAAACCCCTCCCAGTTGAATGACTACCGCCCTGTGGCCCTCACCTCCATCCCCATGAAGTGTGCAGAGAGGATTGCGCTCAAGCGTCTCCAGAGTGACACAGCACCGCACCAAGACCCGCTGCAGTTTGCGTACTGTCGAGGCCGCAACACTGAAGACGCCATCTTGACCCTGCTGCACCACCTGTACGTGCACCTGGAAGGTCCTGGCACCTACGCCCGCATCCTCTTTGTGGATTTCTCGAGTGCCTTCAACACTCTACAGCCACACCTCCTGACAGAAAAGCTGCTAGAGATGGAAGTGAATCCCTCTCTCATCCGCTGGATCCACAGCTTCATGACAGAGCGACCCCAGCAAGTCAGGGTGGGAAGTACACTGTCCTCGGTCTCAGTGACAAACACTGGGGCGCCCCAAGGGTGCGTGCTCTCCCCCGCCCTCTTCACCACCTACACCGCCGCCTGCCGCACCGCCGACCCCTGCAACGTCCAGATCAAGTTTGCGGACGACACTTCCCTCACTGGCCTCATCAAGTCCGATGAAGTGTCGTACCGCGCCGCTGTGGCTGAGCTGGTCGCCTGGTGCGACAGGCATTACCTACAGCTCAACATCTCCAAGACAGAGGAGATGGTCATCGACTTCCGCCGGCAGCCCCAGGCCCTCGGGCCCCTCGTCATCAAGGGGGAGGATGTGCGCACCGTCAGCACCTACAAGTACCTGGGCACAGTCATCGATGACAAGCTGGATTGGTCCCCTAACATCGATGTCTGCACCAAGAAGGTTAACCAGCGTCTCTTCTTCCTACGCAAGCTACGACAATTCAAGGTCAGCAGCACCATCCTGAAAATGTTCTACCAGTCTGTGGTAGAAAGCACACTGCTCTACAACCAGCTGTGCTACTACAATGGGGCCAACGAAACCGACACAGAGAGGCTGGACCGCATCATCTCCACCGCTGAGCGGCTGCTTGGCAACGAGGTACGACCCCTGCGCCAGGCCTACGACACCGCGGCTGTGAAGAAGATCCGCCGGATCCTGCAGGACGAGACCCATCCGCTCCATGCAGTGGTCTCAGCTGCTGAGTCCAAGCGCCGCCCTGGCCGCTTCCTGTCCATGCGCTGCCGCACCAGCCGCTACCTGAACTCCTTCCTACCGTCCGCCATCCGCCTCGTCACCAAAGCCAGCCCCGAATGCTGACCAGAAGAGACTTTAGAGAGAGAGAGAGAGAGAGAGAGAGAGAGAGAGAGAGAGAGAGAGAGAGAGAGAGAGAGAGTGTGTGTGTGCACTAAGTCATGTGCCACAGAAAAACAGTATTATGACTGTGTGGTGTGGTGTGTGTGTGTGTGTGTGTGTGTATGTGTGTGTGTGCGCGTGTGCGCGCGCAGTGTAGCAGAGATATGCAGACTGACCCGCAAACCTATAGTCATAGAGCCATGGATACTACATCAGTGCATAGAGCAGTTAATTGACTACGTATTCCTGTGACATTGTGCGTGCATGTGTGTGTGGGCGTGTGTGTGCGTGTTTGGGTGTGTGAGTGTGTGTATGCGAATGTGATGCACACATAGTAAGGTGTATGTGAGTGGCTGTTTCTTAATTATTTGGTTCATAATCATACGTGACCCTGATCCGTGATGCCTACGTAGTACCATGATTTTATTAGCAATGTTAAATCTAAGTCATATGTTTTTGAAGTAACCCCAGTTTACTGATGTATTCGTTGCGGAATGTCTCTAGTGGTAACTAGTCATGTGTATACACCATTTAATTTGCTCAGCAGCCTATTGTTGTTACCAATTTTCTTATAATGTATGTAAAACCCCCACTCCCCTGTAGTTAGTGAAGGGAAACAACAATGTTGACATAGCGTTGACAGTGGAAGTGTGTAATGTGTAACCCTAGAACGACTAGCGTAACTACAGTGAGCCCCTTAATTGTATTAAGGGTGTGTGTGGGATGAGTCGGTGCGTGGATAAGAATGAATGTGCAAGGATTAGCATGGTCATGAGAAAACGTGAATGATTGAGAAAATGGCAGTAATAGTCTTGAGATTTTTTTTTTTTTTTTTTTTTTTTAGTATTGTTATGCTACCGTTTCTTTATTGTATACATGTACGCTAACCTTTCTGTTGTCTTATATACTGTGCATCACACACAAATATCCTTGTGCAAATGGGGACAATAAAGATTCGTTATTCGTTATTCGTTATTCGTTATTCAATACAGCTCTACACTGACATAGTTATAAACAGTGCTAAGGAGTCCATCCCGCAAACTTCATCAAAACCGTATACAATTAAAAAAACCTGGTTTGATGATGAATGTAAAAAACTTCAGCAAGCCCGTAAAAAAGCTTTAAGAATGATGTATCTGCACCCAATCTCTGAAAATAAACAGAACCACCAACGTTTGCGAGCGCAATGCCGACAGCTCTTCAAACTTAAGACAAGAGAATCGTGGAGAGGTTTCTGCTCCACGCTAAATTCGAAAGCGAAACTGTCGAAGGTTTGGAAAGTGGTCCACAAACTCAAAAATAAAAGTAACAAACAGGTGAGCCCATGCCTTACTGTGCAGGGGGGCGTAATCGGAGATAAAAAACTAGTAGCTGACCTTTTGGCCTCTTCTTTTGCTGCAAATTCTTCTTCTGAAAATTATTCCGTCTCTTTTCAAACAATTAAAACACGTAAAGAAAAACAACAGTTAAACTTAACCTCTGATAATTCTGAAGACTACAACATTTCGTTCTCATTAGTCGAGCTTGATGATGCAATTAACAAAAGTGCAGATTCAGCAGTTGTACCGGATGATGTACATTATCAATTTCTCAGACACTTAACAAGGTACTCACGGTCCCAACTGCTGGACAACATTATTGTACCCATTCCTAAACCTGGCAAAGACCATACTAATCCCACAAACTATAGACCAATAGCCTTAACGTCTTGCTTATGCAAGACGCTGGAAAGAATGGTTTATTCCCGTTTACTGTGGTATCTGGAAACAAATAATATCTTATCCAACACTCAGTGTGGCTTTCGAAGTACTGTTGGCCACCTGGTGCGACTGGAAACTTTTATCCGGGGTGAACATGTCGTTGCCATCATGTTTGATTTGGAAAAAGCCTATGATACCACATGGAAATATGGCATTCTTTCAGATTTACAAGAAATGGTTTGAAGGGACATTTACCTCTGTTTATATCCAATTTTCTAACGGACATAATTTTTCAGGTAAAGGTTGGGGGATCTTTGTCAGATACGAGGGAACAGGAGATGGGAGTGCCTCATGGTAGCATCTTGTCTCCCTTGCTGTTTAACATTAAAATAAATAATATTGTTCGTTCCGTCAAACGGGGAATTGACAATTCTTTGTTTGTTGACGATTTTGCGTTAGTAGCCAAAGGTAAAACCTTGGCATCTGTAGAACGTCACCTACAGTTATGTGTCAAGGCCATTGAAGACTGGGTTTTACAAAATGGTTTTAAATTTTCTGAAGCAAAAACTGAATGTATTCACTTTTCCAAGCACCGGGGAATTCAAGATCCTAATATTACCCTCAATAAAACTCCAATAAAGGCGGTCCAACAAGTCAAATTTTTGGGTGTTATTTTTTATTAAAGGCTATCCTTCATTCCTCATCTGAAAAATTTGAAAACTAAAAGTCAACAGGCCTGCAACTTGCTCA
Organism: Oncomelania hupensis; assembly: GCA_036898135.1. Taxonomy (NCBI): domain Eukaryota; kingdom Metazoa; phylum Mollusca; class Gastropoda; order Littorinimorpha; family Pomatiopsidae; genus Oncomelania; species Oncomelania hupensis. The sequence continues at coordinate 13,001,000 of CM072521.1, read as the reverse complement.
AGGTTATCAGTGGTACAGACTGGGGAGCTGACAAGAAAACTTTATTGCTGTTATATCGTTCTTTAATTAGATCCAAGTTAGATTATGGTTGCATTGTTTATGGTTCTGCTAGAAAATCTTATCTTAAAATGTTAGATCCAGTTGCTCATTAGGCATTACGCATTGCTTTGGGTGCTTTTCGCACCTCCCCTTGTGAAAGCCTCTACGTGGAAGCTAACGAACCCCCGCTGGAGCTGAGACGTACAAAATTGTCACTGAATTATTATTTAAAATTAAAAACTGATCCCATGACCCAGATTTTGTTCAGAAATTTGAAGCCAAACCTAACACTATTCCTCCGTTTGGCATCAGAATGCAAGCTCATTTGGAAAAAGCAGGCATTGATGTTGCTTCCATCAACGACGATGAACTTCGGACCGAAGTTCCTCCATGGAAATTATGTATCCCAAACATTAATTGGCAGTTGTCTGCTTTCCTCAAAAACAATACATCTGAAACTGTATATAACCAACTTTATTTAGAACAATGTGCCTTATACCCAGGATATGAAAAACTTTTTACAGACGGGTCAAAGAAAGGAGATTCAGTTGCTGCTGCGTCGGTCTCCGGGAGAAACTTAGACAAGCCTTTGCAACAGCGTTTACCTGATTTTTGTTCTGTTTATACAGCTGAGCTCAAGGCAATTCATCTCTCTCTGAAACAAGTTTATCAATCCAAAAGAACCTCGTTTTTAATCATCTCCGATTCATTGTCAGCACTTCAGGCTCTTTCCACGAGAAAGATATCACACCCTTTTCTGGCAGAGATCCATGATCTCCATACACAACTTGTTTCTGAGAGTAAAAAGAAAGTAACATTGCAGTAGACAGGGCGGCTAAAGATGCTCTGCATCTCGATTTCCCTTAAGAGATTTTCCAGTTTGTGCCCTATTCTGACCTACGTTGTATGACTGGATCTTATTGTAAACGACTGTGGCAGACTGACTGGTCTAACCATATCAACAACAAATTATTTCAAATTCTTTCCGATTTGTCCGCTTCTTTACCTAACTTTGCATCCACTCGCAAAGAAGAAACAGTGTTATCTCGCCTTCATATTGGACATACTTATGTCACCCACAGTTTCCTTTTAAAAGGAGAAGAACCACCATGGTGCTTTGCATGTGATCAATCCTTTTCCGTTCGCCATTTCATGTCTGAGTGTGCTGATCTGATAGAGGAAAGAGAAACATATTTTGGTTCAATACCTTTCAAAGAGATTTTTAAAGTATGTAATGGTCAACATCTGTTTCAATTTTTACATGATGTTGGTTTGTTTTATCGCATATAAATCATATCGACATGTTTTGTTTAGTTTGGATTTTAATGATTGGACTGAATTTAGTGATTTGATTGAAGAAAGAGAACATATTTTTAATACATCAGTTTTAAAGAAGACTTCTAAAGAGGTTTCATGTGAAAGTTTGTTTGAGTATTTAAGTGTAACAGGCTTGTTTTCTAAGAAGTGAAACATTTTATAATATTTTAAGATAATGCTTCTCTGGTCCTGATTTGGCTCGGAAGAGTCCGCTGGACCTAAAGCAATAATCTTGTATTATATTGGATTGATAAACCTGTTTCAGAGCTAGATGAATTGCCTTGAGCTCAGCTGTATAAACAAAACAAAAACCAGGTAGACGCTGTTGTAAAGGCTGGTCTAGGCGTTTCCCAAAGACCAACGCAGCAGCAACTGAGTCTCCTTTCTTCGACCCGTCTGTTAAAAGTTTTTCATATCCTTTATACAATGAACAATGTTTGAGATAAAGTTGCTTATAAACAGTTTCGGAAGTTTGGGTCTTTTTGAAGGATGTGAGAGTGAAGTTGATAATGGGGTTGATGAGGTCCCAAGGTGGAAGTACAGTTAGCAATTGATCATCATTAACACAGTCAACATCTATGCCTGCAGTGTCAAAGTGAGGACGTATTCTGATACCAAAAGGAGGAATTTCTGTCAGTTTGTTGGAGTATTTAAGTGTAAATAACGGGTTTAGAACACAATCATAAGCAGGATTTTCAGGGTTTGCTTTAAGTTTGAGAAAATAATTCATGGCGAGCTGAAGCCTGTGTATTTCCAAGGGATGTTCACCAGCCTCAGCGTACTTTCCTTCGGTGAAGTGCGAAACGCCCCCAGACAGATCTGAAGACCTTGATGATGGATTGGACCCAAGGCTTTCAAATAGGCTTTCCTAGCAGAACCATATACGATGCTACTATATCCAATTTAGAGCGTACCAGAGAACCACAGAGGGAGACAAAGTTTGCTTGTCTGCTCCCCAGTCTGTGTGGCTGATAACTTTCAAAACGTTAAGACCTTTCTGGCAGCTTTCCCTCAGGTATTTAATTATTATTATTATTATTATTATTATTATTATTATTATTATTATTATTATTATTATTATTATTATTGAGGATTTTTATAGCGCACTTATCTAGACTAGACTCTAGGCGCTGGCCGATACAGGATCTAACTCAAAACGTCCGAGGTCCCACAGAAGCCTAGGAGTTCTAGATCTTTTAGAATCCCGAACTTCCAAGTCATGTCGTATGCCTTTTCTAGATCAAACAATACAGAAACAACATGTTCTCCGTTAACCAACGCGTTTCTGATGAACGACTCGAATCGACCGAGATGACCTGAAGTGTTCCTGTTTTTGCGGAAACCACACTGAGAGATATCAAGAGCGTTGATGGATTTTAACTGCCATATCAAACCTCATATATAATTCTTTCCATAGTTTTGCACTAACAGCTTCTAAGGGCAATGGGCCTGTAGTTGTTTGGGTAAGAGTGATCCTTTTCAGGTTTAGGGATTGGAACAATAACTGCTTCCCGCCAAGATGGGAGAAAGGAACCAGAAAACCAGATATGATTCAACACAGCCAAGATAATTTTAAGGGAATCTTTAGGCAGGTGCAAAATTAACTAATAATGAATATCATCAGGCCAGAAGCAGAAATATTGGATTTCAAGATGGAATCTGTCAATTCTTCCATAGAAAATGGAAGGTTATATGGTTTACAATTATTGGCGTCAACAAAGCAGGGTTCTCTTTCTTTTTTAGCTTTGATGTTTTGGAATTTTGGGGAATAATGAGCAGATGATGAATTGTGATGGATGGTAGAGGCCACCTGCTTTATGTCAGTGATAATCTGTCCATGTTTTTTCAGACCTTGGATCACAGCTTTGGCGTTTTTTCCTTAGTTTAATTCTTTTTATAATTTTCCAGACTGTTTTGGGAGAGGTTTTGGTATGAAGTTTGGAACAGAAGGTTTTCCAGGATATATGCCTTTTTTGTTTAAAGATATACATAGTTTTAGCTCGCAGCTTCTGGTGATTAAGTTTATTTTCAGCGGAAGGATTTTGAAAGAAACTCTTGTTGGGCTTTCTTCCTTTGATAATGAAGAGTCTTGCATTCTTCATCAAAACAAGAGGTCTTCGGGGCACTGCTTTTAATAGATATTTTTGGTATATTTTCGGAAGCATATTCTATTAGGATATTAAAAAACTCCAAAGCTGGATCTTCGGATTTGAAAATGTCATTGGTAATTCGACAAGCTGTGGAGTGTCCAAATTGGTTCCAATCTGTTTTGAAATTCCAGCGCCGCTGGGGCTTCTCAGACTGATCTTCTAGAAACTTTAGAAAAGTTGGAACATGATCACTCCTACAGTGATCCGAATGAGGTTTCCAATCCAGGTCCAAAAAAAGAGAAGGGTCACAGATGGCCAGGTCTAAATTGGAGAATGTTCCTAAATGATTACAATACGTTGGGGAACCTGAATTTAAAATAAAAAGGTTGAGGTCATCGATAACATTCTCCAAAATTTTGCCTTGGGGATTCTGATGGTCACTTCCCCATCTGGGGGAGTGGCCGTTCAGATCCCCAACAATCACGAAGGGAGATGGGAGTTGGTCTATCAAGTTTATTAAATGGTTTTGGAAGGGGATAAATATAAGGAGCAGACTGTTACAGATTTTTGGAAAGATGCTTGAGCAGCAATCGCCTCCAGGGGTGTGGTCAATGTAACTGGGCTAACTAAAATGTCTGAACGAACACAAAGCGTTCCCATGAGAAATATTGGATTGCAAGCAAGCAAGAGTATCCAGATAACTGAAGTATTTTATCAGGACTCAGAAGAGTTTTCTGTAAAAAAATTACACTTGGTCGGTTTTTAGTAAGCAGGAGCAACTGTTTATAGTTGGCTTTAAGGCCTCTAATGTTCCATTGTATTAAAAAGGTCATAATAGAAAGAAATAAAAGTAGTATGTTTTATTTCAAGCAATTTTATATTCTAACAGACTAATTTTTAGCTGTAGATGGAGGTGCTAACTCCTGTGAAGGTGACTCCTCCATGTCAACTGATTCTCCAGGGAGGTGGAAACGATTCAAATGAATGTCTCTTTTGGAAGACAATGGTCCTGACCTATTGTCAGTCCTTAAAGAGGACTTCGAGCTCGTCGACCGCTGCACGGCCCCAGCCGAAGTGGTTCAACCTTGATGGGGTGAGGAGGAGTGAGGTCGTGAACCAGATGTCCTCCCTTGTCCCGGAGGCATAAGAGAAGTGATAACGGCTTTTGACGCAGCCACCGGCGTGTTCACCTGAGGAGGTGGCATTGTCTTAGTGAAAGTCGGCCCGCTTGGGCTCGACCTCTGCTGATTACTAGGGGCAACACTAACTTTCTCTTTATTTCCACTATCCAACAGACGTTTTTCTAGCGTTTGTGTCAATTCGTTCAGAGAATTCAGAAACGATCCTAAAGCAGATTTGTCAGCAACAGAGATCATGGATGAGATGGATTTGAGCATGTTTGGCAAAGTGTTTGTTGAGGCCACTTCAGCAAAACTCACTTTGTTTGTATCACACGGGTTGAGAATCTCATACCATTTTCTCGCCTCTGGAAAGGAGCATCTTTCTTATGATCTGATTTTTTGGGTCTCAGCCTCCCTGATCCAAGCAGGGCAAGACTTTGACGATGCAGGATGGTCTCCCTTGCAATTATAGCACTTTGGAGCATTACTGCATTGTTCACCATGGAAATCTCCCCCACACTTGAAACAGGTCAGTGTGTTTTTGCATGCCGTGTGACCGTGTCTATACCTTTGGCATATAAAACAACCCAGTGGCGAAGGAAGAAACACGGAAACAGGAATACTTTCATAACAAATGATCACTCTTTTTGGTACTTCAGGTGTGCAAAAGATCAGAAACAGGGTATTTGTGGGTACTTTGTTTCCGTCTGTCTTTTCGCATGACCCAATGTGCCTCAGTAACTCCCTGCTTAGCCAAGCCATCTTTTATTTCCGTCTCAGTCAGACCATCAAACTGAGATGACCACACAACTCTTTTGGAGGAGTTGAGTGTGCGGTGACAACACACACTCACATCAAACACTCGGCTACCTAGCTCCAGCTTGGAGCCATCTCTAGATCTCAGTTTTTCAGACGTCCTTTCTGTGGGACAGTCCACGAAGAAGCTTTACATCTCATAGTTTTTAATGTCTCTGATCTGTCAGGATACTCCTTCAAACCACTTTTCTACAACAAAAGGGAAAATCATTTGGTTTTTGTTGGTCATCCTAACGATCAAGAAGCGTGGCCATGTTTTGAAAAGACCAGATTCCTTGGCTGTGCGTCTAGTTTCTTTCGTCAGTGTCTAGTGTCGTTGTCAGAATCATGTTCAATATCCTTGTCCAGCCGTCATAAGTTCTTTTTTGTTTTTTGGTGGATGCCATGTTTTTAGATTGTTTATTCATCCCCCTTGCTCCCCACCCATCACGGGGATGCGTCCACGCGGAAAATCCAGCAAGGAAACGCGCCAGGGCTACAGGGGGGATATATACACCCAGACAATCCCGCACTTCCATTACGGTCTTGTTCAAGTTTGACCCATGAGCCACAGCCTTCTAGCAAGCTAGGGCAATACATGACCAGCCGCTTGACTGACGCCGGCCACGCCAGCCTCCTATTTAGGAGAAGTCCGGGCCAAAGAGGTGTGTTGGTGTGAGTGGCCGCAGTCCCTCAGTGACCTCAAACTCCAGGATCCCATTCTCCCCCAACACGAGTTGCCCTGCACGACAAACGCAGGGGGCCTAGAGAAGGCCACAGAGAAAAAGAAAGGTAGACAAAAAAGGAATGATGGGGAAAAGGAAGACAGGAAAAGTCCAGTAAGGCAGAAGAAAGGAAGTCAAAACTGCACAGTATATTGGGAGAATTTAAGGTTGAAAAGAATATAAGTGAAAGGACCAATAAGACAGAAACAAGACAAAAGAGAAGAAAAAGGGGAGGACAAGCTTGGTCACCCAGCCAGAGAGAGGCTGGGGTCCACCCTCGGCACGCTGAGCTGAGCCCATGGGGGCAGTGTCTGCAGAGAAAGGAAGGGAGTGGCGATGCAGCACAACAGAAGGTTCTTGCTCCTTGCTGCTTCCTACTGAAACGCTATACTTTTAATAGCCTGGTGTTAGCGGATGATCTGAGTGTGCATGATAGGGTGCATATGTGCAGGAGTTCAGAAAGGAACCGAGGGGCACTTCCTGAGAAAACCTTGAAACACAGACAAGCGACTTTGTATTTGATACGCTGCTCCACCCGCAGACAGTGGAATGTGTACAGCAGGGGAGTGACATGCTTGGTTTTCCTTGACCTAAAGATTACCCGGGCTGCAGCATTTTGAACAATTTGGAGAGGTTGGATAACAAAGGAAATCCAATCAGCAGTGCATTACAATAATCTAGGTGAGACAATGTGCAGGACATGACAAGGGTTTTTGTAGCTTCTTCAGTGAGAAAGTGGCGCTAGAGATGATGCGTCTAATTTCAAGGTAGGCTGCCTGATGTTTTTGTAACCTGATGTCTCATAGAAAGATCAGTCAAGGTAGAGCCAAAGATCTCTGACCTTCCATGAGAATGTGACTGATGCTCAGCCGAACTGAATTGCAGATGGAAGATTGTGACAAGAAGATGAGGTGGAAGAGGCAAACGGAACTGCTTCAGTTTTTTTCTTCATGAAGTTTAAGTTTGTGTTCATGCATCCAGTCCTTTAAATCAGAAAAAAAAAACAGTCTTGTCGAGAAGACACAAGGTCATTGAACTTTTCAGGAGGAAGCTTGATGCAGCTGTGTATTATCTGCAAACATTTCGTGCTTGACTGCATGGTGGTTGATGATGGTGGACAGCTGTGTTGTGTACAAGACCGGATCTAGGACTGAGCCATGTGGTACTCCATAGATGTTGTGCTAAAACAATAGTCTGCTACAAGAACAAACTGACCTGTCTGCCAGATAAGAACGGAACCAGGACAGAGCGTGCAACTTATGCTGAAAGTTTGTTCCAGACAAGAGAGTACAAGGTTGTGGTCAATCTTATAAAACGCAGCAGAGAGATCTAACAGCAGAAGAGCTGAGACTTTGTTGTGATCAAGAGCAGTGAGTAGATCATTGACAATGCGCAACAAGGCAGTTTTAGTTGAGTGGTTCACATGATAGGCGGACGGGTATACGTTCAAGGCAGGTATATGCTCAAAAGTTTGTTTGCTTCAAGGTGTGCATTGAGCTGACTGTTTCCACAGCACCAATCACAACAAAGATTTATTGAAATGCATGTCAAAGTACATTGCGTGAGAATTAATGAATTTTGCGATTCAAGCAAACTTCATGCTTGGTATAACGCATTACAAAATAAATTAGTATTATTATTACTCAAGGGGTTAAGTGATTGTGCATAGTTTTGCACTGGTAAAAATCTGATCTGAGAGGTACAAAGCCAAAAATGTTTTGCAATTTGTTGAATGATTTTAAACACTGACAACAAAAGCTGTTACTTATGATGCTGATGCAGTTTTAAAATACTTACCACCTAACAGCTGCTGCATGCTTGAGAGTTCCTGTTCATAGTGTTGCCTGATGGAAGCCACCTCATCAGCCTTGGATTGCTCAGACATGGCTGCTGCTGTCTTGATGTCTTCCAACTCCTGTTTGAGCAGTGCCATGTCTTTTAGCCCTTGAGTAATCTGATTCTGGCATTGCTCCTGCTTCGCTCGCTCTTGCTTTAACTCCGCTGCACAAAAAACTTCAACAGTTCCAACAAAACACTTTTCTTCTAGCAGCAACATACATTTTACAAATATTTCAAAATGCACCATTTGCAACATTACACTAATCACATATTTATTCTGATGATGGACAAAAAAGAAAAACAAACAAGTTAATTCAACAGGGCTGAGATTTAGCAAGCCAGGCTAAGGAGCCAGCCGGGCTCCTAACCTGGGAAGTTGAAGTTGCCAAAATATTTCTCAGGTTGCCAGACCCCTTGATTGAAAGCACGGTCATTTTTTTAAAACTGTATAACTATTGCAGCTAATAAACAAGATACATTTTAACAACAACACTGTTTCATTTTTTAAAACAAGCACTGTATAATTTATTCATCATCGACATCCTCCACCTCAATGTTCCAAAACTTGAAGAAGCTTGGGTGTGCCTTCTTCAGCTGTTTTTTTTTCTTCTTCGGACTTTTTTTTTTTTGCTGGATGCTCCGAGACACCGCTTAAAAAGCGCCACATCGTTCGAGATTGACAAAAGACTGAGAATGGGGAATATCGAAAGTACGGCAAGTCTCGCGTGACTCATCAAGGAAGTCAGAGACTCGTTCCGATACACGCAAGGAAGCAAGAAGGCTAGGATCTCGCAGGGCAGTAGCGTTTCGCTGCGAGGGAAAGAAGAAAGTCTCGCGAGAAAAGGCTATTTTTACTTAGCAAATCCCTCGCTTTGCTAGCGTTACCTAACTTCATGGCATGCATCGGAACGGGTCTCCGGTGCTGACTGCAGAAGCGGTTGGCGCGTGTTTTGTTTTACATTGCAAGTCAAAAGTCTGTGTACAGGTACAGAATCTCTACCACTGGCGGTATTTTCAAGTCGCCAGCCGGGCGATTGGTACCCCAAATCGAGCTCGACACACACTATTTTTAGGGGCCATTGGCGAGTTGGCGAACGTTAAAGCTCAGCCCTGATTCAAGATTCAAGATGTATAGTGTCGTCATAATGAACAAGACTGGAAGGTCAAAGCCCATATGACAAACAAGCTCCATTGACCTTGGAATGAGATTGACCATATTTGCACAGTAAGTGTGTCTCATTAATATCTATCATGCATCAAAGAATCACAAGTTCAATATTAGAAAAAAGTGAAATTTTGTGAAATTTTTTTTCTATCTTTTTTTAATAACATTTGACGATCCTGTGACCTTGGCCTTCAAAGTGAAGTCATTCATTCACTGACTATTTTCAAGGTCTTATGAAGTTATGGGTATACATCATCTTACAAAGTTTGGTTGTGATAGTTGAAATAGGTTCTGAGTAAGCCACTTTAAAGTTTTTGCACAGACGGCAGATGGAGTGCGGCGGACAGACAGATGGATGGAGGGACTTTTTTTCTCTATGTTTTGGGACTATTTAGGACTCATATTGCACAGATTTGCACAAAACTGGAAAACAAATTTGGGGGAAGGGGGGGGGGGATAAGTACATAAACATTGATGCATGTGTCAATAAAAACAGTCCTTCATACAATTAAAAAACAATAATAAAAGATTGTCAAAAATGCATCAGTCAGTCAGAGACATGATGAACTGTGCAGAAAGAGTGAAGATGTGGAAGAGATCAGTCAGAACAGTATTACCTGACCAGACATGTTTTGAGTGGTCTTTTGAAGGCTTGAGTGGTTGGCATGTGCAGGATATGTACAGGTAAAGCATTCTTCTGTTTTAGGGCAGAATAAGCTAATGATCTTTCTCCATATGTTTTTGTCCGGATTCTAGGAATACAGAGTGTGCGTGATTCTGCAGAGGCACGGTGGTCTAATGGTAGTGCTTTGGCTTGCGGATCTGAAGGTCCCGGATTCGAGCCCTGTCCAGGCCATTGTGGTGTCCCTGGGAAAGACACTTTACTCCCATTTCCTACTCCTTTGGATGAGAGTATAAACCGAGGTCTAGTCTGTGTGTCGCATACATTCCATCATAACGGACTTTAAAGATCCTGACGCTCATGTCCTAGATGGGTGAGTGCCGGTAACAAGAACACACCCAGCATGCACTTGGTCCTTCTCCCCCATCCCTGGCTGGCCAGGATAGTTCTCAGTTGTCCGGGCGTCAGACCATGTGCCCAAAGGCGGCGGGTGGGCGTCTCGGGCGGTTTGAGTTAGATCCTGTATTGGCCAGCGCCTAGAGTCTGGTCAAGTACGGCGAGATAAGTGAGCTATAAAAATCCTTAATAATAAAAATAATAATAAAATAAATAACGCAGGAAGGTGTATAAATAAACATAAAGCAGATCAGAAAGGTATGAAGGACAGGAATCACGAAAGAAACTATGACACAGAAAATAGTTCGTACTCAATCCGGGCTAGTACTGGCAGCCAATGAAGTTTGCAAAGCAATGGTGTAATGTGGTCCTGGTTTTAGCTCTAAAGACCAAACTTGCAGCTGAGTTTTACACTTTTTGTAAATTGTTGATGACCTCATTTGAGCCACACGCCAAAAGGTGACACACAAGTTCTAGAATGTCCGCAGAACAGAGAAGAAAAAGTAATCCTGTCAATTCTCCGAGAAGAAGTTGAGGCAGCAGTGCAATCGCTGAAGTAGGGGAAGTCAGTGAGGTTGGACAACATACCCACAGAATTGCTTCAGGCAGGAGGAGGAGCCATGATTGATGCCCTTGCCATTATCTGTAACCAGATCTGGCATAGTGGGGAATGGCCTACACCATGGACACAGTTGTTTGTCATCACTCTTCCCAAAAAAGTGTATCCTTCAGAACTGTCAAAACTACTGCACCATCAGCCTCATCAGCCAAGTTCTCCTGAAAATAATACCAGTGATGTCCCGAGGCCTCGGACATCGGTCATGGTCCGATTCGTTTGGAAAATGACCGAATGCAAACACCTGTGCCCCGTCAAATGTCCGATTCTATTGCGAAATTAGCGGTCATTGTCCGATAGTATTATGACTAGAGCGGTCACTGCAAGAAACATCTGTACAAACTTGAGTGCCAAAGCCGTTAAAACGAGTTTGAATAGTGGACAATGCTAGACTATTATCACTCTTTAGTACATTCCGTCGAACAACAAAAGGGCCGCAACTCTCGACACTTTTGAAAGGGAAATAATCGACACCATACTTCCTCTGCAACTATCTTAAAGAAGCACCATTAATCGGTTCGCTTCACAATCTGAATGTCCTATTGCTTTTATGTAGTCAGGACATGATGTCCGATTCGTTTTATGATTTAGGACATTTTGTCCTATTGCCCTCTAATCCTAGGAACACCACTGTAATACTCAACAGGTTGAAACCCCAAGCTGAACAAACACTAGCTGAAGAACAAGCAGTATCTTCTATTTTCTATTTTTTAAGAACTATTTTCGTGTTTGTGCCTGTGACCGGCGACAGCCCTGTTAGCCCGCCGTTACAACAATACAGTGTGCAAGAATTATTAGGCCTACGTGAGTCCCCGCTTGTTGTGAAGCCTGTGCTGGATCTACCAAATGAAATGAAGCCAAGAAAACGGGGGAAGAAGGGAGGGGTGCGGCAGAGAAACAAACAGAGAAAATATAAACCTTATCTTCCATCTGTATTGATAGGCAACGTCCGATCCATTAAAAATAAATTAGATGAACTTTCTGCCAACACTAAACACTTCGAAGAATTTAGAACAGCGAGTCTAATGTGCTTTTCAGAGACATGGCTAAATGATCAAGTTTCAGACACACACGTAGACATCGATGGATTTTCAGTCTTTCGGGGAGATCGAACAAAAGAATCAGGAAAGAAAGGAGGGGGTGGAGGAGTAATGGTTTATGTGAATAAGCAATGGTGCCATCCGAATAACATTACAGTCAAACACAGATCATGCACTCCAATATTAGAAATGCTCACTATAAGCCTAAGACCTTATTATCTTCCAAGAGAATTTTCTCATGTGCTAGTAACTGTTGTGTATGTAAGACCAGATAAAACTAACGCTACAGCTGCTAGTGAAGTAATAGCATCACATATTTTAGATCTGGAGACCAAGGCTCCTGATGCAGTGAAGATTATTACAGGTGATTTCAACCAGTGTTCTCTAAAGAAAACTTTGCCTAAATATCAACAATATGTGACCTGTCCTACACGTGAAAATGCCATCCTAGATCTTTTCTACACTAATATAAAAGATGCATACAGATGTGTGCTTATGCCACCTCTTGGGCGCTCCGACCATGACCTTGTTTACCTTCGACCAACATACCGCCCACTCGTGCAGCGGGTGCGACCAATGAAACGGACAGTTTACAAATACAACATGGAAAGTGTGGAAGAACTACAAACGTGTTTTGAGACAACAGACTGGAGTGTGTTTATCGACAGTGCTAAGAACATAAATGAAGCAGTGGAAAGCGTTACAGACTACATCCGATACTGTGAAGAAACTATAATACCTAAAAAGACTGTGAAGATATATGCCAACAACAAACCCTACATCACCAAGGAAACTAAATTAACTTTGAACAAAAAGAAACAGGCTTACAAGAACAATTTAGATAAAGAAACTAAGAAACAGATACAGAAAGAAATAAACAAGGACATTCGAAAAGGGAAAGAAAAATACAAGGAAAAAATTGAGGAACATTTTACAGAAAATAATATACAAAGAGTGTGGGAGGGAATGGGATTAATGTCTGGGTTCAAAGGTAAGAAAGGGAGGAGTGCACAACTTGGGGAATGTACTCAAGAATATGTAAATGACCTCAATAAGTTCTACTGTCGTTTTGACTGTCAAGATTTTTCTAGTCAGAGAGAGCAGTTAAGGGAAGGATTAATGGGGAGGAAAGGGGAGGAAGGAGAGGTTGAAAGTCAATTAGTTAGTGAGGAGGATGTAAGCTTAGCATTTACTAAGTTAAACACTCGAAAGGCTGCTGGTCCTGACAAAGTTACACCTAAGTTACTAAAAACATGTGCTAACCAACTTGCTGGTATTTTTACTGTTCTGTTTAACATGTCTTTTACTCAGTCTGTTGTACCTACTCTTTGGAAGATGTCATGCATAGTACCTGTTCCTAAAAAGAATCCAGTCAAAGTTTTTAATGATCTTCGCCCTGTTGCTTTAACCTCTGTCACGATGAAAGTTTTTGAAAAATTTGTTCTTAATAAGTTATATGTTTTAGTATCAGATTTTATTGACCCACTGCAGTTTGCCTATAGAAGTAAGAGAAATGTTGAAGACGCTGTTCTTTTTGTCCTCAACAAAATGTACTCACATTTAGAAAATGCAAATTCTTGTGTCAGGCTTATGTTCATTGATTTTAGTAGTGCTTTTAATACTATGCAATGCCATTCACTTGTTCAAAAACTAGTGGGCATGAATGTTGATATTAGAACTATTCTATGGATTTTTGACTATCTTACAAATAGACCTCAGTTTGTCAGAGTTCAAAACAATTCCAATTCTATTGTATACAATTCTGATATTATGTTGACTAATACAGGAGCCCCTCAAGGAACTGTTCTAGCACCTTTTTTGTTTTCTTTGTACACCGCAGACCATAGACAAAAGCACGAATCCTGTCCCCTGATAAAATTTGCAGACGACACAGCACTCTCTGGTCTTATTACCAACAACATGGACAACATGTACAGAGATGAAATAGATAGCTTTGTCAACTGGTGTGATTCAAATTTTCTAGATCTTAATGTAAGCAAAACAAAAGAAATGATAATTGATTTTAGGAAGGGAAACAAGTTTGATTTTAATCCTATCTTTATCAAAGGAGAAGAAGTAGAGAGAGTGCATGCATATAAGTATTTAGGTGTGGTTATCGATGATAGATTCACTTGGAAAGATAACACAAAATACATTTACAAGCGACTGCAAAGTAGAATGTTTTGTTTAAGAAAACTGAGATCCTTTAATGTAAAACAGGAAATTTTACAAATGTTTTATACAGCTGTAATAAGAAGCATAATTTCTTTTGGAATCTCATGTTGGGGAGGAAACGTATCACAAACAGAAAAACGAAGATTGGACAAACAAATAAAAAGGGCTAGTGGGGTGGTTGGGAGGGAACAGGATGACATAGCGACGATACATAGCAGACAAGTGACAAAAAAGCTGACTGCAATTTTGGCTGACAGTAACCATCCACTTTTCTTGGAATTTGACTCTCGACGGATAGACAGGAGTGGACGTTTTAGGGCACCAGCGGGAACATCAAATAGGTACAGGAACTCATTCATACCACTTGCCATTCAAGCACATAACACCCAAGTCGGTAGGTCTTACTAAACATACTCTACAACTCTCATGCAGCTTAGTTAGTTTCATTATTATCTGTTCTTACGTTAATCCGTTTTACTGCTTAATTGAAATATCTGCATTATGAAAATATGTCCATGTGTTTGAAGATCATTAATAATGTATAAATATTTATGTGTGTGTAAAAGAAGAATGAATGGACATGTTTAATTGACAGACAATGTAATTTCCATGCTTTTGGATTAATAAAGTAATATCTTATCTTATCTTATCTTTCATCTAGTTTTGGCTCTTTTCATTTCGGTTTCATGCGCTTTTGTTCTTGATACCATTTGATCATTTTTTCCTAGCCAAAAGTCAACGCACAATTTCTTTCACAAGATTTGCTGTTTGCGCATGCGCATTGAGAACAGTTAGCAAGGGAAATAGTGGATCGGACTCGGATTGGGTAAAAAAAATTATAGAAAGTAAAAATTGTATTTGATAACAGTGAAAATGCGTATTTTGGGCGGAAAATTTGTGTATGCATATTTTGGACTGAAAATGCGTAGGGCGTAAGGTAGGTACCTTAATCTGTGATACTGTTAATTTTGCTTTAAAAATATAGGTGAAATCCAATGTTACGACAGACAGACCAACACACACTGACTTTTGGCTCAATCTGATTCACAACTACGTGTATGTTTACTAGTTTAGAAATCATACCTTCTTTTTGTAAAAACAGCTCTTTAAACTTGGCCCTCTTGATGCCAAAGTCTGCCTCTAATGCTTCCTTCTCCAATTTGAGCTTGGCAAGCTGATGTTCAATAGAAAGGGTCTCTCCTATTTAAAAAAAACAAAATATGATTTACTTATAATAATTTGGTGTCTTATTATGACATATAATTATATGTGCATACTCCTATCATCTCCAAACCTACACCCCTTCTCCAACAATAACTGAGGTTCTAACATCACAATGGGCATGTTTACTTCTGGAGTCCCAAAAGTCCGCCTGAACTTTTTTCATGGATATATCTACTAATTTGTTCCTAGACTTTGCATCACCTGTATTTTTCTTTTGGCACTGTGCCTGCTGGAACTTAGATAAAAACCTGGAATTTCATATTCCCACATAATCAAATTCACCCATGTATAACCAAGTAAGCAAGAGGTGGTGGCAAGTGATGTTGCATAATAAACAGAGAGTTAACAATGGGTCCCTGTCATTATTGTGGACTAGGAATATGCAGAGTGCATGTGGAGTACATCAAAATGTGTTACATTTCAAAATCCAACCTCCTCTCTTTTCTGAATATTGCTTAATTTATCCATCCCACTTTATTATTCTTATTATATAATCTATATAACAAGAGTACATTATCAAACTAGAATCAGAAAGGCAAAGCACGAGCTTCTAAGGGTGCCTAAAATTTACAAAATTAGATAAAAATGTTTCCCCAGCATCAGTATGGTTTTAAAAACTGAAATGAAACAGATGCGTAGGAACACAAATGTTGACTTTGACCTTGAGAAGATGACCTTGATATCACCTTGACCTCAACACTCAAATATATGACCAAATAAACTAAATCGAAAGTCATACTAGGTTTAAATAGTTTTCCTTTAAGTTTTATTAAACATAGTATGTACATATGGATCTAGAATGTGAAGATAATGTAAAAATGCTGTTCAGTTCTAGGCTCCTATCCTGCCTCTGTATGTGTTGTGTATACATCTGTGTATGTGCATCTGTGTGTATGTGTCATTGTGTGTGTGTCCACCTCCATCCCACCAGCGCCGAGATCATGCCTATGGTGGAGATATTTATTAACTTTTGAAGTTATTTGTTCATATAGATCTAGGTGGCCCAATGAGGTGTTTGTGAGATAAACCATTTGAATTGACCCGTTTATATTTTTTACACTAAATTACAGTGACCCTTATGTTGCAGAATTCATATCAGAGAGAAACTTCTGCGATCCCTGAAAATCCAAATGCGTAAAATGCATACGCACCAACATGTGAGAGAGAGAAAGAGAGAGAGAGAGAGAGAGAGAGAGAGAGAGAGAGAGAGAGAGAGAGAGAGAGAGAGAGAGAGAATTGGTGAGGAGAAAAAGAGGCATGCAGAATAACGATTGCCTCAAAATTCAAAGGCAATATCTGCTTTTTTTTATGCCCAAGCCAAACTGGTACACAAACTAAACTATTACCAGTTACTGTTTGCTCTATTTCCCTACAAATTGGGCATAAAACCAGATACTTCCGAACCAGTCTAATAACAATAATAATAATTATTGATTCGAGGGTAATTTGCAATTATCGGATCATTAATTTCAGACGAAAGTAAAATCGAAAGTAAACTTATTTGTATTTCTTTCTGTGTGATTTACCTTCCTTTACTTGGGCTGTAGCCCCTGAGGCTCCAGAATCGTTCGTGTCAGTCATGGTGTAACGTTGGTGTTATTTCTCATTACACTTAGTGACTTACACTTCTTCTCTGCATTATCACGTCATTTTATTAAAATATACGCCGTCTACTTCCGTTGTTATAACAAGGGAAGTTATCCTCAAGGTCCCTGATTCCGAGCAAGGACGCATTTCATCGTCTGCTAGTAATGTCGAGAGTGTATATAACTGTGTCGCTTAATATAATCTTCATCTTCTTCTTTGTTGTAGGCAGCCAACTTCAATATGTTGAAGAAACTTGCTGCACTGAGATGGGTGGAGTGGGGAGGGGAGGGGAGGGGGGAGGCTGCTGTTTTAGATCAGGGGGATGGGACAATGTGAGGTATCTGGGCAGGTGAAGGGGATGAGAAGGGGATTCGAGAAATAATAATAATAATAATAATAATAATAATAATAATAATAATAATAATAATAATAATAATAATAACAATAATAATAATAATGAATAGGATTCTATACGCGACTTGTTTGTTTGTTTGTTTATTTCATTTAACGTCTGGCCCGGACGGCATCCCGAACCGCATCCTGAAGACGTGCGCCGACTCCATCGCTCCCTCCCTGACTGCTATATTCAACACCTCCATCGAGGCAGGACAACTACCAAAGGATTGGCTATCGGCAAACATATCTTCCGTCTACAAGAAAGGCGACAGAAACAAAGCAGAGAACTATCGCCCAGTGTCCTTGACCTCAGTCGCCTGTAAACTATTAGAGCACATCATCTGCCACCACCTTCACAAGCACTTTGAACAGCACGGAGTGCTATCCATCCGCAACCATGGCTTCAGGACCGGCCACTCATGTGAAACCCAGCTGCTCACCACCATGCAGGACATCCTGTCGTCACATGATGCAGGCCACCAGACGGACGTCGTCATACTCGACTTTAGCAAGGCGTTCGACACAGTACCGCACAGCAAGCTACTCCACAAGCTGGCCCACTACGGCGTGCGGGGCACTGTCCACACCTGGCTGACCAGTTTCCTGACCAAGCGGACGATGAGGGTGGTACTGGAGGGGGAGACATCTGAAGAGGTAGAGGTCGAGTCCGGCGTCCCACAGGGTACAGTGCTCGGGCCGTTATTGTTCCTATGCCATATCAACGACTTGCCGGACACCGTGAAGTCTACTGTCAGACTGTTTGCGGACGACTGCCTGCTGTACCGCCAGATCCGCTCCTTCCAAGACCATCTTGCCCTACAGGTCGACCTCAAGAGCTTAGAAGTGTGGGCCGCCCAGTGGGGGATGAGATTCAACGCGCAGAAATGCTACGTACTCTCCACCAGATCCAAGTCTCACTTCTTCTATAGCCTCGGAGACACCATCCTCCAACAGGTCGAGCAGAACCCCTACCTTGGCATCCAAATCTCAGCAGACCTCAAATGGGGACCACACATCACCAGCCTATGCAAGAGGGCAGGATCTACACTTGGCTTCCTACGCCGGAACCTTCGGAACTGCCCACAAGAGTGCCGTCACCTTGCCTACATCGCTCTTGTTATGTCCACCCTTGAGTATGGGTCGGTGGTATGGGATCCCTACTACAAACAAGACATTGAGAGACTTGAACGCATCCAACGCCTGGCTGCGAGGTTCATTACCAAGGACTACAAGTCCAGGGACCCAGGATGCATTGGCAGGATGCTCGAGTACCTCAAACTTCCCACACTCCAGGAACGTCGCCAGCAACTCCGGCTGACGATGCTCTACAAGATCGCCAATGGTCTTGTCCTCGCCCTACCCCCTGATTCCTTCCTCACTCCTGTGAGCGGCACTCGACGTAGGGTCAAACCCACAGCGTACGAGGGGTACGTGAACCTAAATATTATACAGAGACAGGCAACCAACAATAGCCGCTGTTTCAAGGCTCCTCCCTCCAAGACAGAGCAGTACAGAGGCTCGTTCTTTGTAAAGACAGTGATCGAGTGGAACAGCCTCGACGATATCACCGTCACCATGCCCACGCCCAACGCCTTCTCAGCAGCGTTAGGGCGGCAGAAACCAATGTGAACAACCCTGTGTTTTTATCAAGTTTTTAACTGTTAGGATTATAACCTTTTAAACAGACAGTGTACCCATCGCCTACATCTGGGCAAACGGACTGTTAAAACCGCTAGGTACAGCAGCAAGAAGACCAGCTGAAGTGTAACTAGGACTGTTAAAGAATTTTCTTAGATGCGCACACCCTAAAACGTCACGTTGATAGTCGTCATCGGCTTCTGTGGCGCACCCGCCAATCAACTTCCACAGGCGGGCTATCCAGATCCAGGTCTATTCACCCAAGTGATTTTAGACAAGAAAATAAAAGGAAGATGGGGGAAAAGGATATGCGCTACATGGATGGGGGAAAGGAAATAACATTTAAACAAAATGGTACAGTAACATAACATGAAATAAAATTAAATAAAAATTAAGTATTCAAACAATATTTTAAAACTCTTAAAAAATTTAAAAAAAATAAAAATAAAATTACTATGGAAAATGTCAAACTTGCGAAATGTTCATGTACAGAAAAGTCAATTTTGTGAGATTGTCATATACGAAGTAATGAGAATAAACTTGCAATTTTTATAACAAATGTCCTACAGGACTATAAATTATAGATTTAGCGATGGTTATCCAATATTTACTATTTTTATTTTGAACATTATGAATGTTCTGTGGAATATATTGTGTTATTACACTGCAGTCATGAATTATATGATTTATAGTTAAATTTTCATTGCAAATGCAAACAATATCCTTGCAATATTTTGTCCTCCAAGAATTTAAAGCAAGACGATGTGCTAAAGAGGTTATTGTTCGAGGATACTGTAAATTATCGCTGTATATTATTTTTAAAGGAAAATTATTTTTTCTTTTCTTTTCTATTATACTATAAATTTCTTTTGTTGATAAAGGGATGTCAATATGGCTAACGTTGTGTTGATTTTTCGCCCCTTCTTTTGCTTTCCTGTCTGCCCAATCATTATTATCTAAACCACAATGAGATGGTATCCAACAAAACTGAACATTTGTGCCATTGATAATAATTAGGCAATGTATAAGATATTTTATTTCATATATATCACCTCTGCTTTTATAGATATTAGAGTCCAGACTCTGAAGAACAGATTTAGAGTCTACACATAATAAGATATTAAAAAAGGTCTTTTGTTGACTCAAGATTTTATGTAATGCCATAAGAATTGCGGCGTTCTGCAGTATAAATTGAACAATCTTTACCTAAATACAAGGATTCACTAATTTTTAAAGCAGGTATAACATAACCAGCCCCGGTTTGGCCTGTATCTAAAACAGAACCATCAGTATAAATTTGCAAATAAGAATAATATTTTTTATCTATATGTTCATAAGCTTCTGTTGCTAACAATAATCCATTTTCTTTTTTCCGTATAGCAGTATATTCAAAATCAAAGTTTGCTCGCTGAAATTCCCAGATTGGTATAGGCATTTGTGGTATTTTTGTAGAGATTGATTTAGGAAATAAATTTGACCCCTGTAAAAGTTCATTTGTATAAGTTGCTATTGTTTGTAAATAACTGATACCCTGTGCTCTTTTTGGATAATCTAAATCAGATCTTACTTCTAGTTCTGTGTCAGTGAAATTTTCTACAGCAGAGGCTCTAACTATATATTTAGCACATGATAATTTTCTCCACTCATTTAATGGTAATACTCCAGCTGCTTTATAAGCATCGTCAGTTTTTATATGTACTGGAATACCCATAACAATTTTAATTGCTTTACTGTCCATACTCTGGAGTTGTTTCAGTAAATAGTTTGGTGCCGAAAAATATACCTCTTGTCCATACGTTAATTTAGATCTGACAAGCATGCACACAAGATGAATAAGAGTTTTAGTATCACGTCCCCATTTTTGAAAGCTTATAATCTTTATTAAATTTAAACTTTTAACGGCCTTTTCCAACAAATAATGTATATGTTTTTTTCAACTTAATTTAGATGTAAAATATACCCCGAGAAATTTTATTTCCTGTACATATTTCAATTCTTTGATACCAATATAAAATTTGGGCAAACATTTGGGGTTAATCCCATTATTAAACAAGATCATGTTTGTTTTTTCTTCTGATAATTCCAATCCATTATCCTTCAAGTAAATATCAATATTGTTCAGTTCATTTTGATATATCTTTTGAATATGTTTTATTTCATATATAGAAGTTTTCCTTTTTAAAGATACATTTACCCATATTGCAATATCGTCAGCATATTGAACTAGATGAATTTTATTACTTACAAATTGAGGTAAGTCAATTAACAAAATAGTGAATAAAAGAGGTGAAATTATAGAGCCTTGTGGTATACCCATGTTAATATTATATGTAGAAGAATAAGAGTGACCTACTTTGGCCATTATTTTTCTTCCATGCAAAAACCCTTTAATATATTGAAAAATATTTCCAGAAAGCCCTATATTTTTTAATTTGTATAAAAGTCGAGCATGCCAAACTCGATCATAAGCCTTTTTAACGTCAAAAAATGTAGCTAATATATTTTTCCTTCTAGCGAATTGTTTCTTAATGTGTGTTGTTAATTTCACTAAATGGTCTACTGTTGATCTGCCTTTTTTAAAACCAGCCTGATTGTCTGGAATTACTTTATTTTTTTCACAATAATATGATAATCTATTCATTATAATTTTTTCCATAATTTTACCAGCATGCGATGTTAATGCAATGGGGCGATAACTTAGGATTCGTGTCGATTTTTCCCTGTTTTTAAAAGTGGAATAATTATTGATGTTTTCCAAATATCAGGCAACATGTACATTATTTTCCCAACATTTATTGATAATAGTGAGAAAATGTTGTATCAATTTTAAAGGCATGTGTTTTAGCAAAATGTATGATAACCCATCTGGACCAACTGCAGATTTTTTAGTGCCAAAATAATTTAAAGCATCTGTAACCTCTGTTATTGATATTCTAGAATTCATAAATAAAGAATTATCTGAATTAGGTTCTTTGTAATGTTAAGAGTTTTCTTCATGTTTTCTTTTTTCGAACTCATCTCTAATTAGACTACTAGTATTGCTTGCATTTGCAAAAAGTTTTCCAAATTCTTCAGATTTCTCCTTTGGAGAAGAAAATAGTTTGTTAGTTATTTTTATGGGACACTTAGGCCAAAAGCCATTTTTCATTTCTTTAACTTTTTTCCAAACATTATTGACATTACATGTATTTGATATTTCTTTTTTACAAAATCTTCCCAATACTGTTTCCTTGCTGATGCTATAATTTTATTACAATTAATTTTTGCACATTTCATGTGCCTATGTGCGGAAACAGATCTACATTTTATCCAATTCTTAAATGTATTCTTTTTTTCCTTAACTGCATCTGCACATTCTTGATTCCACCAAATATTACCACTGTGTTTTTTCTTTACAGAATTTCTCTTAATAGGTATAGACTTATTAGCTGCAGACAATATTGTTTTTATAAAACCTGTACAAATTTCATTAATATCTTCATTTTGTAGAAAGTCATCCTCAGAGTACATGTACAATAAATGCATTTGATACTGATTCCAATCTGCACGGGTATAAATATATTTTGGTATAATATCATCTTCTATTTGTACCTCAGGCTTTTCATTTATTACAGTTACAACTGGAAGATGGTCACTACCTAATGAATCAGAGTCCACTTCCCATATACTGTCTATTGCCAAATCAGGCGATACAAACGTTAGATCAATGGCAGAAGGTTGGTGGGTTGCTATGTCAGGAATCCTTGTTATTTTACCATCATTTAACAATATAAGACCAGAAGTAATGATATTTTCAATAAAACGATTATTTGTATTATAATTACATCCTTTATCCCAAAGTGGTGAATGAGCATTGAAATCACCAACTATAATCCAATTTTCATTTATATCAATTGATTGTAACCATTCAGTATTAAAATCATCTGGTCCTAATGGATAATAAACAGACGTGATATTAACATACATTTGATCATGTATTTTTACTTTCACGGCTACTGAATACACATCATTTAAATCTTTTGGAATGGGAGACTTGCATGTGACGTAATCCAAATCTTTCCTAATGTATATCGCAACGCTAACTTTTGTATTCTGTTTAGTAAATGGTGTTATCGGCGGAAAAAAGTAGCCTTCGATCTTAGGAAGTTTCCTTTTTACATTCAATGACTGCAGTGCAAGAACATGATGTTGGTTTGTTACTACATATTGCTGTAAAGAGTGTACATTTGTGGATATAGATCTGCAATTCCACTGAACAATACTAAATTTATCATCAATCATAAATTTTTTCACGTGCAAACACGTAGCCTCGAACTATCTTCACGTGCAAACACGTAGCCGCGAACTATCTCTGTGTTTGTGGGTGTGGGTGTGTGTGTGTGTGTGTGTGTGTGTGTGTGTGTGTGTGTGTACACGCGTTGTTTTTTTTGTTTTTTACTTTCGTTTTTTACATGCGGGTGACCTTTTTTTTTCTTTCCCTTTTTTTTTCCCTTTCTCCAAACTGATTTTTTTCTCTCAGCGTTTTATATTGCTGCAGGTATTTATTTACCGTTTAATCGACAGCTGCTATATTGTGTAAAGTTTACTCTTGGGTGCATGTATCTTTTTCTCGTTAGTTAGTTCATTAATTTATTTCTTTATTACTTTTATTTTTCTAGTTCGACGTTATTGCATTTCTTGTCTGTTATACTATAGTTATATGTTTTTTTTTTCATTGTTGAAAAGATTAATTTATGTGCTTCAGTTTTTTTTTTTTGTTTTGTTTGTTTTTTAAATTGCTTTGTATTTGTTCCTGTTCGCCAGACATTTCATTGTTGTCAATTGTCAAAGGGTAGCACTTATTTAAGCTTTGCTTTTGTGTGCCCTTTATGTTCTCCATGCTTTGTTTACTTGTTTCGTAAATAATAAAATTATGTTTAAACCAAAAAAAAAATCATAAATTTAAGATTGTTTTTTAAAAAATGAATGTTGTTCAATTATGACAAAATATTTCTGAACATCAGTGACATTAACTTCATTCCTTTTTGATTCAGATGAATGCAGTCTCTGTAAAAGGAACGGTTTGTAGCCCCCGTTTTTGTGAGAAAGGATACACTGTTGTCCACAAAGTGTACATTTTCTTTGACACATGCTGCTCTCAGTGCAGCGTTGGAGGCATCACCCTTCTTTCTCAACTGACCTCTTGGGGGTACTATAGATGACAAATGTTTGCTGCAGGGAATGTTGTCTTGACTACTTTTATCATCTTTAGCCAGTCCTTCATGTTAATGCTTTTGTTTTGCAGCTGTTGATACCTGCATGAATAATGACATATTCTATTTTTCCATTTGCAGGTACATCATCCAACCATTGTACAATGTCTTCAATTTTTATACCAGGAATGCAGACTAGCTGACCTTTGACGCCTTCAACAGCAACTTCTTTCACTCTGATACCTCTAATGACGGAGTCTCCTATTATGAGTTGTTTAGTATCTTTGGCTACTTTACTATGCTTTAGCCTTTCAAAAGGAGTACTGGTGATGTCACTGACAGATCTCATGTTCAGTTTAGAAACATCCGGATACTCGACAAATGTGTCACAAGGAGTAGAACTTGATACGCGACTTATTCCTGAATCATAATCAAAGAGCGGAGATCTGGAACCAATATGATGTACACTATTCAGGGGCGGATCAGTTAGTTTTTGGGGGAGGGTTTCCAAAATTCTATTAAAGGGACTTACTCGGTAAATGTTAATGATGGTCAAGAAATGCTTCAGATCAAGCATCAACATTGGCAGGACACGCACTTTTCCAGGAGCAGACATCGGAAGTGACCACAATCTTGTGATGATGTCTTTCCTGCTTTACTTGAAGAGAGTAAACACAGCAAAGTGCACTAGACTGAAGTTCGACCTGAACAAACTGCAAGACCCGGAGGTGACAGAAATATTTCAGGCCACAATTGGAGGGAAATTTGCACCACTGCTCATTTTGGGACCTGGTGAAGTAGATGTCAAGACCATGACCACCACCTTCAACTTAGCTGTGACAGATGCTGCCACGGAGATCCTTGGAAAGCACCGGTCAAAGAAGAAGCTGTGGATCACACTTGAACTTTTGGACCTGTGTGATAAACGAAGAGAGATGAAAAAGAAAAAGAAAAAGAACACATGACAAGGAGCTGATGCCTACCGAAAAATCAACAATGACATCCAAAAAGGCATGCGCACAGCAAAGGAGAACTTGATAGAAGCTCAATGCCAGGAAATAGAGAACAGTCTGAACAAGAACAACAGCAAGAAGGCCTACCAGACTGTGAAGCCGCGGACAAGTGTTAAACAGCCCAAGGTCTCCATGATCCAAAGCATGTGCCTTACAGAAGAACAAGAAGTCTTGGACAGATGGACAGAGTACTGCTCTGACCTTTAAAACCACAAACCAAACGGAGACCCATCAGTTCTAACATGTCCAGAGAACAGAGAAGAAGAAATTCTCCCAATTCTCCGAGAAGAAGTTGAGGCAGCAGTGCAATCGCTGAAGAAGGGGAAGTCAGTGGGAATGGACAACATACCCACGGAACTGCTTCAAGCAGGAGGAGAAGCGATGATCGACGCACTCACCATTATGTGTAACAAGATGTGGCAGAGTGGGGAGTGGCCTACACCATGGACCCAGTCGCTTGTCATCACTCTTCCCAGAAAAGGTAACCTTCAGGATTGTCAAAATTACAGCACCATCAGCCTCATCAGCCATCCCAGCAAGGTCCTCCTGAAAATAATACTCAACAGGTTGAAACCCCAAGCTGAACAAATCATAGCCGAAGAGCAAGCAGGATTTAGGGCAGGGTGAAGTACTACTGAACAGATTTTCAACCTCAGAATAATCTGTGAGAAGTACCAACAGCACCAACAACATCTATATCATGTGTTCGTAGACATCAAAAAGGCGTTTGACCGAGTCTGGCATGCAGCTCTGTGGGCAACCATGAGAGTGTACAACATTGTGACGTGGGGTTTTATTGTTGCTGGGCTCTGCACAATGAAATGCTGTAACCCTCACGTCTTATTCTATGTGGACCGCTAGTGAGTCACCCGGTGAATTACTTTAATACATTTATTTGTTTAGCTCGGTCTGTGTTAAGGCTGGGGTACAGAGATAGATAGAAAAATGGTAAAAGATCACTGTCACATGCTTTCACACGGCTATGAATCATATGTAGTCCAGCCACTTGATAACAGTCAAAATCACACATTTATTTCTTCTACTCTATACACGATCTTTGAAGTACGAATCTAACTTAAAAGTTCAATTGTCAATGCGAATGGTTCACCCGCTGATAATCTAGGCAGCTACTTTTTCTTCATCGGGCACTGGCTACTAGCGTTCATGAAGAGTGGACTACTGTGGTCCTTTTGATACAGTTTTAGTGCACTGTTTCCTGGGCACTTAACTGAGTGGTTTCGTGGTTGAAGCGCTGTGTTGAGGTAGCTTCTACGACACGCTGTGTTGTCGTTGCTTGTGTTCGACGGGTGGGCTATCTGCGCTCGATGCTGTAGATGCCTCGGCAGCCAACTCGAATCGTAGATTAGGTTCTATTCTTTGCTGAGTTTGGCTCACGATATCCCGCCTGCTCGTCTGTAACATATGAGACGAAATTCTGCACAACCCTGAATAATAGGTCTGTGCAGAGCGTCTCACTGAAAGCCAAAGTAGCCCTCAGTAGCTCCACATCTCTATACATAAGCGACGAACATTCTGCTAAGTCGGTGGTCCACTGGAATCTCCACTCTAATTTCCTATACATAGATAAATATAAATCGTGGCTAATTATACACATAAAGAATTAATAATATTATAAACATTCACTGGTGTAGCCACTGGTCTGCAAGCATACATATAGGTTAAACAACAGTGGTTCCGTCAGGTATACAACATGGCGTCAGACCCGGTCGTGCTTGACACGTGGTCGGCTTCTCCACGTGGTAAGGCAAAGTCGGACTAACAATTCAAATATATGCATAGCAAATTCCACAAACATAATTTCAACAATAATATAAATACATCACGATGAAACAGAAGTATGTTCATTTACCTGTTCTACAATGTCAGGCCCGTGGCTACTTGACTGAATTCAAATATTCAACAAGCACTGCTTCCCTGTTCTATCAGTGGAGATATTTCTCTGCTCGAGTGTAGCTGTGTACTGCTCAGAGCTTTCCACACAACTGACTTTGCTTGGCTGAATCGGCCAGAACTGGTCCTAACCACTCTACCTGTGTCCCGATTGGATGAAACAATATAAGTGGATATAAAATTCGAAACTCGATCGTAGGCTGCGATGATGTCACTAAACGGCTCGCGTCAGCTCGCAGTGTGTGTGTACACATCAGTTATACCTTAATCGTCTGCTATAGACTACAGTAACCTTCTAAGTTTTACTACTGCTAAACAAGCAAAAGCTCAAATAGTGCGGGGTAAACGGGTCTGCTTGTTACAAACATCAGCCCTAAAATTGTTGAAGTCATCAAAAGCCTGTATGACAAGGCTACCAGTGCAGTCCTCCACAACAGCGCCATCGGAAACTGGTTCAGAACAGAATCGGTGTGCCTCAGGGATGCCTACTCTCTCCAACACTCTTCAACATCTTCCTAGAGCGCATCATGTCAGATGCCCTTGCAGACCACGAAGGCATAGAGGAAAGAGCAATCCAACCTTCGTTTTGCGGATGACATTGATGGATTGGCTGGAGAGGAACAA
Source organism: Oncomelania hupensis (assembly GCA_036898135.1). NCBI lineage: Eukaryota > Metazoa > Mollusca > Gastropoda > Littorinimorpha > Pomatiopsidae > Oncomelania > Oncomelania hupensis. The sequence goes on along the minus strand of CM072521.1, from coordinate 12,973,475 downwards.
GAACTTGAACCGCTGGTACAGAGGCTTGACACCACCTCCAGAGCCTATTGAATGGAAATAAGTGCAGAGAAGACCAAAATGATGACCAACAACACCCATGGCATCAACACGACATCCAATCCCTCAACACAGTGCATAGCTTCAAATATTTAGGAGCCATTGTATCAGACAATGCGTCCCAACAGGAAGTCCTCTCCAGGATCGCTGCCCTGGCGAGGTTGAAGCCGATTTGGAAAGACATTACACTCAGTCTACATTCCAAGGTAAGGCTGCTACGCTCCCTTGTCATCTCCATCTTCCTATATGCTTGCGAAACATGGACCCTCACAGCAGATCTGCAATGAAGAATACAAAACATGGAGATGAGGTGCTACAGAAGACTTCTGGGCATTTCCTATACCCAGAACATCACCTACGACGAAGTCTGACAGACCATCACACAAGCCACTGGACAACACGATGACCTGCTCACAGTGGTGAAAAAACGGAAACTCCAATGGTATGGCCACGTCACCAGATCATCAGATCTTGCAAAGATCATCCTGCAAGGCACAGTGCAAGGAGATAGAAGAAGAGGGAGACCGAAAAAGAGGTGGGATGACAACATTCGAGACTGGACTGGTTTGACTCTGAGCGAAACAATCAGGGTTGCTGAGGACAGGGAAAGATGGAGTACGTTGCTTAAACGATCATCTGTGGTGCCCTACGACCTCCGAGTTATGGGATAGGATAGGATAGGATAGGATATGTTATTTACTTGTAAGATTAAATTATCAAAATAATAATTACCTCCTTTGCTCCCAAAATATGTACTGAGCTTTGCCACAGCTTTCGAATCGGAGGATTTCAACGACGGCGTTAGCGGCATTTTGAAGCGCTGGCGCGAGTCGGAATAAGCAAGCAAATGGACGGGACTATTTGTCTTTTTGTTAAAACGTCAATGTAAGTCAGGGTTGCCCACACTATGACCTTTTCAGTATGCGAGGTACTTTTAAAATGACCAAGCCAAAATGATCTACCTACCACCAAAATGCAAAACATATCATATAATAGGCTGACGTCAATTTGTTTTACTGCTACTTGATCTACTCGACCTTCGTGATGGACCGGTCGATCGCGATCGACGTATTGGGCACTCCTGTCGTAATCCATTATATTACCCATTAGGAATATCGTTTTCTTTCTGTTCATTTCTTCTGCTCGTGGCGCCCCCCCTCCCCCCTCCCCTTAAAAAAATAAAAAATAAAACTAAATAAATAAATAAATAAATAGAATGTCGCCGAAGACGGGAAATATCAGCTTTGCTCTTTGTGGAGCACGAAAGACGGTGTTCGTCTGGAGATTGTTTAGAATGATTGCAATGATTGAAGTTTTTTAGGGAGAAGATTGCAAGGGCTTGCATATTGTGGGAAAGGTCAAATACTCTTACCAAAAAAAAAACAACAAATTAAAAAAAATCTATCTATCTATCTATCTATCTATCTATCTATCTATCTATCTATCTATCTATCTATCTATCTATCTATCTATCTATCTATCTATCTATCTATCTATCTATATGGGATATGGAGGTTACCATTTCTCTGTACCATTTCCAAGTGATTGATCTGTTTCCTTTAAAGAGTTCTCTCGCTCTCTCTCTCTCTCTCTCTCCTTTTTTTTTTTTTTTGGGGGGGGGGGGAGGGGTCCGGAAACCTCGGAACCCCCCCACCCCCTCGTCCGCCCCTGCTATTGGCAAATAAAACATATACGCACTAGAGATTTTGGAGAAGATTGGAAATGTGATGAATTTAGAAGTTGCGCCAAACGCTCAAAATAATTTTGAGAGGAAAATGGATTTCAGATCTTGATAGTAAAATGCACTCACTAGGCCGCCTGTAGGCCTATACCCATTGCCATGGTAAATGTGTTTTAAGTAGGTCTACCGAGATCGACTGTTCGAAGTCCTTTATGGCAGGGATTAGAGACTTTTGTTTACAACTCATAAAGGGGCCGGAAGCACGCAATTAACTTTTTGTAACGGTCTGAACATTCAAAATGCTTATGGGTTCGCTATCCAGGGACATAGTGCAGTTTAACCGTGCGTGCGCGGGAAGGAAGCGTGTCGGTATTCCCCATGTTCTTTGTTCCCCAGTGCCGCTATTCCCCGTTCTTTGTTCCCCAGTGTCGCTATTCCCCCCATCCCCCCCCCAAAAAAAAAAAAAAAAAAAAAATAAATAAATAAATAAAATAAATAAATAAAAATACGTGCCGATGTTCCCTAGGTTCTTTGTTCCCCAGTGCCGCTGTTCCCCATACGATGCGGGATAGGCCTTTATAGGCCCCTCCCATACCTGTGTGTGTGAGTAGGTGTGTGTGTGTGCGTGCGTGCATGCGTATGTGTGGGCACACTTAGCCTACACAGTGTTATCTGGACAAATAAGTGAACATCTACATAACTTGTTTTGACTATACTTGTTTTGAAGTCAGAACAATGATCCGTTAGGGTTAGGGCTGGGTTAGGGTTAGGGTTCGAACACTTCAAAGTACTTAAAAATGGGGACGAAATATGCCCCATTGTCAGCACAATGTATGTGGCGTTTCAGAAATCATGATAATACTGTGTACCCCGGCTCTGTGTGTGTGTGAGTGTGTGTTTGGTGGAAGTGGGGGTGGTAGGAATGACTTTCGGGCTTGCATGCCAGTGCCTAGAGCTATGTGTGTCTTCTTGCAGGCTGCATGGATGTGTGCATCGAGACCTGCACGCGTTACACACACACACACACACACACACACACACACACACACACACACACACACACACACACACACACGCACACACTCGAACGCTTACACAGACTGAGGACTATGATTCTAGACCTATGTTGTGGGGACTATTAGAAATAATAGGTATTTTTGAGATTCGATAATAATAATAATAATAATAATTTATTTTGTATAGCGCAATTCAAACATAAAATGCTTCACAAAGCGCTTGATCACACGCAGCCACACACACATACACACGCATAATAAATCTATTCTGCATTTAAAAACAAGACAACATGTAAACCTAGTGAAGGTAACAAACCAACAAATAAAAGTATAAAATCAGTGAATCAATCAATCAACTTATAAAATAAATGAGTAATTTCACAGAAAAAAAAATTAAGAGAGGGACGTTGATACCAAAAGAGGCAGATCAACAATACCTCATATAAGATGTGAAGTGTAAATGGTGGTGAAATACAGCAGTTTTACAAGTAGAATAATCGTTGAATAACTAAACATCGTTACAACTTATGACAGGCCAGAAGAAGATAATAAAAGCTTGTGTAATGGCATTAATCTGGTTTAAAAAGAAAACATATTTGTGATTCACATAATAATAATAACAATAATAATAATAATAATAATAATAATAATAATAATAATAATAATAATAATAATAATAATAATAGCAGTTCTAATTTCATTCACAGTGAAAACAAGTTAAGAGGGATCAAATTTCATTTAAAAAGTAAAACAATTTTAAGACAAGTACACGCATACGCACATGCATCCACATACACACGCATTCACTCACACATTCACACACACACATTCACGCACACACCCACACACACCACGCACACACACACACACACACACACACACACACTTCAGATGTCAGCGCGTCAGGGTGTCCGCAAGGGAGGATGTTCTACAGGTGTAAGCGGAAGAGATAGGTTTTCATTTGGGCTTTGAAAGCATTGTCTCTTGTCTCCCGAAAGCAGCTCCAGGGGTCGTACGTTTCAAAATAGTAACTACTCTTTGAGCTATAAGACCTGGTATCTTGCATGAAAAGTGAAGACTGACATTGTGAGGACCTGAATACACAATGTCACAAATAGCATTCATGTTAAGGACTTGCTTACACACTCCTCAACCCGTATTCAGACCGAGGACCATGATTCTAGACCAACGTTGTCGGGACCGTTAGCAAGTCCTCAAGATTAATGTATAATTAGTTAGTGGGTAAGCATGTGCTCACAATTAAAAGGGTCCAGCAGATTAGAAATATAACCGCTTCTTTTTCAGGACATTGTTGGATTATGTGTGTGAAGTTTTGCCATGTTTTAGAATTGTGATTGTTAGTAAAACTTTGCTGACCACGGCACCACGAGGTAGCCTCTACTGTCCAACTGTTATTTTTCCTATGTATATTATTGCAGACCAGTGGCTGTACAGGAGAATGTGTATATTGTTAATTACTTCTCCATGTGTTTAGTTTAGCCATGATGTAGGTATATGTATAGGAATTATGTTGCAGATTCCAGTGGACCACGGACTTAGAAGAATTGGTCGTCCCTTATTTGTATAAGTGGAGCGATCTCAACTAAGGGTTGTTTCTGCCATCAGTGAGACGCTTTGCACAACCTTTGTATAAAAGGCGTTGCAGAAGTTCGTCTCATATGTTGCAGACGAGCAGGCATCTTGGTCCACGGCAGGGAAGAAATCCTACAGAGAGACAACACTGACACGTGGCCTGCAACCTTGAGCAGCGAGAGCATTGGGCTCCACTAGCTATAGTCAACTACCAAGAAGAAGAGACAACAACACCGCACCTCAACTATACAGTTAAGTCCACAGAAGAAGTGCACGAACACTACTCTAAAAGGACTGTGCGATAGTCTACTCGTCCAGGAAACTGAATAATAGGACAGAAAGAACTCATAGCCCAATGATGAGACAGTAACAAATATGGAGAACAGTAGCTGCATAGACCCATCAAGGAGCGAACTACTCGAAGAGAAATTTGAACATTTAAGTTAGTGTAGAGATTAGACGATTTTGTATAGAGTAGAGGAAATAAATGTGTGATATTTACTGTTAACAAGTGGCTGGACTACCTATGTTTCATAGCGGAGTGAGAGCTAGTGTGTCAGTGAATCTTTTACCATTTTCTCCCTATCTCTATAACCCTATCCGCACACAGACCGAGCTAAACTTATAACTGTATTAAGATTAGTCATAGAGTGATTACCACCATCCGATCTTCGCAGACGATAGACGAGTGGGTAATAGCATTCCATTGTGCAGAGCGAGCAACAATAGACCCACCGTCACAGAAGAAAACAACAATAACAGCAACAAAAGAATCAAATATTTTACTGGATATCAAATATCTAGATAAATAAGTAATACAAATGTTTAGACAATTGAAAATTAGATAAGGATATATAAGAGAGAGAGAGAGAGAGAGAGAGAGAGAGAGAGAGAGAGAGAGAGAGAGAGAGAGAGATTCAGATTCAGAATTCAGATTCAGAAAATTTATTGTCAGGCACCAGGCCCATAACAATGGAGTTCACATAGTTGGAAGATACAAATCAACAATGAAACCAGAAAAAAACAATGGAATACACAACATTAACATTTGCCGCAAAGGGACTTCCGGATACATTAGCAATTACATATGTGTGAACTGTTAACGATAGGGCTACTAATTACAACAGTATACCTAATCACGGGACGGACTTAGCTAGCTACAAAGATTGGGTTCATGTCTTCAGATCGGAGTTTAGTGGCCTTAAATATAAAATTAGTCACATTTATAATGAGTCTTTCGTTAGTACTAGCTAATAATAATGACATCTTGCACAAGGAGGGAATTCTGACAAATTTTCTTGGAATGTACATATTACGTAACTGGTTATATTTTGGACAGACTAATAAAAAATGCAGTTCGGTTTCGGCTGTAGGCTTATCCGTACAAAATGGGCAGTTAACATTCTGAGACGCACTGGGATTGTGCGAGTTGAACTGCAGAAAATGAGAGTTCAATTTTGACATACCTACACGAAACCTGGACAGTGTGTGGCGCATATTAATATATTTAATACAATCAAAATACTTCTTCATAGACAGTGACTGGTTAAATGAAGAGTACACATTATAAAAGTCATGAGACAATATGGCAGAGTGCCAGTCTTGTGTGTAACAGTCGATCAAACGACGCTTAAATTCATTTACAAACTTTTTAACGTCACCGACATAGTGGGATTCCCAAACAATGCCAAATCCAAACTTATACAGAGTATTTCTGATGGTGCAGGCCCACGTACAATAGTTTTGTCTCTGTAACGTTAACAATGTATTATAGGCTTTCTTTGGCAAACGTGAATTGTCCATACACACGATACGCAACCAGAATTTAATACATTTAGAATAAGTTACTACATGTAATGGGTAGCGGCCTAACTCGCCGTAAATCAAATGTCTCGGCGCTTTCTGACTAACACCCATTAACCTTTTCATTGCTGATAAGTGAACTCGCTCAATACATTCTTGATTTTGTGAAAGGCCCCAGATTTCTGCGCCATACGTTAAGATAGGCTGGATTTGACAGTCAAACAGCTTAAAGAAAACTGAGGGGGAATGTTCACCAACTGTCCATAACATTTTAACAATAGCCGCACAGCCTTTTCTAGCACGCTCAGCCAAATCACGCATAGTGGGCTGAAACGAAAGACGTGTAGTGATAATAACACCAAGATATTTGTACATAGAAACAGACTCTAAAATAGAATCACCAAATTTCCAATTTTCGTGTTGTGCAAGGAAACCTCCATTTCTAAAAACAACAACATTGGATTTATCCAGGTTGACAATGAGGTCTAGTCTTTTGGCTGTTTCATACAAAATATTTAATTGTGTTTGTAGGCCAATCACACTGTCAGAAAGTAATGCAACATCATCTGCAAAAAGTAAAATCAAAATTTCAATAAATTCTGGATTTAACTGAATACCATGCTTGCCGTGACTGTTAATTTCTTTTGTTAACTCGTTAATAAAGAGAGAAAATAAATTTGGCGAACACACTTCTCCCTGCTTTAGGCCGCGAGGGCACACAAAAACTTCTGTGAGATCACCACCAGCCCGTACGCGTGCTCTAACAACTTCGTATATACTTTTTAGAGCATTTAAGAACTTTCCGTTTACCCCACTGGCATTTAAGATCCTCCAAAGCTTATCTCTACGGACTGTGTCAAATGCCTTCCGGAAGTCAATAAAGGCAACATACAATTTTCGGTGCCTTAAGAGTTGTTTCTGTATACAGGCTAGCAAGGTAAAAATGTGGTCAGTCGTACAGCGATTCTCTCTAAACCCGGCCTGTTCTTCGCCTAGAACGTTACTGTCTTCAATCCACCTAGTGAGACGTTTGTTCAAAACAGACGTGTATAGCTTACTGCACACATTTAACAGAGATATACCACGGTAATTGTCAGTAACATTTATATCTCCTTTCTTGTGCAATGGTTGCAGTATTGCCAAAGACCAGTCATCGGGAAATAATCCATTATCAAAAATGTAGTTGAAGAACTTAAACAGAAAAGGCATAATACGCTCGCAACCGTGTTTGTAAAACTCGCCAATTAAACCATCAGGCCCTGCAGCTTTGTCATTCTTTAACACCTTCATGGCCGCTTTAATTTCACTGACAGAAATAGGTTGATCTAGAGACACATTTTCATCCGCTTGGCTGTTGCTATAGAATCTGTCAAAATCTGCGTCGCATTCAACATCAACAGTAAACTCATTAAAAACGTTGTTAAAGTGGTGAAACCACTGTTCACTAGAAATGATAGTATTATGTCCACTAACTCTAGGTTTGACTGCACGAACAGTATCCCAGAACTGCTTAGGGTTATTGGAGTGACACTGCAGTGACTTTATCACATTGTCTCTGTGTGAATTCTTTTTACACTTCAGTAGTTCTTTGTACTCTCTTCGTTTCTGTGCGTATAAAAGTCGGTCAGCGTCCACATTTGTCCTAGAAAAACGATGAAGATAAGAGCGAAGTTTTTTTCTGCTCTCGCGACACTCGAGATCAAACCAGACATATCTTTTTTCATACCCAAAAACAATCGTTTTCTTCATGCAATCGCCAGCGAGGGTGACACACTCGTTAAACCTGTTGAGCGTTAAATTGATATTAATATCTACAAGTGCAACCGCTTCGTCTACTAATTTCTTGACAGCATCAGAGTGCATGATGTTACAAAAACAATCTTTTTTATCTTCATCCCATTTGTATTTTGTTAAAGTAGACTTATGCATCTTTCTTATTTCAGGTGACAGTTTAACACTAGTGTTAATAGAAAAACAAAATTCAACAACAGCATGTTTAGATTCAATCAATTGCATAATGTTTAAACTTTTACAACATCCAAGCAAAGAATTAGAAATCAAAAAGTAGTCAATAACGCTAGAACCGTTTTCAGAAATAAATGTGAAATTGTCCGTGTAACTAGATAACATTGTAAGTCCATTTTGTATAACCAATCCAAATTCGTCACAAACAGCAATCAAATAACGACCAAAGGAATTGACAAAGGAGTCCTTAGAGACACGTGACAAATACTTGGCATAAGAGGTACTGTTAGCTCCGTCACCTGTCATATCGTCATTAAACATTGAATAAATCTCGCTAAGCGGATCACAATTACTGTAGTTAAGTACACCCGTCCGTGCGTTTAGGTCACCGCATATTATGAACGGTAAGTCTCCAAAATCTTTAGTTAATTCAAGAAGGCAGTCTTCAAGCATAGCAACACCGTTGTAAATTTCTGTCCCCTCATAATATTTGGAACTTTCAGGTGGGAGATAAGTTCCAATCAGCAGACAATCGGAAGGTAATCCCGTTAACCTCTTTGATAATTTCAAAACAATTAAATTGTCAAATTCCACATGGATTCTCTCGACATACGCTGATAAATGCTTTTTAACTAGCAACAACACTCCCCCGGACAAACGACCATGTATGGAATCGGAAATTTTAACTCCCGGACATGACAAGACAATGTGAGATGAAAAAAGGGAATCTGGAATGCTGCTAGTAAATGTTTCCACAAGAATAACAAAGTCGTATTTCTGTACAAAGGAAAAAATATCCATCTCTTTTATTATACGCCACAAACCTTCGACATTGAAAGTGGCAAATGTAAGTGAAGCGATGCTATTTATATCAACACTAGTATTATCATTAGTACTGGAAAGTAGGTCTGTTATTTTACCACGCTGTGGATCATCAGATCGCTGGCCTTTGCCTGACCCCTAACTCTTGGGCTTGCCACCTTTGTCACCGACGCCTCTAACATTAGTCAATGCCTCGGCGCCAGGCTTGCTGGAGAATACGGATTTCCAGGCCGCGTTCAGTTCACATGGTCTCTGGTCTTGCACACCCTGCGTACGGCTCCGCAAAGCTTTAGGAGAAAACTGGGATTGTGATGCTTCTGGTTGTTGCCTAGAGCTGCTAAGACGAGTCGCTCTCCCTCTCCCCCTCCCCCCAGGACAAGAAAGACTCCCACTAGCTTCAGCGCCGCAAGGGGACCCCCTCCCAAAACCACGCAGAGGTGTTGTATTAGTCTTGTCACTGTTGTTTTGGTTATCACTTTTATCTGTATTTTGCTCAGTTCTGACATTTAGGCTAACTCTTTCCCCCTGCTTGCACGACTCTCCCTCTGACACCTTCTCTCTCTTATTCTCTCCTGCCTCACTTTCTACCACTTTAGCCGTCTCTTCATCCCTAATCGCATCAGCATTACTGGTTACACCAGCCATCAATCTATCAATCACATCATCATCACCAACTGCCTCATCAACAAACACATCAACATTCATCTCCATCTCCACTCGATCATCAGAAAAGTGACGAGGTAGTTCCGGAAAGTCGTCGTCCGCATCCCACTCGTTGTGCACTGGTGCTGTTGATCGCCCCCCGCTTTGATGTCCCATGCTGTCTCTGTTTTCTTGTACTTGGGCTATCTGTTTTTCTTCTGCCAATACACGCCCGCCGTCATCGTCCAAACGCCGCCTCTCATCGCCACCCTCGCTACGACGACTGCCATAACCACTTGCATAGTTGTAGCTTCTGTAGCCTGTAGCAGGCAGCACACGGCCGTCCTTCAGGTACCAACGCTTGCCCTCGCTTCTTAAGCGTTGCGCTTCATCTCGTTGTGCAGGCGTGAGGTCAGGCCCCACTCTGACGCCGCTGTCTCGTGCCATCCACTGTCTGCCTGCCCTGTCAGCCATCACCACCCTGGACTTCTCCTGACTCTTGAAGGTGATAATCACGGGCCTGGTAGTCTGCGAACTCCATCTTCCCACACGGACAGCATCACTGACATCTTCCAGCTGAAGGGACAGACCACGAATGTAGTTGTTAAGAATGTCTACCACCTTATTGACGCGCGACGCCGACGTTTCATCACTCACTTCTCTCAGACCAGTGACCTTTAGATTGTTACGGCGTAGGTCTGACTGCATACGATCTAACTCCTTTCGTAACTTCTCCGATTCATCCTCCGACTTGAGTAGTCGCTTATGTAGTGTCTGAATGTCGCTGCAGTTCTGCTGTACAGACTGCGTGATCCATGTAAGTCGTTGTTGTTTGATGAAAGCCATGTCTTGAATCACTGCGCTGTGGTTGTCTATCATCTGACGCCGCGTCTCCATCGCCTGCTGACTGTTCCCGGTCACAATAGACAGAACAGATTGTATTTGACTGGATAGTGCAGTAGTGCTCTGTGGGTTCGGGCAAATAGAATAGACCCAACGTTTCCCGGCGTGTCGTAAGAGGCGACTAACAGGGGTGATGTTAGCACGGCATCACTGGGCGAAAGTCTTCTACACAGAAGTCACCGGCCAGGGCGGAGGAACCTCACGTTACTACAGGTTCAACGACCACGTGCTCAGGGCCAAGGCGAGCCACACTGTATTCGTGGATTTCGGCTGTGGCCAACAGCCTGGAGAGGATTGGGCCCTGCCAGGTCTTTTTTGCCCAAGACACACTACATGATGACACAATCCACTAATTCCATACCGGATCGGTCGTCGCCCGGGCCGTCACCCGGCACAAGGACCGCGCCTTCCGTTGGCCACCAGGACGGAGGTGTTAAGTATGCTACTGATGGACAATATAGCAAGATCCGCACGAGAAACAACATCGTCATAGGAACCTGGAACGTCAGGACCCTAACTGCGGAAGGAAAATTAGAAGAACTGGCCCACGAGCTGGACCACTATCGATGGAACGTTCTAGGTATCAGCGAACTGCGCTGGAAAGGCCTAGGTGAAACAACGACTGACAAAGGCCACAAGCTCTATTTCAGCGGTAGAGATGACAGGCACGAACACGGCGTTGGATTCTTGGTCCACAAGAACATTCTAGCCACTGTCATGGGTTGCCGCCCAGTCTCCAGTAGACTCATTACCATCCGTCTGAGAGCAACCCCTTTCAACATTACCATCATCCAGGCCTATGCCCCAACATCAGACTATGAAGACAGCGAAGTGGAGGATTTTTATGAAAATATACAGGCGGTCCTTGACCAAGTGCCGAAGAAGGACATAGTCATAGTGCAAGGCGACTGGAATGCCAAGGTTGGCCAAGATGCGCACCGCAACTGGGGAGACACATGCGGACCCCACTGCAACAACGAGACAAATGACAGGGGTCTGAGGCTATTGGAGTTTGCCAGATACAACAATCTGGTACTGGCAAACACGCTTGGTCTCCACAAAAAATCCAGACGATGGACATGGCACAGTCCCGGCGGGGAACATCACAACCAGATCGACTACATCATGGTCAAGAAACGCTTCAGATCAAGCATCAACATTGGCAGGACACGCACTTTTCCAGGAGCAGACATTGGAAGTGACCACGATCTCGTGATGATGTCTTTCCGGCTCCATTTGAAGAGAGTAAATACAGCAAAGTGCACTAGGCTGAAGTTCGACCTGGACAAACTGCAAGACCCGGAGGTGGCAAAAATATTTCAGGCCACAATTGGAGGGAAATTTGCACCACTGCTTATTTTGGGGGCAGGCGAAGTAGATGTCAACACCATGACCAATACCTTCAACTCAGCTATAACAGATGCCGCCACTGAGATCCTTGGCAAGCACCGACCAAAGAAGAAGCCGTGGATCACACCTGAACTTTTGGATCTGTGTGATAAACGAAGAGAGTTAAAAAAGAAAAAGAACACCTCACAGGGAGCTGATGTCTACCGAAAAATCAACAATGACATCCGAAAAGGCATGCGCACAGCAAAGGAGAACTGGATAGAAGATCAATGCCAGGAAATAGAGAACAATCTGAACAAGAACAACAGCAAGAAGGCCTACCAGACTGTGAAGCGGCTGACAAGTGTTAAACAGCCCAAAGTCTCCACTATCCAAAGCAAGTCTGGCATTTGCCTTACAGAAGAACAAGAAGTCTTGGACAGATGGACAGAGTACTGCTCTGACCTTTACAACCATACACCAAATGGAGACCCATCAGTTCTAGCATGTCCCGAGAGCAGAGAAGAAGAAGAAATCCTCCCAATTCTCCGGGAAGAAGTTGAGGCAGCAGTGCAATCGCTGAAGAAAGGGAAGTCAGCGGGAGTGGACAACATACCAGCGGAACTGCTACAAGCAGGAGGAGAAGCGATGACTGATGCTCTCACCACTATCTGTAACAAGATCTGGCAGAGTGGGGAATGGCCTACACCATGGACCCAGTCGCTTGTCATCACTCTTCCTAAAAAAGGTAACCTTCAGGAGTGTGAAAATTACCGCACCATCAGCCTCATCAGCCATCCCAGCAAGGTCCTCCTGAAAATAATACTCAACAGGTTGAAACCACAAGCTGAACAAATCATAGCTGAAGAACAAGCAGGATTCATGGCAGGGCGAAGTACCACTGAACAGATTTTCAACCTCAGAATAATCTGTGAGAAATACCTACAGCACCAACAACATCTATATCATGTGTTCATAGACTTCAAGAAGGCATTTGACCGAGTCTGGCATGCAGCTCTATGGGCAACCATGAAAGTGTACAACATCAGCCCTAAAATCATAGAAGTCATCAAAAGCCTGTATGACAAGGCTACCAGTGCAGTCCTCCATAACAGCGTCATCGGGAACTGGTTCAGAACAACAATCGGTGTGCGTCAAGGATGCCTACTCTCTCCAACACTCTTCAACATCTTCCTAGAGCGCATCATGTCAGATGCTCTTGCAGATCACGAAGGCACAGTCAGCATAGGGGGCAGAGCAATCTCCAATCTTCGTTTTGCGGATGATATTGATGGATTGGCTGGAGAGGAACAAGAACTTGAACAGCTTGTACAGAGGCTTGACACCACCTCCAGAGCTTTTGGAATGGAAATAAGTGCAGAGAAGACCAAAATGATGACCAACAACACCAATGGCATCAACACGGACATCAAAGTACAAGGCCAATCCCTCAACACAGTGCACAGCTTCAAATATTTAGGAGCCATTGTGTCAGACAATGGGTCTCGACAGGAAGTCCTCTCCAGGATCGCACAAACAACTGCTGCCCTGACAAGGTTGAAGCCCATTTGGAAAGACAGAACCATCAGTCTACATTCCAAAGTAAGACTGCTGCGATCTCTGGTCATCTCCATCTTCCTATATGCTTGCGAAGCATGGACCCTCACAGCAGATCTCCAACGAAGAATACAAAGCATGGAGATGAGGTGCTACAGAAGACTTCTGTGCATTTCCTATACCCAACACATCACCAACGTTGAAGTCCGACAGACCATCACACAAGCCATTGGACAACACGATGACCTGCTCACAGTGGTGAAGAAACGGAAACTCCGATGGTATGGCCACGTCACCAGATCATCAGGCCTTGCAAAGACCATTCTGCAAGGCACAGTGCAAGGAGGTAGAAGAAGGGGGAGACCGAAAAAGAGGTGGGAGGACAACATTCGAGAATGGACTGGTTTGACACTGAGCGAAGCCATGAGGGCTGCTGAGGACAGAGAAAGATGGAGTATGCTGGTTAAGCGATCATCTGTGGTGCCCCTACGACCTTCGGGTTATGGGACAGGATAGGATAGGATAGGATAGTGCAGTTATATCTGAGTCAGGTCCCGGATTTTGCTCTACATCACCAGCCCTCAACAACAGGGCAGAACACAAAAACAGAAGTATCAAGTCCGATGGTCTTGCCGAACATGGTATTCTAAGAGTCCGTAAGAAAAGAGCAGCCGCTTTTCGTGCACGTTTATACATAAAGGCAATAAATACAACGTTAAAAAGTCCAACACTGGCCCAGTACTGTTGTGTTTCAATAGGCATATTTGGTAAGAAACAGTACTGCAAACATTCAAAGTTGAAATTCTAAGTTCACTTCTTGCTGTCGAAGGGATCGGACGTGTTTATAGTGAGCTCTGATTTGTTCATTACAGTACTGTGGAAAAGTAATCACTACATCAGTACATGATAATTATACTATGTGAGCTTAGAGAGAGAGAGAGAGAGAGAGAGAGAGAGAGAGAGAGAGAGAGAGAGAGAGGGGAGAGAGAGAGAGGGAGAGAGAGAGAGGGAGAGAGAGACAGTTTGAGCTGGACGGCGACTTTTTTTTTCCTAAATAAGAACAGGTCCTGGCCTAAAAATAGCTGCGCCCGAACATTTCCGAAGTTGGTTTCAGACAATCGGATAAACCCAGTACTATATATAGGATTACAGGCACATGATCTCACCACTATTCGTAATATGATGTGTGCATGATATGATAAAATACTATTTACCCCCCTCCGAGAGTTCATATTTTTAATGTAACAGTAAAAATCTCTCTCTCTCTCTCTCTCTCTCTCTCTCTCTCTCTCTCTCTCTCTCTCTCTCTCTCTCTCTCTCTCTCTCTGAGTCTCTCTCTCTCTCTCTCTCTCTCCCTCTGTGTATGTGTGTGTATATATTTTTTCCCCTTGCAAAATATAGTACAGTATTGCTGAGTGTTTATATTTCTCAATTAGAGCCAGTTGTTTAAAATTTAGATAACTAGCTTATTAAATTTACTTTTATGTTTATCAATTAAAGCAATTTTTTTTTCAATTTAGATGATTACCTTATTACATTATTTTTATTTTTACGTATGTGCTTGATATAATAGCATGTGGACTTATCTTGTTATATTTTTGGTTTGTTTGTTTCTTAATGATACTGTATCATTGTCACGCTACGCAGTTTGCAGTCGCGCGCCTATGTATATAGTTTAATCATCAGCCTGTACATAGAGGTTAAAAGTTACGGTAGTCAAGGGGAGAGAATCAGAATAAATTAATTTGGTTTATAATTAATAAAAGTAGCGAATGTTTTGCGCCCGTGCGGAACGCACTATGTTAGAAAAACAGCATAGTTGGCTATTTTGTTATTGAGAAGATTAATTGCTGCCATGCGATATTCTATGTGTGAAATGCGTGCTCTAATCGCGAACGGTGCAGGGAATGAATTATGATTAAAACGAGTAAATTCTAGAAGATTCTTGGCTAATCGTATAAAACCCCTTGCACTGTATATTTTGATAGGGAGCAGTAACAGTTGCATATCGCTTTTGTAGCCAGAATCAACAGATCCAAGTTGGGTCAAGGTGCCAGTTAGTGACTTTATCTGTGGGTCGTACAGATCAGACCGTCAACGAAAAAGAGCCTATTATCGGAAGAGGAGGACTGTTTTGGGAACACTTTGGAAGTGTTTGTTTAACTGGAACTTTTCTAAGCTGTTTAGAATACCTACTGTGTATTCTCGGTGAAATCTGAGTTATCTACGTATAACGTCGGGTGACCTGTGACTCCGTCTAGGACTTCTTATGCCTGTGTAATCACCTTGCCTAATCCATCTGTGCCTGTGTGTTTGTCCCGTCGTTTGTGTGTCTTTGTCAACAGGCCGGGAGGATCCACTGGTAGCCGTAAGTTATTTACCTCAATTTCTCAGTTGGCCATAGCGTTCGGGGGTTTGGGTTATGCATGCAGTGTGAATGAATAGTTAATTATGTTTTCTTAATTCTATTTTTTTGTTTCATATTGGTTGCTGCATAAATACCTAGCAATAGAGAGAGAGAGAGAGAGAGAGAGAATTTTCTAAAATGTATTATAAATTAAATAATTATAAATTGATATAAAAGAATTCGCTGTTATGTAGCGAAGAGATGACAGAAAGGAGGTGATTGTGAATGTATATACGTGATGACAGAAGTAATGACAGGGAGGATGAGTAAGGATGTTGAAAGGGAGACAACCATTCCGATAGCGGGATGCTTGTGCAGTATATTGTAATATAATTATTAATGGTTGCGTATTTTTGTATGTATTGTTCTAGATGTACCAACAAGTTCAAACACCAGAACCCTAGAGCAGATCATTGATGGTGTGCTGAAACCTTGCTGGTGTGAAGCTTGTGTGCCTCGGTCTATTACGCCGTGTTTTCCGTGTGTCAACCTCGGTTGCGAAGGTTGTGGTATTCGCCCAGGGAACTTTATTTCGTTTATAAAGCACACGCACACACACTCCACCACACACAACAAATAACTATAACCAATGATAATCTGTTGTGAGGAACGATAATTGTTTTACATGTGATAAATTATAAATTACAGCACATTGAAATATATTTAATCTGAATTGACTGATAAACGTTGTTGTGTAATATTACCTACTAGATTAAGTAACCCTGTGATTGTATAGTTTTGTCTGGGGGAATTATTTCGCCAGATATTAATTAATTAATAATTTAGATTAATTTCTTACAACTTCTATTTTGCATAAAGAATAAATTTTCTTATTCATTTTATATAATATAAAAGACTTGTCGTATCTATTTGAAGTTTAAGTGGAACAAAGTTTGAACATTTTTAAAGATTTAAAGCAGTTGCTTACTGTGTATTTATTTCGTTGTCAGTAAGCTGTTTCAGCCATAATTATTATAAATCTCTTGTACATTTTGTAGTTAGTCATTTTCCATTTTGATTTAATTATCATTATTATTTTGAGCGAATTGTTTATGTATTAGTTTGGGGTTTTATTAGTGGGATTGAGGGTTGGTTGGTTGGGAAGTGGGATAAAGGGAGTTAATTTTTAGTGCGAATGAGTGTGTGAAATAAAGAAATTGTCTTGTTACTTCTGGTTTTGTCTTTTAGAGTTTATTTAGGTGTTGGGTTTTTTTTTCTCGTGTGAAAGAGCACACATGTCGAACCACTGTTGAGGCAGTTGGGACGTGACAATCATTAATACTAATAATAACGGATTTGTATATAGTGCTGTACTCCAGCCTACGACCAGACTCACCGAGCCTTACATATATAGTCATTACATAAAAATACATGCACTCGATATTGTGTTTCATCTCTTAAGATGTTTAATTGTATGATTATTTTATTGTGTGGTAGGAACATAGCTTACTTATATACATGATGTCGCACACAATAAAAAAAAAATCCCATAGTAATGTTGTGTACATGAAAAGTGAAGAGTACGTATGCCTATATAATAAGCACACTCATAATGTAGAAAGACTACTGTAAAAACAAGCTTTTTCATTCTTTTTTAGGCATCCTATATAGTATTATCTTCCTGCATTCATGTGTCAGTTGCTCATGAATACTAAAGAGAGATAATATATATCTGTATCTATATACCTTAGATCTATCTAACTACACAAGCACACACACATTTACGTATATATTGTATTACAATAGTATGTGTATATATAACTATTTCATATTCTCCTTTACAAATAAATAATAGAGTAACAACTTTTTTTTACTTGCATAAATACATGTACAAATACAGCACTGAAAGGATGGATAATCAAAATATCTATATATAGGACAAGCGATCATAACATTATTATGTACTAATAAAATGTATGTGTATGCAGCAATGTATACCTACACGCACACAAACATCACGCTACATAGACCTATACATAATTCATTCAAATACAAATACACACATACAAATATAAATACAAATAAATTATATAAGCATAATGACTAAAAATAATAAATAAATAAATAAATAAATAAATAAATAATAATAATAATAATAATAATAATAATAATAATAATAATAATAATAATAATAATAATAATAGTGTAGTAAACCAGCTATACTACATATGTCTGCTTTAGATTTAGTGCATTAGGCCTACTACAGATTGTTCAGTTACACTACAGTCTGAATCTGTGACCCTGTGGCCTCTCGGCTGTCACAAATGTCAAGTGTCACAATCCTAGCACAGTAGTGCTCGGTTGTTTGTTTGTTTGTTTGGATCAGCCATGCCCACAGTCTAGTGCAGGTAAAATTGCTTCATCGATTAAAATTTGGGGGCATAACGAACACACAGATAGATGAGCTGATCGCTCCATTTTGATCAAACTTTCTGGGCAGAAGGCGGAAGTAACGAGTAACGACTGCCAACTTCGGAAATGTTCGGGCGCAGCTATTTTTAGGCCAGGACCTGTTCTTATTTAGGAAAAAAAAAGTCGCGAGCTGGACACAGAGACGCTTGTGCGATGAAGTGGAGAATTTCGCTTAACGTAAACGCTTTCTCGCAGATCTCCAACGAAGACTACAAAACATGGAGATGAGGTGCTACGGAAGACTTCTAGGCATTTCCTATACCCAGCACATCACCAACGACGAAGACCATCACACGATGGACAACACGATGACCTGCTCACAGTGGTGAAAAAACGTAAAATCCGATGGTATGGCCACGTCACCAGATCATCAGGTCTTGCAAAGACCATCCTGCAAGGACCCCATGGGGTCATGAGCAATCTTGCCACTGTAGATTGTTCTAACCTATAAAGGGAAAAGTGAAAGCCCCAGTTGAAAACCTGTCTTCATGACCGATTCACTGCGGCAACAGTACCCCCGTTGGAGTGCCGGGGGTTTCAGTATAAATAGTATCCCCACTTTCTGGAAATTTTGTGCTTTACATTCCCACTGTCGCTGTCTTCCTCATTTGCTCTTTCCCATTCCTGCTCTGTCGTATCACTCTGCTATACTATCTTCTTCTTCGCTTGATCAATGACCTACCTTTTTTCTTGAAAACTCTTCCTGGACAAGACTCCTTGTTTGTGTATGAGGTCTGTTGGATCAGCTTGGGAGTATTGGACGCTTTCTGCCGGGTGGTCACTGGGGCTTCCTATGATGTTACAGTATTCCTCTTTTAACGTCACTACCGTTTAAGGTCACAACGCGGATAAGATCAATCAGGTTGTTGGTCCCGGCCAAACACCTTCTTTGTACCATTTAGAATTCCTCGCTTAGCGTCACCTCGCATAAGGGAAAACCTCGGATAACGCCAACCCCGTTTTGGTTCATAAATGGAGGAGACTACTGCTTAAGAGAAATTGATGTCACAGATGACGTCATGTATGAGGTCACTTCCTGTTTTGAGATGATGTCATATATTCCTTATGATGTCATTTACTGTTCACATAGGTGGGACTGTGCTGTTAAGTCTGTCACATTTTTCTTTTGAATTCATGTTGGATGGAATTTTTGTGACTGAGTTCCACCTAACCTTTATCATAATAATACTGAAATAAAAAAAATGGGAGTGGGGTTGGGTGGGGTGGGGGTGATTGCACCTGTAAAAAATAGCAGTACGTCAGCCATGGAAAAAAAAAGTTGGTCAAATTTTTTTATCCTATGTTCACTATTATTATTATTATTATTATTATTATTATTATTATTATTATTATTATTATTATTATTATTATTATCATTATTATTATGCTATTATTATTATTATTATTATTATTATTATTATCATTATTATTATTATTATTATTATTATTATTATTATTATTATTATTATTATTATTATTATATTATTTATTTATTTATTTATTTTTGTTGTTGTTGTTGTTTTGTTTTGCACAATGGCAAAAGAGGGACGTATTGCCACAGTGGACCTTACCCTGAATTGACTTCATTCACTAGGGATAAAGCATGTGCCGTGGCGTAGACAAAGCGAACAATTCGTTAAACTTGTGTAAGGTTTTCTGCAAATACACCCAGTAACTGTCTTGGTGCATACTTTTTATTTTTTATTCTCATTTGCGTGCGTGCGCGTCAATGTGTTTGTGTGTGGGTGTGTGTGAGAGTGTGTGTATGTGTATGCATGCTTGCATCCGTTCGTTTGAGTGTTTGAGTGTGTGCTTATGCATCATACACACGCACAAAAAATACATATACAGTAATGCATACATGCATACGCGCGCACCAACATGCACACATGTACACACACACCCACACACACACACACACGCACAAACACACACACACTTTCACACGATACAAAAATTTAGCACCTCGTATAAGATCAAGTTTTTTACTGGTAGTTGATCTTATCAGAGAACTGTTTAGGGTGCCCCTCGGATAAGATCAAACAAAAATTTGGTCCCGTGGGGGGTCACCTTAAGAGAGGAGTATTGTATTATTTAGCAATATAGGCATTTTATATGTATGTGTTTTGTTGATAATTTATAATGATGTTTGTATTCTATTTTGTTTTTGTAACCGGGGGTTCGATTAGTTGGGGTAAAGCCTCAGCCGTCCCCTGCGTGGGATGTCTTTATTGTAAAGTGACTGGCCGGTGGAGGGCATTCAGTTTTCCCACTAGGGTTGTTTCAGCAGATCTTTTATGCGGATCGGGGGTTGTCCGGTCCTGATTTGGCTCGGAAGAGTCCGCTGGACCTAAAGCAACAATCAATCAATCAATCCTGCAAGGCACTGTGCAAGGAGGTAGAAGAAGAGGGAGACCGAAAAAAAGGTGGGAGGACAACATTCGAGAATGGACTGGTTTGACACTGAGCGAAACAATCAGGGTTGCTGAGGACAGGGAAAGATGGAGTACGCTGGTTAAACGAAAATCTATGGTGCCCCTACGACCTCCGATTTACGGGATAGGATAGAATAGGATAGGATAGGAAAACGCTTTGACTGTCTGAACTCTTTTGAGTGCTGCTGAAGAGAAGTTGGGTCATTTTGTTTGGTTGTAGTGTGTGTTTATTTAATTGTATTTGTATTTATTTCTTCTGTTTTGTTTTTGTCCAGACGACTGAGCACAATCCTGGGTGACCTGGGAAAGAGGAGAAGGGACCTAGTGCTTGCTGGGGGTATTTGTGTAGCCGGCACTCATCCGCCTAGGACATGAGCTTCAGGATCTTTAAAGTCCGTGCGAAGCAATTCATGTTGATGACTTGTTGCTACATAGTGTCAATATTTTGGTGTTTTTTTAAATTCCCCGGGTGCATTGTACACATGGTCAACATTGTATTGTTTTTGAGGACTTATAGATGGTTAACCATTGTTTAAAAAGTTCCAACAGACTACAATGAGTAGAATTAGGACCACTTCTTTTTGAGGTTCATCATCACTTTTTGTCTAAAGACTAATAGTTTTTGTGTTGCGAGTGGGCGCTTCAGTCTGACCCTGTAATGATCAGGCAGCGGCTTGAATCGCTGTGATAGCGAGAGCCGCGCGTAATATATATGTATGTATTTATCTCTGTATGTACTTATCTATCTATCTATCTATCTATCTATCTATCTATCTATCTATCTATCTATCTATCTATCTATCTATCTATCTATCTATCTATCTATCTATCTATCTATCTACAAATAGTAACCTTATGCTCTTTGAGCCATGACACCTCGTTACCAAAAGGTTAAGCAACCTAGTGAATTTGAGAACGTCGGGGGGGGGGGAGGGGGAAGGGGGGATTGTGACCCTCTCTAAACCTTCCTCGACCTTCACAATTAATAAAGGCCATTAAGCTGCGAGTGGGCGCCTGTTTGGTGGCTTGAGTTAGATCCTGTATCGGCCAGCAGTCTTCATATTGCATCGCCAAGGTCACGGCCTGATCAACCGTCTTGGGATTGCCCTGCAGTACGGCCCACTCCATGTTTGTGTTGTTCAAGCCGTCGATGAAACAGCTGACCGCAAATTGTTCCCACGTTTCACCTTCGGCTGCTGGATACGCCTTTCTAACGAGCAACTTGAGAGGGCGAGAAAGGTCGCACGACTGTCATTCACGCCGTCGGAAGGGCGCATGACGTCAAAACGAGTAACATGAAACATTTTGACTGTCGCCCGACGTGCTGTCGAACGACGGAATTTGGTAAGACCGCAGTCCTTTGAACAGCCACGACCGTGACCGTCGGTAGGCCAGTTTTCGCGACGGTCGTGTGACGACAACAACAATGGTTGCTATACACAGTTTACGCAGTTATAATTCCAAACAGTCACACAATGCATACGTTTACATAATATGATTTACTCTCTGACTTGTTAATATAAAGCTTTACAAACACATTGTGTATTTTATTCATCTACTTTGTTAATGAAATATCCTACGTTTCATGCTTGGTAAAAAGCATATATAGTATAGCGTCCATTAATAAAATGCATTAATATAATCAATACTCGTAAATTACCACAACAGAAATAATAATAAGTAATTTTGTTATTTAAATAAATTTGTTTATGAAAAAATTTGGGGGTTACTGCAGTTCTATTCCGTAGCATAGAACCAGCGGAACAATCCCTTCATCTGCAAAAACAATACAAAAGTTTTATTGTCAAGTGAACGCACAAGCATTTAGTAAACGCTGCAGCACACTAAGAACTGTACACATAACGCTGATGACCATGTTGAAAAAACAAATGCAATAAAAATATAACATTTTATACAGGCTTATTTAGTAGCCAGTACTCTCACCCTATATCGTTAGTAGAAAGGTAAATTAAAAATAAAAAATCATATTGAAAATTGTAAAGTTTGGAGTTTTTTACAACGTAGATTCATGACTACCTGTATTAGTACTAATTAATATACGCATAAGATAAATCAACATTTAACAATGCTAGGAAGAGCTTTGTTTCTGTATACAATTTTAAAAAAATCCACATACTCACCCTAGATATTTGATAGTGTGTCAGAATCATGTCCAATAAGGTGATCTAATACAACCTCCACACACCACGGTTTGTTGGGTGGTTGACCTCCGCCTGTCTTTGGTGTAGTTTTTATCCATTTTCGAGCCACGCTCTTCATATCTCTAATTTTGTTTTGTAATTGAAATGGAGTTTCTTCTAACTCCGCCCGCACTAACGTGTGTCAAAATTTCATCCCATTTTTACCTTTTTTTGGCATCTGTTACCTTTGTGCTGTGCTTATCTTCCAACAAACTTTTGTTGGGAATATACATTGATAGTTGTTTTCTGTCATATGTGTCCACCATGTTGATTTCTGTGGAGGAAAGTTGTCGTGACCGAAAGGCGTCACTTTTGTACAAAATAGTACCACAAATCATATATATATATATATATATATATATATATATATATATAGATAGATATAGATATAGATATAGATATAGATAGATAGATAGATAGATAGATAGATAGATAGATAGATAGATAGATAGATAGATAGATAGATAGATAGATAGATAGATAGATTGATAGATTGTACACAACCAAACAAAAAAATAGTCCCCCCCTCACCCCTCCCTTGAAACAACTAATTAAGAACAATTAATAATGTAAGAAAAAGAAAAACAATCACACTAACAAATTTCTTACAATAGACTAATAACTTAAAAAATCTTGTGGGTGGGATGTGGGGGAAAAAAATAAAATATAAAATTTGCAGTCGAACCGCATCCTACGTAATCAATAGGATGAAGCGTTCATCACTGCTCCAACTTCCAATTACTATTTTATTGAGTAAAATATCATTCATATTTGTCTTCTTCTTCTCTGTCACAATCGTGTTATGTTTGTCTTCAACTAAGTGCTTGTTCAGGATGTACAGAGAAAACTATTCATTGTATTATATATTACTATAACAAATTAGTAAGGAACTTTTTAAAAACTCGAATAGTCCGGAAGTTGTTGCGATTCTAAACATAGTAGGCCTACCACGGTAGTGCGGTCGTGCGACGAAACAGTCGCACGGCTGAACCGTCGGTACGCCTGGGCCCGGTAACATGAGAGGGCGAGAAAGGTCGCACGACTGCCAATCACGCCGTCGGAACGGCGTATGACGTCAAAACGAGTAACATGAAACATTTTGACCCTCGCCCGACGTGCTGTCGAACGACGGAATTTAGTAAGACCGCAGTCGTATGAACAGCCACGACCGTGACCGCCAGTTTTCGCGACGGTCGTGTGACGACAACAACACAATAGCTGCTATACACAGTTTACGCATTTATAATTCCAAACAGTCACACAATAAAAAAAAAAAATGGGGGGTTACTGCAGTTCTATTCCGTAGCATAGAACCAGCGGAACAATCCCTTCATCTGCAAAAACAATACAAAAGTTTTATTGTCAAGTGAACGCACAAGCATTTAGTAAACGCTGCAGCACACTAAGAACTGTACACATAACGCTGATGACCATGTTAAAAAAACAAATGCTTTAAAAATATAACAACATTTTGTATACAGGCTTATTTAGTAGCCAGTACTCTCACCCAATAATATTATTGTTAGTAGAAAGGTAAATTTTAAAAAAAAAATCATATTGAAAAATGTAAAGTTCGGAGTTTTTTACAACGTGGATTCTCTATGAACTGACACGGCACGCTGTCACATTCGTCAGTCATGGATTCACATCCACCTGAGACAGAAGCAAAAGCATCTTCATTAATAAAGTATATACAAACAAGTTGCTTTAGCTTACACAAAAAAATGCAATTAATATTTAAAAATAGTTAATCGTTGATTCAGAACAAAAAGGCAAATTGTGCTACAATCACAATTTCAGAAAATAGTAATACTTCTACTATGATTGATAACAAGTGTTCAGTAATAACTGTATACATAGAAAATGCAAGTGGACAACAGTATAATCATCATGAGATGATACTGATGTTGCTATTCCTCCTCGTATTCTTCCTCATGACTACCTGTATTAGTACTAATTAATATACGCATAAGATAAATCAACATTTAACAATGCTAGGAAGAGTTTTGTTTCTGTATACAATTTTTAAAAAATACACATACTCACCCTTGATATTTGATAGTGTGTCAGAATCATGTCCAATAAGGTGATCTAATACAACCTCCACACACCACGGTTTGTGGGGTGGTTGACCGCCGCCTGTCTTTTGTGTAGTTTTTATCCATTTTCGAGCCACGCTCTTCATATCTCTAAATTTTTTTGTAATTGAAATGGAGTTTCTTTTAACTACGCCCCGCACAAACGTGTGTCAAAATGTCATCCCATTTTTACCTCTTTTTTTTGCATCTGTTACCTTTATGCTGTGCTTATCTTCCAACAAACTTTTGGTGGGAATATACATTGTTGTTTTCTGTCATATGTGTCCACCATGTTGATTTCTTTGGAGGAAAGTTGTCGTGGCCGAAAGGCGTCACTTTTGTAAAAAATAGTACCACAAATCATATATATATATAAAATGTAGACCTTTGTGGGGCTTTATATATTAGACCTTTGTGGGGCTTTTATATTAGAATGGTTTATGAGGCAGATGTATTGTGGGGTTTTCTGTCTGGTGTTGGTTTGAGGGGCATTATATTTATATGTATTTGAAACTGTAGAGCATTGTGGGGCTTTTTATAATAGAATTGTTTATGAGGCAGATATATAGGCCTACTGTTGCTAGTTGTGGGCCATTATATGTTACATGTTGTGGGCCATATATCTCTCCGTTCCACTGACGCTGGTCACCTTTCTGTGCCACGCATCAAGCTGGAGACATATGGTCGTCGTTCTTTCTCCTTTGCTGCTCCTACACTTTGGAATTCCTTGCCTCAACCTCTCCGTGACACCCCTACTCTATCTGCATTCAAATCTAGACTTAAAACACATCTTTTCCATGAACACCTCTTGAAATAAATTCCTGCCCACCAGCCGTCCTCAACCTCTTTTGTGGTCATCGTACCTTCATCATCGTCGTCATCATGGTCATCATCATGGTCGTCATCATCATCATCGTCGTCATCAGCCTCATCATATCATCGTCACCGTCGTTGTCATCTTCTTTCTCAGTGTCGTCGTCATCGTCGTCGTCATCGTCACTGTTTTCCTCATCTTCGTCGTCATTGTGGCCTAGGTGTGTTTGGCTGCTTAAGTGTCTGTGCAGGTGTTGTGTTGTGGTGTCTTTTTGTGCTGATCATAGTAGTTGTTCCATGGCGTTTTTAAGCAAATTGCTCGTTTCTGTTTCTGTGTGAAATGCACGTATACTGATAGAGATAGACAATTTTATTGTGCTTTGTATTTTATTGTGTGTGTGTGTGTGTGTGTGTGTGTGTGCGTGGGAGACATTGAGAGAGTGGGTGTGTTTGACTATGTTTTAATACTGTGGTGATAGAGATAGACAATTTTTTATTGTGCTTTTTATTTTATTGTGTGAACCTACGCTGTCGTAAGGACCTAACCATGTCGCACACCCACGCTGTGAGGACTTTTTCCTGTCTGAGGACTTAAACCATAGTCCTCACAATTTTATTGCAAAAACGCTGTCTACGTGAGCCCTAGACTATTTTGGCTAAGTTTGAGCATAGTCCTTACCAAGATGCAATTATAAACTTGAGTGCGCATGTGCGTATTCGGCTGTACACATTTTTACTAAGAAGGAGAGAGAGGGAGGCCAACTTGACAAATTTCCGCACTCATATCTGCAAGACGATTGGTCACACGTAGCATCATACGACAAGCGCGCCGAGAATGTCCCGCTGGAACGCGCGACAGCCACTTTGACTCCACCCCTATAGCTTTGTGAGCGACTTAGACTCCACCCTACAGCCTTGCGAGCCTGCAATTGGCTCACCACTTCATTAATGAATTGCGACATCAACTATTGTGCCTAATAAGGTGTTCAAGGGCTCCACCCCTAGAGCTTGCGAGCCTCGCATTGTCTCACTTCACACATACATTGTGGCTTCAACTATTCTGACTTATGGAGGCTGCTTTCGTCAATTTTTTTCTTTCATCTTGCCTATGTAAGGCTAAATAGTATGTCCTTGTGAGCTGTAGCAACGCTCATCTTTCTTATTCACACAGGTGGGAGGGGGGGGGGGGAGGAGGGGCAAAGCCGTAGCTCAAGTGGTAGAGGGTTAGCCTGGCACACCGATGACCCAGGTTCGAATCCCGTGGTGGGCGATATAGAAAATGTGGCCATTTTCACTGTCCATTTTAGCAGTATGATGGCTCTTGTGGTTCAGTATTGATTTAGATCCCTACCCCTCTGTCCCTGGGATGGTTATCCCTGTCTGCCATATCGCCAATGGTGGGTGTAGACGTTAAACCTCAATGTTCATTCATTCATTCATTCATTCATACAGGTGATGTAGTGACAGTAAAACTGTTGACAAAGTGAAGTAGAATATATACATACTAGTGGTTTTTGTACCCTGGCAAGCCAGGGTACACAGGTTGCTGTTTAAAATGTAGACAGAGAGACAACTGTTGTGAGCGAGTTTTATTTGGACGATGATACCTCCCCATATCCCCCTTGATACCTCACCATACCCACCCCCTCTGATATCTCCTCGTCTCCCCCCCCCCCATGATGCCTCACCATACCCCCTTGATACCTCCCGAACCCACTTGATACCTCCCCATATCGTTTCGCAGGTATGGATGAAAGGAATCGACCATCACCATACCCCCTTATATATACCCGTATCCCCGTTATGCCTACCCATGCCCCTTTAAACCTACCCGTAGCCCCCTTTTACCTACACGTACCACCCCATCCCGATCCTTGGTAATACTACTACTACTACTACTACTACTACTACTACTACTACTAATAATAATAATAATATTGAATATAGAATAATACAAATAGAAATTTAAAAAAAAACACCAAGGTTTTAAAAGAAAATTTGATATAAGATATAATAATAATAATAATAATAATAATAATAATAATAATAATAATAATAATAATAATAATTTATTATTATTATTAGTGTATAAATCATAATAATAATAATAATAATAATAATAATAATAATAATAATAATAATAATAATTTATTATTATTATTAGTGTATAAATAATAATAATAATAATAATAATAATAATAATAATAATAATAATAATAATAATATTAACAATAATAATAATAATAAATTAAAGGTAAAAAGCCTATATTAAAAAGAAAAATATCCATATTGTAGTGTAAAAAAAAAACGGCCCGCGTGAGGTTAGAACTTGGGTCGTCCTGCATGGTAGGCGAATGTTTTACTAACTAAGCTAGCAAGGCTTGCTAGAAAGACCCTTAATTTTTTGGTCTATATGGGAAAACACACACAGCTCGAGACCATGGAGTTAATATTTGTGAGCCAAACCTGACATTATTTTTTAGGTGCACGGGTGGCCCGTGATAAAAACTGGTAAACATGATCAAAATCGGTGCAGTGGTTCCCGAGATATAGAATTTATACGACGCGAATCGCGCAACTAGTCTAAAGTGTGTTTATATCACCAATATCATAACTCGCTTTATATATTAGACCTTTGTGGGGCTTTTTATATTAGAATGGTTTATGAGGCAGATGTATATTGTTGCTAGTTGTGGGGCATTATATATATAAACCTATTGTGGGGTTTTCTGTCTGGTGTTGGTTTGAGGGGCATTATATTTATATGTTTTTGAAAATGTAGAGCATTGTGGGGCTTTTTATAATAGAATTGTTTATGAGGCAGATATATAGGCCTACTGTTGCTAGTTGTGGGCCATTATATGTGAATGGGAAAAGGAAGAAAGTAACTTATTGTTGTGCAATTGCAGTGTGAATGAATGTTTCATGCATTTTTTGATCATTGGAAATTAAATATTTCATCTGCTACATTTTTATTCAAATTAATGTATGTCTCTGCTCTCGATACAATGTAAACTATTAAAGAATGAATGAACAAAGCAGGATTGCATAAATCAATGAATAAGTGAATGAATGCATAATGAAATCATTCTAAACCCCATCATTAATGTTTTTATTATAATTTATTGTATGGATTAAGGTTGAGTTTATTTATTTTCTTTTTACTTTCTACTTAGTGTCTTCTTATGAATACTTATTCTCTTCCTTAAATGTCCCCCACCAACCCTGTTTGTTTTTCATTTATTATTATGTTGACCGAAATCGGCTGAAAATTTTGCAACGAACTAAACATGAAATGAGTAATCCGATTTTTTTTTCAATAACTAAGGTAAAGAAAACTTGAAAAGAAGAAGAAGAAGAAAAAGAAGAAAGGAGAAGAAGGACAGAGAGAGAGGGGGGGAGAGGGGGAGAAAGAGAGAGAGAGAGAGAGAGAGAGAGAGAGAGAGAGAGATTTTTTAAATAAAACTTTTACTGAATGTTTATTTTCACTTTAAACTTTATTACAGCAGATCATTATGCAAAACAAATATGCCAAATATTCTTTTTAGGTAATTGGCATTTACATGGGTTAAATTTTTTTAAAATAAAGGTTAAAATCTGTGACATCTAAGGCATTTTGGGCACAAAATTACTAGCACCTTAGGTATTGAAAAGGGTACTTTCAATGTACATTTTTATGTATTTTGTTTAAGTGCATCTTCCCTATACACCTTTCTCCCTTACCACTCAAGTAAAACAAAAGAAACGATTTTCATGCACACAAAAACTTGCATTCTTGTAAAGTAAAAAAATATATCAAAATATGGCATGGTAAAATGCAACAAAAAATTCGCATTTTACCAAATCATTTTCCCCTCGTTTGTTGTAAGTTTTAATTTTATATATGTAACGATTGCTACATATCTACAGATTATTGAATAAGATGAGATAAAACATTGGTTATAGGGTAAACCGGACAATAAAATGATTGATTGAATGTAGCGATAAATTGTTTTCTAAAATCCACCCTTTATATTGAACACAAGGAAGATAGTTTTCACGTTTAGCATCTTCTACAGAACTTGGGCGCCTGACCACTGTTAGTTCTCCTCGTCCAATC
The DNA here is from genome assembly GCA_036898135.1 of Oncomelania hupensis. Classification (NCBI taxonomy): domain Eukaryota; kingdom Metazoa; phylum Mollusca; class Gastropoda; order Littorinimorpha; family Pomatiopsidae; genus Oncomelania; species Oncomelania hupensis. The sequence goes on along the minus strand of CM072521.1, from coordinate 12,943,662 downwards.
CGCAGCACCTGTAAACACACACACTCAAAATTTAAAAATAAGAAAATTAGTATTGCACTTGGATGCAAACCACCCAAATTTAGGAAGGAAAAATGGAAAGAAAATAGAAGAGAAGAGAGAGAGAGAGAGAGAGAGAGAGAGAGAGAGAGAGAGAAAGAGAGAGAGAGAAAATCTTTTTATTCTCAGGGTGAAGAGTAAGCAGGGTGCTTCTTTACATCTAGCCCTTGCCTCATTTATAAAGGGATAAATGAACAATTTACAGTACACGAAAAGTTTTCAGGACATAAACATACAGAGGAACTGAAGCATTCACATTAAAAAAAACAACCCAAGATAATACTAATAGTACAAGTTTTTGGAATATAACCACACCGATGAACTGAAGCATACATATGAAAAACAATAGCATGACATCATAATTTATCCAAATAAATGTCAGTGTCTACAATTCACACACAGACACATTTTAAAGTAAGTGAAGTAAATGATGTAAAATGTGTCCCGACATACGTTTTCCAAAACCTTTGGAGGTAGTTTTTCTGAACAAGAAAAAGTCATGTTAGACCAGTTTACTTCTATGGCCTTAATGATCTAGTGGAAACAAACCAGACAAACCACAACTGAATAAACACAAAACCCTTAAAGTGTGTCCAGCAGATTCCACTGTTTACGGTCTTTCAGGAAAATTACCAAAATATTATTTCTCAGGAATATTAACAAAATTACCGTCAAGTGCCATCACCAACTCCATCACCGACTCCACCTCCGGGTCGAACTCAAAGTCAAGCCTTTCATCGTCTGAGCAATCAGGAGGCTGAATTAACATAATAATAATAATAATAATAATAATAATAATAATAATAATAATAATAATAATAATAATAATAATAAAATTAAAATAAAGTATAAACAATAAAACATGCCAGGGCTTCTGAAATGCATTAGCCCGCTCGCCAATGGCTAGTTAAAATTGCCACGGGCTAGTTTAAGTTCAAAGTCTAGTAGCCCGGCGGGCTAGTTGATTTTCTCTCTTCAGTTTGTCAATCCCCGATGAAAATAAAAACATCGGCTTGATTACGAACCCTTTAAACTGCACAGCTCTACACGTGTGCGTTTCGCCAAGAACGATCAGTGAAGAGGGACCGTATGGGTGATGATTCATTTCATTATCATTCGATAATAAGCGCATCAGGAAAAGAGGAGAAAAATATCCCTTACTGTGCCTCATTTCCTGAATTACTTGAAAAAATAATACTCTGTATGATTGGCTCGTAGCGCGAAATATTGATCGATATGAACCAATCAGAGAAGGCTTTACATGATCGCTCAGCTTAGTTTGTTAGCGCTTTCGGTTTAGCTATGGTAGTATGAATCGATTTGTAAAAAGATTTGGGTCAACTTCTGCCGAATCTGATACACCGGCTAAAAAAGCAAAACAATCGCATCAGAAAAAAATCGAAAAGGATAGATTTTACAGCTTATTTGATGCTTCGCCATTTCAGCAGGGCTAGTCAAAATTCTTGCAGGCTAGTAACTTTTTTCAGTAACTAGCCCGGCGGGCTAGTTGAAAAAAAAAGTCTTTCAGAAGCCCTGACATGCACATTAAAGTTAGACAATAAAGAGTAGCTCTAATTTTTGTCTGCTGGGCGTTAAAACAGGAGAAAATTTGGCATGTACATGGTGTAGCATGTAGTTTTCCTTCACAAGAGTAAGCCAATGTAAATTTAAATGTCATTGCTGTGAACATTTTTTTTTCTTTCTTGGAGATACATGCATCGATTTGCTGGTAATTGCTTTCTTAGCAAGGACAATGTATCCCTAATGATAGATTAGTAAAAAATGGTTATATGAAAGTTTCTGATTCACAGAACAACACAACAAAGTTACAAAATCCTCACAATCTCACATGGCCCATAACATGATGTGAAACAGCACTTTCATAAACAGTATGTTATATTTTTTTTATGTTAGACAGTGTTTCAGTAATGTCCCTGGGAAAATAAATGAATCGCTTGCAGATTATTGCTTCCTTGTTCTATTTACTTAGTACAAAACATAACAGTTTTGGTGAAGAAAAGGGGCTAAAACTTAAAGCTATCTTTGTTTAATCACAAATAAAATGCCCCACACCATAGGGTGACACAGCTATTTGATTTAAAGTAAACAGTGTGATGTCTTGCAAGCAAAGTCCTTGAACAGTGGTGAAGTTAAAGGTGCTTAAGCAATTGGAGTGAGCTTTATATATTCAACAAAGAACTGCAACTCGCTATCATGGTTGAGGACATATAAAAAACACTGCATCTCGATACATGTATCTGCAACTATCATGATCCCAGTAGATCAAGACAGGAATGCAGCTTGCAATCTGAGCAAAGCTACAACATTTCACCCAATTTAAGTGGAAATGTTGAAGTCACACAGTTAACCTTTGCTGCCACCCCTGGGTGGAATAACACCCATAAAGTCAGTTAAATCATCATAACTTCGACAATTGTTGTTCTAGATTTTTTAAATGTTATGACTTTGTAAGTTAAGAATTGCCGAATCTCATGCCAAATTTTCTTACATTTTTGTGCATAAATGCAGTTGTAGACAACAAAAATGCACAATATCTAAATCCCAACAGAGTGATTTTCCACCCATGCTTATAATATTGCAGCAGTAGCAAATCCTGACGCCCTGAACTTTGTGGGTGGACAGTCACCCATATAGTGTAAAGAGGGATAAACCCTTCCCGCACTTCGTGGGTGAAAAAACACCAATACAAAATAAAGTAAATAAATGTTAAAAATAATAAATAAGTACTTTAGCAGATACTGACTGAAACAACAGGAATACATTTGTTTCCTCTTTCTTAACAATTTAAATCTCTGATTTATTATATATACAGCATAGAAAAAATAGAAGGAAGAAAATTGAATGGAAGGAAAAAATAGAATGAGAAAAGGAAGAAAGAAAACAAGATAAAGGAAGAAAGGAAACAAAGAAAGCGCAAAAAAAAAGAAAGAAAGAAAGAAGAAAAGAAAGAAAAAGGACAGAAATGAGCCAAAGAAGATAAAGAATCTGAAAAAGAAAAAAAAAGAAAGACTAGGGAGGAAAAAAAAAACAAGAAAAAAAAGAAATGTCAAAAAAATGAAGATTAAAGAAATAAGAAAAGTGAATGAAAAAAATCAAGAAAGAATACAAAAACTTTGAAGAAAGAGGAAGAGGAGGAGGTGGAAAAGTAGAAGGAGGAGAAGAAGAAGAAGAAGAAGAAGAAGAAGATGGTGATGATTATGATGATGAGGAGGTGGAGGAGGAGGAGGAGGGGGAAGAGAAAGCTCCTGCTGCTGGCGATGATGATAGAAGAAGAAGAAGAAAAAGATGATGATTATAATGTTGTTGTTGATGATGATGATGATGATGATAAGGAGAGGAGGAAAAGGAGGAGGAGGAAGATAAAGCTGCTGGTGCTGCTTCTGCTGCTGACGATGGTGATAGAAGAGGAAGAAAAAGAAGACGAAGGAGAAGAAGAAGAAGAAGAAGAAGAAGAAGAAGAAGAAGAAGAAGAAAGTAACTTAACAGACAACAGTAGCCTAGACAACATGTTTCTTACCAACGATTCCATAGATGTTTCATCACAGGTCTGTGCTGGATTGCCCTTCAACCACTGCTGAACTTTGCATGTACGATCCACTGTGTAAACAAAGTAAAAAAAAAAAAGAAATTTTATATTTAGGCCTATATTATATATATATACAGTGTTACCCTTTTAGTAAGAAGTACAGGGGACTAACATTTTTACTTCTTGCGTGCTATCTCCTCTGTCTCCAAAGCCTACATCATTATCTACTCTCAAGGATGTGGTTCGTTTTGCATTATACTAGGCCCTCTATCCTCTCTCTCTCTCTCTCTTTCTCTCTCTCTCTTTCTCCTCTCTCTCTCTCTCTGATGAGCCAGGGCCGGATCAAGGCCTTCAGAGGGGGGGGCGAGGGGGGGGGGGGTGTTTCCAAATTTGCGACGGGAGGGAGGGGGGGAGGGGGGAGGGAGGAGAGTACATACATTTTTTTACCGTAGGGTAGTGACAAACGAGAATAAATTATGCACTGCAACTTCGGCATTTTACCATTGGAAACTATTTCTTCTTTCACTTTTTGATTTAATATAATTATTAGATTTCTGAAAAAAAATGATACAAGTTCAACACCCCCCTCCCCCTACCTCCCCCCCCCAAAAAAAAATAAAATAAATAAAATAAAATAAAATAAATAAAATGAAATAAAAAATTACATAAATAAATGAAATCATTAGCCTAATCAAATAAAAATAATCCAAAGTAGTAAGTTAAAAAAGCCTTTTGTCACAGCATTGTAATAAACCAATAAACCAAAGGCAAAGAAAAACTTTTTTTAATAGTCAATTTACACAACAATGTTAGCAACGCAGTACAGTAGGGAGTAGGCCTATCACTAGATCTACTGTTCTGATACAGCTTTTTGGTTTATTTCTGTAGATTTAACCAACTGTACGCCTAGTGTATCTTTAAACACCATTCAATTATCAACTTTTGAAAGAAAAACTTAGAATTCTGTGATTAATCATAAAGCGTACGATAGTGAAAAAGCGCAAACAAGACTTCTGCTAGGAAAAGCCATTCAGCCAATCGGTGTGCCGATTTTCCTGTTAGGTAGGGTAGTGAAAAACAGCTTGATTTACATTAAATGTAGTAATATTCCAAACGGTACCCCATAAAAGCAGAAATGAATAATTCATCTGTCATCGGATTCCCTAATAAACATTTTCTGTGGAAAATTGAGAGTAAATGATTGTTTGAAAGTTGACCATCGAAAATGGCTGCCACGATTGACAAGCAAAAAAGTAGGCCTACAAAACATGTACGAGCCTTTAGCGACTGTGCCCTTTTGAGTTAAAATGAAATGCAGTAGACATAATCTAAATGGCGTTTAAGTATGAACTGTGGCGTAGACCTTGTTAGAGTTTTAGAGATATACCGAAAAAGTGCCTCGGCTTTTGGTGTAGTCTAGTACTGTAGGAGCAAAAACGTCACTTTCCCAAAACAAATCACGATTTTTGTTGCGTTGAAAACATCGGCGAAGGTGTCTTCTTTGTCATCAAAATGTTATTGTAGTGCTACAATCCAAGAAGAAGAAGAAGAAGAAGATTGTAACATTATGCAATGCGTAGTTGAACACGCGTTTACTCATGCACCTAGACCAAACCCCTTAGACTTAGTAAAATAAGTTCAATGAAAAATAGCGACCCACCGGTGCTTCACTGAGCAACCTTCGCCGACATGTTAAAAACACAATTTGATTTGAAAGATAAACAACTACATCGACCAATTTTGTTCAAACTTAGTGTTGTACTAACTAGTATAACAAATTTCCACTCACCGGTTTAAGCACAGGCTCGCTGAATCTTCGTCAGGCCATTCTCGTTGCAATCAAGAACGGTAACTCTCCTTTCACATCGAAGATTAAAATCACCATGGCAAAATCACCATGGCGGGCAGATTGAAAAGTTTTGAAGCAGGGGAGGCAATCCAATTATTTTTTGGTTACAATTTTATATATAACGTTGTTGTGAGATTTGTACAGGACAGTAATCAGGAACCCCGCGGCAATATTGTAAACAGGTTAAAATTGCGGGGCATTTTATATGCCCCACAATTTTTCAATGCCCCACAATAAACTCAAAAATAGGCAAAATGCCCCACATCAGAACAATTCATATCTATCTATCTATCTATCTATCTATCTATCTATCTATCTATCTATCTATCTATCTATCTATCTATCTATCTATCTATCTATCTATCTATCTATCTATCTATCTATCTATCTATATTGTACACAACCAAACACAAAAATAGCCCCCCTCCCCACTCCCTTGAAACAACTAATTAAGAACAATTAATAATGTAAGAAAAAGAACAATTAATAATGTAAGAAAAATAAAAACAATCACACTAACAAATCTCTTACAATAGACTAATAACTTAAAAAATCTTGTGGGTGGGATGTGGGGGAAAACAATAAAATATAAACTTGCAGTCGAACCGCATCCTACGTAATCATCACTGCGCCAACTTCCATTTACCGTTTTGATGAGTAAAATATCATTCATGTTTGTCTTCTTCTTCTCTGTCACAATCGTGTTATGTTTGTCTTCAACAAAGTGCTTGTACAGGATGTACAGAGAAAACTATTCATTGTATTATATATTACTATAACAAAGTAGTGAAGAACTTTTTTATAACTCGAATAGTCTGGAAGTTGTTGCGATTCTAAACATAGTAGGCCTATCACGATAATGCGGTCGTGCGACGAAACCGTCGCACGGCTGAGCCGTCGGTACGCCTGCTCATGTTACCCATTCATTGACGGTCAAGCGATCGGTCTACTGTCTTGTCGTTAGACCGTTTCGTCATGCGACTGTTCGGTGGCGACAGGCGCGCTCATGTTACCGGGCCCAGCTGTTGACTCCACTCGTTTATGTCGGCCACCATGGCGAACTGGATCTTGAAATCTGTCCATCTCGTTTTCCCGTCAAACATCGGTGGTTTCCGGTTCGGTCTCGCATCGCCAGCCGCTGCCCTTTCTGGTGTCCGTCTCCTCGGCCCTAACGGAGTCACCTCGGTAGGCACCCACGATGACGATGGATATGGGAACGCCGTCCTTTGTTCGTCTTGTCTTGTAAAGTGTTGAATGTTGTCGCCCAGGTGGTTCCAATCTTTTTCGAAGGCTTCTAAAATTCTGGATTTGGGGTTTGTCATCGCTAGCTTGAGCTTGGTGTCTTGAGCTCGACTCTTCGACAGTTTAATCACTCGTTTCATCGGGTTGCTGTTCCCTTTCTCTTTGCCATGCAAGTCGTTCTCATTCAGCTTTGATGGCTTCCTGGAGTTCAGCTTTGAGGGCTTCTTGGAGTTCATCCATACTGAGCTTTGGACTGTTTTTATTCCTATCCTTTTTAAAAACAGCCTTTTCAAGTCCTTTGTATTTTTAGCTATCCCACTTCTGACACCAAATTTTGTGACGTCAGGATGGCGACAGATAGAGATTTTTCAAAGCAAAGTCAGAAAGAATCTAAAACAATTAATTATCTAACTATTAATGAAAAACTTGCCAAAATATCCTGAAATTACGTTTTGTGAATGTATTCAAGTTTGTGTGTTTTTCATCCAAGTGAGTTCGTTTTTAGAAAATATATCTATTGCCGACAAAATTACAAGGGATCAAAGAAAAAGGCTGCTGATTGTTTTGTACTAATTTCGATTCAAATCTCGTTATTTTTCCTGGGTTTTTCGTCAAATCTTTATGTTCCTGATGTAATCTGATGATTCCATCATAATTTCGATCAAATCTTTAAAAGTCCAGCTCAGATGAATGTGTCCTCCTTTCCCTTAGTTGCCAATCCAGAATCCTCAGTTTTCGTCCTCCCCCCTGGTGGCCAATCCAGAATCCTCAGTTTTCCTCTCCTTTTTGGTGGCCATGCTTCGCTGCTTTTATGGCCGTAGTTTCTATGCTCTGTTTCCATAGCGCTGTTTGTCCATTATCCACATTATCCAAACGACGTCCACTCGCAAGGCATCTTCCTTGTTTCCAGGCTACAAAAAATCTTTTTCTAAACTATATGACGCAATTTTGACGACGACATCATGCGCCGTAATGACGTCAGATTAATCTCCAAAGTTTCTTTTCTTGAATGCGGGCCATTCCTTCGGCACAGTTTTATGCAACATAAATGTCATAATAATTATTGTCCTTGAATATGCACGCGACCAACAGGGGTGATGTTGGCACGGCATCACTGGGCGAAAGTCTTCTACACAGAAGTCACCGGCCAGGGCGTAGGAACCTCACGTTACAACAGGTTCAACGACCATGTACTCAGGGCCAATGCGAGCCACACTGTATTCGTGGATTTCGGCTGTGGCCAACAGCCTGGAGAGGATTGGGCACCGCCTGTAATGAAACTAAGTTATTTCATTTTGGACATAGCACTCGAGATAATCTAGAATTATTATTTTCTTCTAAACTGAGAAGTAAAGTATAATTGTAGTTGTTTATATTATTTGAAGTTACTGTATATTCAAAATTATTGATAGTAAAAAGACAATCTAGTCAAGAATCTATGACGTCACAAGAAAATTGACGTATTCTTAGAGCAGCCATTTTTGTTTGAAAGACTTTTGACGTAGTACTCTATATTCGTGGGACGTAAAGTTGATATTGACAACGAGGTGCACAGGTATTTCATCGTAGGCACATTTGTTTACCAACACTTGTGACTCAGACTTCAAAGCGAGAGGACCACACCCTCCGAGCTCTGCTTTTCAACGGTCGAAAACCGTCATCCAAAATATTAGGAAATCTGAACATTCAATTTCGGCATCGTCATCTTCTTTCCTTCGGCGACGTGTTGTTGAGGATAGTACCACATAGAACCGTTGAACACCTTTGCTGAAGAATATTGACAATATTGATGCCAGAGATGGAAGACAGCCGGGAGCAGACGATGTCGAACGTAGACCTGTTGCAGCTATAGCCACTGTCTACTTCGATGTCCTGTAACTCGTCTTTGAGAGAAGAGCGCTGATCACATTGTCCACTGACGATCTGAGGGTCGAATTGCTACGAACTGAAGAGGTAACTGGTGGGTGAAACTCTAGGAATAAAATAAATCGTAGAGAGTCTAGTTCTATACTTGGATACTATCATTTGTAAGAGAATTGCTTCGTTTAATTATGGGTAATTAATTAGCGGAACGATTTTTATATGTGTATGTATAATTCTGGTCGCAGAAGGTGCAACAGAAAATAATTTGTCGTTCTTTTCGTGCGGGAATCGCAATGAAAAAATAAGTTATGTAATTTTCTAGATCATCTAAGTTTCGAAATGTTGTTGTTTATATTCATTTAATTTATGCATTAAGTGAGGAATCCTTGCGGGTAAATAAATGGTAATTATTTACGCAATGACGATGATTATAAATGGAGAAGTTGTGATTGCGAGTTGCGCAATACGAACTGTTAGCCGGTTGCCATGGAGTAACCGTTTTCTTGGAGATTGCGTCTTCGCGAATGGAATTCATTTGAATGAATTATTAATGGGTTGTTTGCGCAATGCTCTTGTGTTAAACGTAAATAAATAATTGTTGAGTTGGATGATTTGATAATTTAGGGCCAGGATTTTCATTTTATTGTTTATCGCCAAGAGGCTGATTGTAAATAATAAAATCGCTTTCCAAGCGAATAACCTGGCAACCAATATAATAAGGGTTTCGTGATACTCACCTGTGCTTCGATAATACAGGTGGGACCTCTTCTTTTTTCACCTTTATTCTGGAACTTAATTCCTGGAACTTCACCTTACTTCCACGGGTGTGATGTTTACTATCTATTGGGAAGGGCTACAGTCAAGTCACCTATGAAGAACCATGACTGTATCCGTTCCGAGTGTTGAGAGATTCTACCAGAGACTAACCTGTGTGTGATACGATCGCGTGCACAGACTTACCCTCATCGAACTGGGTTATGTATTTTCAACTTGAAATTGCCTACCTTTCGAGGAAGGTGATTTTATTATGACTAGTAAATATTGTTCATTTTCTGTGACAGTATTTTATCTTCTTTTTATATGTAAAAGAAGAGTTTGATAGCGAGCGGAAGTTTATGTATTGAGCCACTATACACATTAACATCTTGCAACATAACATCTTTAAACTTTTCTGCTTATAACAAAATAATCAAACAATAAACGCAACACCGCCGGGTCTTTTTTTTGCCCAAGACACACTACATGATGAAACTATCTACTAATTCCATACCGAATCGGTCGTCGCCCGGCTCAACAAGGACCGCGCCTTCCGTTGGCCAACAGGACGGAGGTGATAAGTATGCTACTGATGGACAATTTAGCAAGATCCGCACGAGAAAACATCGTCATAGGAACCTGGAATGTCTGCGGAAGGAAAATTAGAAGAACTGGCTCACGAACTGGACCACTATCAATGGAATGTTTTAGGTATCAGCGAACTGCGTTGGAAAGGCCTAGGTGAAACAACGACCGACAAAGGCCACAAGCTCTATTTCAGCGGTAGAGATGACAGGCACGAACACGGCGTTGGATTCTTGGTCCACAAGAACATTCTAGCCACTGTCATGGGTTGCCGCCCAGTCTCCAGTAGACTCATTACCATCCGTCTGAGACCAGCCCCTTTCAACATCACCATCATCCAAGCCTATGCCCCAACATCAGTGACGACAGCGAAGTGGAGGATTTTTATGAAAATCTACAGGCTGTCCTTGACCAAGTGCCGAAAAAGGACAGTCATAGTGTGTTACACTCGATTGATGTTGGTGTTTTTCTATCAGTATTTGATTCAGCCCCAATGCTTGAATTCTCCTGATAGGTGTAAACTCGGATTCGTTTATCCACGCAACCCGTTCAATCAGCATACAAGTCACAGAGTCGAAGTATGAAGTTTTCCACTTTTATTCAGCACACATCAACAACTGCATATAATCGCCTTTTCACACTTTTACAACAACTCTCCCTTTTTGAAATAGTGCGGCACATATGTAGCCTTTCTCATCCCCAGAACACCTTGGAACAATCGAGTATGACGCAATTTAACCAATCGCTTTAGACTTCGTCATCACTGACATACGTCATACATCTTCCTTCACATTCCAGGAACGTTCTCAAACTTCTACAATTACCGGGAAGTTTCTATCGACAGTAAACACGCAAGTCTAGAGAATTCTCCAATAATATCGACTAACGAAAATTATCAACGTTATACAAAGCTTCTTCTAACAACAATGCAAACTCAAATCAAAGGTAAATACACTCTATTATTGCATGCTTTGCAAAATAAAACGAACAGATCTATCGCGCGCGCTTCACACATAATATCGTGCGCATTTCACATGCACCATCATGCGCGTTTCAACGTAACATAACCCCCCACTCAAGAAGAAATTTACTTAACTTCTTTCAACAACGTTGAGACGCAATGCGCAAACAAAATCCAGAATTAAAACTTATTTCAGTCCGTCTGGATACTGTCAGTGTTCACAGTTCATTCACATAGAGTCAATGTTCTTTCATCCGCAAGGAAATGACGCCCTCGTCATTTGCGGTTGTCATCGGCCCAGGGGCAAAGACGATGATCACGTGGGCTTTCCTGGAGTCAGTGCATCCTCCGTTGTCTCCTTCTTCCGTCGGATGTCCGACGCATTCGACGTTGTCAGCTCCCAGAATGCACTTGCTGGGTCTCACGATCAAGTTGGCTTCTGTGAGACGGTGGAACAGCTCCCTCAAGGTCTGCAGATGCTCTTCCCAGGTCTGGGTGTTGACTAACAGGTCGTCCCAGTAACACACGACGTTGTCGATCCCTTTCAGCATCTTCTTCATCCCTTTCTTCAGGGTAGTTCCGCTGTTGACCATGCCAAAGGGCATTCTTAGGCACTTGTACGTCCCATCAGGAGTTATAAAAGCAGTCTTTGGTATGTCCTGTTGACGCATGGGGACTTGCCAATAACCCTTGCTGAGGTCAATCTTTGAGAAGATTTTACTCCCCGATAATTGGCGGAACAGGTCTGCTGCAGTAGGCATCGGCTCAGGGTCGAAGACAGTGATTTTATTAACCTTCCTGTAGTCGATGCATACTCTATTGCTCCCGTCCTTCTTCTTCACGACCACGACAGGGGATGCGTAGGGGGAACTGGACTCCCTGATGATGCCCATCTTCAGCATCTCATCGATATCTTTCTTCAAGGATTCACGGGCCTTGAAAGGGATCGGGAAGGGTTTGGATCGAACAGGGATATTTGAAGTGAGGTGGACTTCATGTTCGACCAAAGTCGTAGAGCCTGGGACATCGCTGAAGCTATGGGGAAACTCGCCCATAAGGTCCTTGAGCTCAATCTTCTGACCTTCCGTCAAGCCTGGCCCTAGCTTAACATCATCGATGCCTTCTTTGCTGTGGAAGTCTCCCAGTTCCAACAGTTCTTCGCTGTCAAAGCTGTCGTCGATCTCAGCTGCTGTTGCTGCGAGTATTGTCTCTGATGGCCTTTCCACGTACAGCTTAAGGAGGTTGGTGTGGTATATCTTGGAATGCTGGCCGACCTTCACCTTGTAGTCGTTGATTCCAACTACGGTCTCCACTTCATACGGGCCTTTCCACTGCATCAGCAACTTATTGTGATCGGTAGGTAGCAGCACCAGTACTTTGTTGCCAGGTTTAAACTTCCTGTTCACAGCCCTACGATCATAGTAGTGCTTTCCACAGTCTTGGGACTTCTTTAGGTTTTCTCTGGCTATTTCGAGAGTCTGCTCCAGCTTCTCCCTTAGCTCAAACACGTACTGGTAGCTGTTCTTCACCTCTGGAGTATCTACTTCTTTCGTCCACAGCTCTTTCAGGATGTGCATCGGCCCTCGGATGGTTCTTCCGTACAATAGCTCGAACGGAGAAAACCCGGTGGACTCCTGCGGTACTTCCTGTAGGCGAAAAGTAAAGCGTTGATGTAGCGATGTCATTGTCTGGACTGCTCGCTGCATAGTTTGTTCAGGGTGGACATAGCGTAGCATTGAACTTTTCGACAAGCCCATTGCACATCGGGTGGTAGGGTGTCGTAGTCAAATGCCGAATGCTCAGCAGTCTGTTGACTTCCTTCATACAGTCAGAAACGAACTGTGTCCCGAGGTCTGTCAGGATCTCTTCAGGCACTCCAATTCTACTGAACATGTCCACCAGCGCCTCAGTGTCAATCTTCTTCAGTGGCACTGCTTCTGGGTACCGAGTCGCATAGTCCACTAAAGTCAGTACCCACCGGTGACCTTCTTCACTCGGAGGTTTTATTTCGCCGATTAAGTCTAAGGCCACCCTCTTGAAAGGTCGGTCGATCAAATGCATCCTCTGCATAGGCACTTTCGGGACCCTTCCTCGAGGTATGGTCTTCTGGCAAATGTCACATGATCGGCAGAATCGGCTGACGTCCGCATGAAGTCCTGGCCAGTAGAACACCGCCTGGATTCTGTCTGACGTCTTCTTGATGCCTAGGTGACCTCCCATGATTGAGTCATGTGCTACTTCCATCACTTGTCGCCTTAGGGGTAACGGTACCAAGACTTGACGTAGTGGTTTCCCGCCGTTGACCCTCGGGTGCTGGAACAATCTGTACAGGATCTTGGCTTTTACTCGAAATAGACCGTGCCATTGCCCTTGGTCACGTGGTCTTGCCGGTTCCTGTACTTGTTTAAAGTACCATCAGCTTCCGGGAGCTGGATCAGCTTATCTCTGTCCACGATGGCAGCTTCGGAGCTGTCGGCGACCTTCAGTGGCGTAGTCTCTCTTGGCCTGGGCCCTAGTAGTGACAGCACCGACGATCTCTGGTCGGCAGGGCTGAGCCGGAGTAACCACATTGTCCCGTAGCAGCTCTGCAAGGTCTCCATCGGGAAATGGCAATGGATCCTCCTCCGCAACTTCGACGCGTTGGGTTGAGGCAGGACTCCACTCTGGATCGGGGTCGTCGGGTCGTCTCGCGCCGTCGATATTCCCGATCATCAAATCGTAAAGCGGCTTCTTCAGGCAAACTGCTTCTACTTCGCCTATGTAGAAAGGGGTGCTGACTTGAATCTTCGCAACTGGCGCTTTCACATCACACATTTGCTGTCGGCCATGAGTGTCCATTTAAAATCGCCAGTGAACTGTTCTTTAGCGCTTAGGTCTTCTTTGACGATGACCCCACTGCAGCCAGAGTCTCTTAGAACAGTCACTTCATGATTTCCGACGCGTCCCTTTGAAACAGGCATGTTCTGGACGGTCACAGCTGCGCTGGCGACGACGGGGATGGATTTTCCGTTGGCAAAAAGAAGTTGGCCATCGGTCATGCACTCTTGCACGTCCGCAGGAGTAGCTGTGCGCTTGGTCTCACTCGGAAGAATGACGCTCCCGCCGCACACTTGATGGTCAGATCTACTGGTTTGCCGTTGATTGGAGAACCGCCTCTGCCGGTTGCCCGCCGCTGCATTATCCGTACTGCTCCGCTGCCCGCTACTTTTGTTTTGTGGACAGTTAGCCGCTCTGTGGTCTGTAGCGTTGCAGATAAAACAGCCTCTTGAATGCCCTTCCCTGGGAGGTGGCGTGGAATCCGTCTGTCTCTGCTCGTCTGACTTCCCTGGATCTGGTTCCCATGGTTTCCAGTCTTCTGAAATGTTTCGTCGCGCTGAGTGGCCCCAGGGTCTTCCCATGAGCGATGAGATATCTTTCAGCAGCCTCAGTCACATCTTTAAGCGTCTGCAGCTTTTGTAATTCTAAGTGGGTCGCTAGGTCCTTGTGACAGGCATTGAGAAATTGTTCCTTCACGATCAGGTCATGGAGACTGTCGTAAGACTTCCTTTCGCCTGATAATTCCACCCACTTGTGTAGATATGACGACAGGCGCTCCACAAACTGCTTTGGCGTCTCGTCTGACTTAGGCCGGCATTCACGGAAGCGTTTACGGTAGCCCTTCTCTGTAAAGTTGTAGCATAGGGCCTCTTTCAAGACGTCGTAGTCTTTAGCGTCATCGTCCGACAATCTGGTGTAGACGTCGAGTGCTTGCCCCGTCAGAAGTGCACTTAGTCGAATCGCCCAGTCTTGAAGTTGCCAGTTAGAGCTTATGGCAAACCTTTCAAATCTCGCAAAATAACTGTCGATCTGGTCCTTCCCGTCGACAAACGCTGGCAATTTTGGAGCTTTGTTGTCACTGATAACTTGTGGCGCATGCTGATTGTTTTGGATACGCGCCAACTCTGGCTGGTACTGAAATCGTCTCTCTTCCATCTCTCTTTCTTCTCGGCGTCGCTGCTCTCCTGATTCTCTGTCTTCTCGGCGACGCTGTTCTTCTATTTCTCTTCCTTCTCGACGACGTTGCTCTTCTTTTTCTTGCCGTCGCTCTTCTAATTCTAGATGCTTCTGTTCTAACTCTATTTCTTCTCATGGCGAACAATGCAGTGATGCTCCGAAGTGATATAATTGCAAGGGAGATCATCCTGCATCGTCAAAGTCTTGCCCTGCTTGGATCAGGGAGACTGAGATTCAAAAAATCAGATCCCGAGAAAGATGCTCCTTCCCAGAGGCGAGAAAACGATACGAGATTCTTAATCCGTGTGATATAAACAAACCTAGTTTTGCAGAAGTGACCTCAACAAACACTTTGCCAAACACGCTGAAATCTCTCTCATCCATGATCTCTGTTGCTGACAAATCTGCCTTAGGATCACTCCTGAATTCTCTGAAAGAATTGACACAAACTCTAGAAAAACGTCTGTTGACTATTGAAGATAAAGACAAAGTTAGTGTTGCCTCTAGTAATCAGCAGAGGTCGAGCCCAAGCGGGCCGACTTTCACTAAGACAATGCCACCTCCTCAGGTGAACGCGCCGACGGCCGCGTCAAAAGCCGTTAAAACACCTCTACACCCTGTTGCGACCCCGGGAAAAGAGAGGACGTCTGGTTCACGACCTCCCTCCTCCTCACCCCATCGAGGTCGAACCCCTTCGGCTGGGGTCGTGCAGCGGTCAACGAGCTCGAAGTCCTCTTCAAGGACTGACAATAGGCCAGGACCGTTGTCTTCAAAAAAAGATATTCTTTCGAATCGTTTCTCCTCCCTGGAGATAGAATCAGTTGACATGGAGGAATCACCTCCACAGGGATCAGCTGCTCCATCTTCAACTAAAAACTAGTCTGTTGTGGTTGGGGAAAAATTTGAAAGTGTACATGTAAGGTTGCTTGGACTGAAACATGTTACTTTTCTTTCTTTCTATTATGACCTTTTTAATGCAGTGGAACATTAGAGGCCTTAAAGCCAACTACGAACAGTTGCTCCTGCTTACTAAGAACCGACCAAGTGTAATTTGTCTACAGGAAACTCTTCTGAGTCCTGATAAAACAATTCAGTTATCTGGATACTCTTGCTTGCAATCCAATGTTTCTCGTGGGAACGCTTTATGTGTTCGTTCAGACATTTTATTTAGCCCAGTTACATTGACCACACCCCTGGAGGCGATTGCTGCTCGAGTATCTTTCCAAAAAACTGTTACAGTCTGCTCTTTATATTTATCCCCTTCCAAAACCATTTGCAAAGCTGATTTAATAAACTTGATAGACCAACTCTTTTCTCCCTTCGTGATTGTTGGGGATCTGAACGGTCATTCCCCCAGATGGGGAAGTGACCATCAGAATCCCCAAGGCAAAATTTTGGAGAATGTTGTCGATGACCTCAACCTTTGTATTTTAAATTCAGGTTCCCCTACGTATTGTAACCATTTAGGAACATTTTCTAAGTTAGACCTGGCCATCTGTGACCCTTCTCTTTTTTTGGACCTGGATTGGAAACCTCATTCGGATCTCTGTGGGAGTGATCATTTTCCAATTTTTCTAAAGTTTTTAGAAGATCAAACTGAGGAGCCCCAACGGCGCTGGAATTTCAAAAAAGCAAATTGGGACCAATTTGGACACTCTGCAGCTTGTCAAATTACCAATGACATTCTCAATTCTGAAGATCCAGCTCTGGAGTTTTCTAATATCCTAATAAAATGTGCTTCCGAAAATATACCCAAAACATCTATTAAAAGCAGTGCCCCGAAGACCCCTTGGTTTGATGAAGAATGCAAGACTCTTCATCACCAAAGGAAACAATCCCAACGAATTTTCTTTCAAAATCCTACAGCTGAAAATAAACTTAATCACCAGAAGCTGCGAGCTAAAACTAGGTATCTCTTTAAACAAAAAAGGCGTCTATCCTGGAAAACCTTCTGTTCCAAACTTCATACCAAAACCTCTCCCAAAACAGTCTGGAAAATAATAAAAAGAATTAAGGGAAAAAACTCCAGAGCTGTGACCCAAGGTCTGAAAAAACGTGGACAGATTATCACTGACAGAAAGCAGGTAGCTGACTTGTTGGCCTCTACTATTCATCACAATTCTTCATCTGCTCATTATTCCCCCAAATTCCAAAACATCAAAGATAAAAAAGAAAGAGAACCCTGCTTTTTTGACTCTGATAATTGTGAACCATATAACCTTCCGTTTTCTATGGAAGAATTGACAGATTCCATCCTGAAATCCAATAATTCTGCTTCTGGTCCTGATGATATTCATTATCAGTTAATTTCGCACCTGCCTAAAGATTCCCTTAAAATTCTCTTGGCTGTGTTTAATCATATCTGGTCTTCTGGTTCGTTTCCCCCATCTTGGCGGGACGCAGTTATTGTTCCAATCCCTAAACCTGGTAAGGATCACTCTGACCCAAACAATTACAGGCCCATTGCCCTTACAAGCTGTTTATGCAAAACTATGGAAAGAATGATCTATGAGCGTTTGATGTGGCAGTTAGAATCCATCAACGCTCTTGATATCTCTCAATGTGGTTTCCGCAAAAAACAGGAGCACTTTAGATCATCTCGTTCGATTAGAGTCGTTCGTCAGAAATGCGTTGGTTAACGGTGAACATGTTGTTTTTGTGTTGTTTGATCTAGAAAAGGCATACGACACGACTTGGAAGTTCGGGATTTTAAAAGATCTAGAACTCCTAGGCTTCTGTGGGAACTTACCCATTTTTATAGAAAATTTTTTAACTGATAGAAAGTTTCAGATCCGACTTGGCTCCACTTTATCAGATTCTTTTGAGCAGGAGATGGGTGTCCCTCAGGGTAGCATTTTATCTCCTCTTTTGTTTAACATTAAGATCAACAACATTGTTCAAAACGTTAAATCTGGCATAGATAAATCCTTGTTTGTTGATGATTTCTCAATCTCAGCGAAGGGTAAAACCTTGGCTGGGGTGGAGCGTCAACTTCAGCTTTGCATAGATAAAATTCAGGGGTGGGTAGAAGAAAACGGCTTCCAATTTTCGCTTTCTAAAACCGAATGCATTCATTTTCATTGCAAACAGAACCAGGTTTTGAACCCTTCTCTACATGTTTATGGACAACCCATCAAAGTTTCTAAACAAGTAAAATTTTTGGGTATTATTTTTGACAGCAAATTTACTTTTCTGCCGCATATTAAATACCTGAGGGAAAGCTGCCAGAAAGGTCTTAACGTTTTGAAAGTTATCAGCCACACAGACTGGGGAGCAGACAAGCAAACTTTGCTCCTGCTCTATCGTTCTCTGGTACGCTCTAAATTGGATTATGGTAGCATCGTATATGGTTCCGCTAGGAAAGGCTATTTAAAAGCCTTGGATCCAATCCATCATCAAGGTCTTCGGATCTGTCTGGGGGCGTTTCGCACTTCACCAAAGGAAAGTCTCTACGCTGAGGCTGGTGAACCTCCCTTAGAGATCCGCAGGCTTCAGCTCGCCATGAATTATTTTCTCAAACTTAAAGCAAACCCTGAAAATTCCGCTTATGATTGTGTTCTAAACCCGTTATTTACACTTAAATACTCCAACAAACCGACAGAAATTCCTCCTTTTGGTATCAGAATACGTCCTCACTTTGACACTGCAGGCATAGATGTTGACTCTGTTAATGATGATCAATTGCTAACTGTACTTCCACCTTGGAACCTCATCAACCCTATTATCAATTTCAGTCTCACATCCTTCAAAAAGACTGAAACTTCCGAAGCTGTTTATAAGCAACTTTATCTCGAACAATGTTCACTATATAAAGGATATGACAAACTTTTTACAGACGGGTCGAAGAAAGGAGACTCAGTTGCTGCTGCGTCGGTCTCAGGAAGACACCTAGACCAGCATTTGCAACAGCGTCTACCTGATTTTTGTTCTGTTTATACAGCTGAGCTCAAGGCAATTCATTTAGCTCTGAAACAGGTTTATCAATCCAAGAGAACCTCGTTTTTAATCCTGTCTGATTCACTGTCAGCACTTCAGGCTCTTTCCACGAGAAAGATATCACACCCTTTTCTGGCAGAGATCCATAACCTCCACACAGAACTTGTTTCTGAGGGTAAAAGGATAGTTTTTATGTGGGTACCTAGTCACATGGGCATCCACGGCAATATTGCAGTGGACAAAGCGGCTAAAGAAGCTCTGCATCTAGATTTCCCTTCAGAGATTTTCCAGTTTGTTCCATACTCTGACCTGCGTTGGATGACTGGAGTTTATTGTAAACGGCTGTGGCAGACTGAATGGTCTAAGCAAATCAATAACAAATTATTTGAAATTCTTCCGGATTTATCTGCTTCTTTGCCTAACTTTGCGTCCACCCGCAAAGAGGAAACTGTTTTGGCTCGCCTTCATATTGGGCATACTTGTGTCACCCATAATTTCCTTTTAAAAGGAGAGGAACCACCATGGTGCTTTGCATGTGACAAAACGTTTTCCGTTCGTCATTTTATGTCTGAATGTGCTGATCTGGTTGATTTAAGGGACAGATATCTTAGTTCAGTACCTTTTAATGAGGTTTTTAAAGTATGCAATGGTCAGAACCTGTTTCAATTTTTACATGATGTTGGTTTGTTTTATCGCCTCTAAATCATGTCGTCTTGTCTTGTATTCTTGTTTGGATTTTATTGAAGAAACTGCTTTTATTTACATCTTTCAAAATATTTAAATGTTAACAGTTTAATCTCATTTTACTTAATTTTTTGTGGTCCTGATTCGGCTCTTGGCAGTCCGCTGGACCCTATAAGCACTGAGTATCTATCTATCTATTTCTTCTCGGCGACGCTGCAGTTCAATCTGAGACTTGACGTACTCCGTCAGCTGCTTGCCTTTTAGATTCAGTTCAAGTCCTTTCTGCCAGAAGTCAGCCATCTTGATGCTTTTTTGGAAAGTTCTCGACTGTTCTGTACCTTTCTAGAATGTTCTAGAACCGCACGCTTTCTGCAGTAGCGCTGATGCTTGTCACTAGTCGCCTTCGCTGACGCAGGCCCCGCTGTCCTCGTCGTATGCGACGCTGCACCACGCTGATGTTGATGTATACGCTCCTGTGCTGAAGTAGACGCGACGTCCGCTCGTCGCTCTCTCTAATACTGGCGATGTAGCTCCGAGACTGTCCCTCGACGTAGTCTTGCGGCAGCCACGTAGTCCCGATCTGTTGTTCGCTCACGAAGCAACTCTTCAGCGACTACACGCCCTTGCAATCAACCCGAATCTATCGGGGATGTATTCCCAGTATGTTGGCCCCTCCCGACGCAACTCGTTGGCGACTATCCTCGATGACTGCCTCTCGTAACGTTGACTCGCTTGTTGTAGCCGTTGAGCCCTTGGCTATGGCGTGAATCGGCGACTTGGCCCCCAAAATGTTACACTCGATTGATGTTGGTGTTTTTCTATCAGTAGTTGATTCAGCCCCAATGCTTGAATTTCTCCTGATAGGTGTAAACTCGGATTCGTTTATCCACGCAACCCGTTCAATCAGCATGCAAGTCACAGAGTCGACGTATGAAGTTTTCCACTTTTATTCAGCACACATCAACAACTGCATGCCCCCACGGGCTCGGCTCGGCTCCGCGCGCCGGGGGTGGACCCCATGCCTCTCTCTGGCTGGGTGACAAAGTTGCCTACCCCTTTTCCTTCTCTTTTGTCTTGTTTCTGTCTTATTGGTCCTTTCACCTATATTCTCTTCACCCGTAAATTCTCCCACTAAAATGCAGTTTTGACTTCCTCTCTTCTGCCTTACCGGACTTTTCCTGTCTTCTTTTTTCCCAATCATTTCTTCTTTTCCTACCCTCCTTTTTCTCTGTGGCCTTCTCTTGGCCCCCTGCGTTTGCCGTGCAGGGCAACCCGTGTCGGGGGAGAACGGGATCCTGGAGGTTGAGGTTACAGAGGGACTGTGGTCCCTCACACTAACACCCCTTTTTGGCCCGGACTTCTCCTAGACGGGAGGCTGGCGTGGCCCGCGTCAGTCAAGCGGCTTGTCGTGTAATGCCCTAGCTCTGCTAGAAGGCTGCGGCTCATGGGTCAAACTTGAACAAGACCGTAGTGGCAGTGCGGGATTGTCTGGGTGTATATCCCCCCTGTAGCCCTGGTGCGCACCCTTGCTGGATTTTCCGCTAGGACGCATCCTCTTGTTGGACTCCGTGGTGGGTGGGGAGCAGGGGAGATGAATAACCAAATTAATAACATGGCATCAACAAACAAAAAATGACTACTCGATGACGAATCGGACAGGGACACGGACAGTGATATGGACGTAAGGAAAAAAGCTTGTGCATCTGGGGTGGATGGGGCCTGGCCTCGTTTTTTGATTGTGGAGGGGGCGGATCCGGCTATGCCACTAGGCAAGCTGTCTCCGTTTGCCATCCATAAAGGTTTCCAATCCGTCTGCACGGTGGGTTTCAAAGATGTCAAAAAACTTCGATCTGGGGCCTATCTGGTGGAGTGCTCAACCAAAAGGGCATCGGATTGTCTGTTAAAGGGGAATTTGACCGTCTTTGTTGACAGACAAATCAAAGTTACTGTGCATGGACGGTTGAATTCCTCCAAGGGAGTCATCCGATGTCAAGACTTGATCAATATGTCGGAATTGGAAATTCGTGATGAACTCTCCAGCCAGGGGGTCACAGCGGTACAGCGGGTCTTTGTCACCAAAGGACCCAAGCGTATCCCCACCAATACACTTTTTGTGACCTTTGCCATGGTCAAGTTGCCGGAGTCACTCAAGGTGGGATACCTTCGGGTGAAGGTGACACCGTTCATTCCATCATTGTTGCGTTGCTTCCGCTGCCAAAAGTTTGGCCATGGTAGCGGGACATGTAAAAACAAAGAAATTTGCCGTGAATGTGCCAAGGATAAACACGAAAACGCATGCAAAGATCCTATTTACTGCGTGAATTGCGCGGGGCAGCATGCTTCCAGCTCCAAAGATTGCCCTCAGTGGCAGTTGGAGCTGGAGATCCAAAAGGTGAGGGCAACTGAGAGATGCTCCTTCGGAGACGCAAGAAAAAAGGTCATGGAAAGGAGTCCGGGTATTCGAGAGCGTTCCTTTGCGTCTGTGGTGTGTTCCACACCCCATGTGGAACCTAGTTCACACCCAGCAATGGAACTCACTCTGAATAAAATGACACAGGCTTTGGACGCACTGTGCAGGCGGATGGACAATCTAGAGAAAATGCTCACGTTGTTTGGTCATAGGGGGGGTTCTCCTGCCCCATCAGCTACACTGGAGAACGTGCCGACGGTCACGTCCAAAACCGTCACCCACAACACGCAGACGGCGGTGTCTAAAGCCGTCACACCTGCCGCGAGGGAGGCCATGCCTCAAGCCGCCCCAACTTTGGCGGCAGGTTTCAGTGACCGGGTGGTTGCAGAGGCAGCTCGGATCTTATTGGCTCAGCCAGGGAGCGTCGGGGGAGGAGAGGGAAAAGTTGAGAAGGGTAAGAGGAAAAAAGAAGACCCAAGAACCAGTGCTGGGGAGAAAGGGAGGAAGCCTGCTGGTAGTTTGGGATCCGGGAGTTCCAAGAAAACTCAAAAGCCTGGACCCCTTTCTTCCAAGCACCATCAACCTCTCGAGACGAAGAACCATTTCGGGGAGTTGATGGACCATGAGGAGATGGATGAGGGTCAGAAAACTCAAGAGAAATAATTGTCCTCTCAGAGATTGAAATATTTAGTTTTCTTTTACTTCATTTTTATGGCCATTTTACAATGGAACATCCGAGGAATAAGCAGATGTCAACACCACTTCAACTCAGCTGTGACAGATGCCTTGACAAGCACCGACCAAAGAAAAAGCCGTGGATCACACCTGAACTTTTGGATTTGTGTGATAAACGAAGAGAGATTAAAAAAAAAAAAGAAAAAAAGAAAAAGAACACCTCACAGGGAGCTGATGTCTACCAAAAAATCAACGACATCCGAAAAGGCATGCGCAAAGGAGAACTGGATAGAAGATCAATGCCAGGAAATAGAGAACAGTCTGAACAAGAACAACAGCAAGAAGGCCTACCAGACTGTGAAGCGGCTGACAAGTGTTAAACAGCCCAAAGTCTCCACGATCAAACGCAAATCTGGCATATGCCTTACAGAAGAACAAGAAGTCTTGGACAGATGGACAGAGTACTGCTCTGATCTTTACAACCATACACCAAATGGAGACCCATCAATTCTAGCATGTCCCGAGAACAGAGAAGAAGAAATCCTCCCAATTCTCCGGGAAGAAGTTGAGGCAGCAGTGCAATCGCTGAAGAAAGGGAAGTCAGCAGGAGTGGACAACATACCCGCGGAACTGCTTCAAACAGGAGGAGAAGCGATGATTGGTTACCATTTGCCCTCACCATTAACTGTAACAAGATCTGGCAGAGTGGGGAGTGGCCTACACCATGGACCCAGTCGCTTGTCATCACTCTTCCCAAAAAAGGTAACCTTCAGGAGTGTGAAAATTACCGCACCATCAGCCTCATCAGCCATCCCAGCAAGGTCCTCCTGAAAATAATACTCAACAGGTTGAAACCCCAAGCTGAACAAATCATAGCTGAAGAACAAGCAGGATTTAGTGGCAGGGCGAAGTACCACTGGACAGATTTTCAACCTCAGAATAATCTGTGAGAAATACCTACAGCACCATCAACATCTAGATCATGTGTTCATAGACTTCAAGAAGGCGTTTGACCAAGTCTGGCATGCAGCTCTATGGGCAAAAATGAAAGTGTACAACATCAGCCCTAAAATTATTGAAGTCATCAAAAGCCTCTATGACAAGGCTACCAGTGCAGTCCTCCATAACAGCGCCATCGGGAACTGGTTCAGAACAACAAACGGTGTGCGTCAATGATGCCTACTCTCTCCAACACACTTCAGCATCTTCCTAGAGCGCATCATGTCAGATGCCCTTGCAGATCACGAAGGCACAGTCAGCATAGGGGGTAGAGTAATCTCCAATCTTCGTTTTGCGGATGACTTTGATGGGTTGGCTGGAGAGGAACAAGAACTTGAACAGCTGGTACAGAGGCTTGACACCTCCTCCAGAGCTTATGGAATGGAAATAAGTGCAGAGAAGACCAAAATGATGACCAACAACACCAATGGCATCAACACGGACATCAAAGTCCAAGGCCAATCCCTCAACACAGTGCATAGTTTCAAATATTTAGGAGCCATTGTATCAGACAATGGGTCCCAACAGGAAGTCCTCTCCAGGATCGCACAAACAACTGCTGCCCTGACAGCAAACTTGTTTTTTCCAACCTAGTTCCAGTCATTCGCCGAAAAAAGCAATCACCGAAGTCGAACGAAGCTCTCCGAGTCGAGCGAAGCTATCAGATGTTTTACGAACGAATGCTTGCAGGACTACGTGAAACATCCTTGTATAAAAAGGCCGCTGTTGGGCTCCCCGGACACATAAGGGATCTAAAAGCAACAGCGGCCTTTTTATACAAGGATGTTTCACGTAGTCCTGCAAGCATTCGTTCGTAAAACATCTGATAGCTTCGCTCGACTCGGAGAGCTTCGTTCGACTTCGGTGATTGCTTTTTTCGGCGAATGACTGGAACTAGGTTGGAAAAAACAAGTTTGCGTCCCGTCACCTTGGCTTCATTACAGACTTCGCTTTCACCCACTCGTCCTTTGAAGTTGGTCAACTTAGCCTGTCCGTTCCACAGCAGAACATTCACTTCATATGCATATATCGCACCTTTCCAAGCAAGAAAAATAAATTAACTGATGCAATTTTCCACCAAGAATTTCCAGTCCTGCTTAATAATAATAATAATAATACCGGATGCTAATACGCGCTTTACTTCGAATGATTTCAAACTCAAAGCGCGGCGACCTATACCAACATACACGCTCACGTGCAACAAATATATTACAGACACACAACAAGGACAACAGTATACAAGGCATACACGTGGTGTAAAGGCAGGGAGATCGCTATTAGGAAACTGAAAGTTAAATAGTTTTGTATTTTTGAAAGATTAATTTGACTGCATCCAATATTATTTTGAAGGGAGGGAGGAAACCGGAGTGCCCGGAGAAAACCCTCGGTGACCTCAATAGTCTCGTACCTAAGTCACATACGTTCGCCCCTTGCGGGAATCGAACCCGCGACCTTCGGCATAGGAAACCGGCGACTTATCCACTGCGCCACGAGGCCACCCTCGTGAAACAAAAAGCATAATAATTTTTTTCTTTGGGTGTATTTCAATTCATTTCATTGTCTAGGGTACATTAGTTTCATGAACATCAAGCATTAGAGGTAGCAAGTGTGTTTTACTTGATAGCTACTGCAAGAACTGGGGTGATTTTTAGCTTTATTTGATAATCTAGTCTTTTACCAATTTTGTTTCTAAAAGGTACTCGTACTGATCATGTTTGCATCACTAAGTTATTTTTTATGCTTGTTCTATTAATTTAATTTATTTTTTAAAAATAATTCTTTTGTTTTTCATTTTGTCTTCTTCTTCTTAATTTACCTGAAAATTTGTGTGTATGTGTACACGTTTAGTTTATAATTTTACTCTTTTCTGTAGATACATTTCATGTATACGTGTGTGTGCCAAGTGTGTGCATTCTTAGTTTTTTAGTGCTGCATATTTATATTAGTTAAGATTTACTTTTTTTTCCACAAGTTTCTCAAATTGACTATTTTTTGTCTTTGTGTGTGTGTGTGTGTGTGTGTGTGTGTGAGAGAGAGAGAGAGAGAGAGAGAGAGAGAGAGAGAGTATTTAGTATTTTATTGTAGGTTTGCATTCCCTTTGGTTTTCTTCCAGATTGTACTTTGCAGTGTTTAGTGTTTTATTGTAGATTTGCTTTCCCTTTGGTTTGCTTCTAGATTGTTCTTTGCAGCGTTTTCATTCAGTTTCAAATTGTCCAGTGGAGTTAAAGCATCACTGTCGCCAGAGCTTTTGTTTTCCAGAAAGTGTTCATGAGCACCACTGCGTCGATGGAAACGGACAGATGTTTGGTTGACGTCACCTCATTGAAGCTCTTTCCTCCTGAGTTGTATTTGTAAAACTTCTCCACCATGTCACTGGTCACAAGCCTGGGACCCACCCCCACAATCTTGTATGCCTCCTCCGAGTCAGGGTCGAAGGAGTACAGTCCCCTGTACTGGCACCCGTGGTCTCGGAACATGATCAGGAAGTGCTTGGCTGTGGACCGTGCAATCTCCTCGAGGACTTTGTTTTTGAGGTCGTTGTTGACGATGCCGGCCAGGCAGCAGTAGCTGAGGGCGTTGATGATGATGTGGCGATTGGACTTCTGGCTAGGCTTGACAAACAGCTTTGGTCCTTTTTGTTTCAAGAGAGCGCTACAAGACTTGCTTGAAAAAGGATTGGCTTTAAGACGTGGTTCTGGGGATGGAGGTCGGCGACCACCTTGGCCCGGGGATGGAGGTCGGCGATAAGTTGTGGCCCCTTGATTTCCATTATGGGTCAGCTGACTGGTGGAGACTGCTTTGCGGATGTTGCCTCTACTGTTGGGGTTTAAGCGGAAAGGGGAGAGGGTGTCAGTGCTAGGGGGACTTTTGACAGACAGGTCCTCCTGAGAGCTGTGCAGGGCGACCACACCCCGGGTTGCGCCTCCGTCTTCACAGTCCTGCCCCGGAGGCCGCGCCTTGGCGAACATGGACTTGGGCCTGGGCTGGCTGTGGGCGGAGCGATCGCGCCGCGTCACCGGAGGGGGTGGAGCGGGACTCCGTTCTTCGTTCTGCTCCATCTTCTTCTGTAAGTACTGTTGGAAGATGGCTTCCTTCCGCGCCTTGTCTTCTTCCTTCTTCCTTGCCTGCTCTTCCTCCTTTTGCCTGCGAAGGGGAAGACAGATTTTGTGTTCCAGTTTGCGTTGTATGTCCATTTCTTTCTCTATCCGCTTCCTTTCCTGCTCCTCTTTCCTCCTCTGCTGCTGCTGGATCAGCCGGTCCTTCTTCTTCTGCATCTCTACGTCCTTCTGAGGTGAACCAGTGACGTCCGTTTCCTGTCCCACAACGTAAGTCACGGCTGAAGCGCTGTCATCAGACGCTAAGGAATGGTGCGACCCTGAGTGGCTGCTTCCCATCTCTCCGGCCCCAGTACCTGCCAGTCCTCCAACAGGGCCTCCTAACGCCGCAGCCACTTCCACTAAGCCACCGTGCAGGGGCGGGACCCTCTCGTCCTTGTCCAAGTCTTTCCTCACAAAGCTACTACCGTCCCTCTCCTTGCCCAGTTTAGGTCTTGGCTTGCGAGGCGTGACGTCGTTACCGAAAGACACAAAGAATCCTCCGTTCCCTGATGACGAGTCTTCTTCAGTTTCACCACCACCACCACCACCACCACCACCATCTTGCTGGGAGGAGGCTGCAGAAGAGGGCGGGGAGGGTTGGGAAGGGGGAACAAGGGAAGGGGAGGAGAAAGGGTCAGCCAGTGTGGCATGCTGGGAATGGGAGGTGGCCCTCACCACTGGGCCAACAACGTTTCTCTTCTGGCTGGGCACTGAGGGTGGTGGTGGTTGCTGCTGTTGTTGCTGATATTGTTGTTGTTGTTGTTGTTGTAACAGTTGTTGGGAAAGAAGATGCTGTTGTTGTTGTTGTTGTAGCTGGGATAACTGTTGCTGCGTTGTTGCTCCTGACAATGGCTGTTCCGCTTCAGCCATCCCTTGCGGAAGTAATGAATCTGACTGGGACCCTGACCGTGCTCGGCTCTGGGCGGGGAGGGGAGACTTGGACGCTTTGAACTGCTCCTGCTGCTGCAGGGTCAGGCGTTTGATCTCCCCTTGCAGCTCCGTCAGACTGACATTGAGTTTGTGCAGGGACTGGTCATAGTCTTCGTGTTCTCCGCTGCCTGAGGATGACCGGCGGACAGGGCTGAGGGTGGGCCTGGGCGACTACTGCAACACACTGTCAGGAACATACATAGTTTTAGGAGACATTAACTTTCACTTTGACCAACCCCAGCAACCTTCCACCGCAAAGATGATTGAACTTTTAGATCAGTTTAGTCTTTCTCAGTCAGTCACAGAACCCACCCACAGCCGTGGTCACATCATAGATTGGGTTATGCATAGGCCTCAGGATAATGTTGTTAGATCAACTTCAGTCACCCAGGAATTAACATCTGACCATTTCTGCGTCATGTGCGAACTAAGCGTCGCAGCACCCCCCCCCTCCTCCCCCCATGTTCAGGAAGGCTCGCAGCCTGCGCACCATGGATAGGGATGCTTTCAAGCAAGACCTTACCGCTAAAGTGACCCCAGAACTGTGCCCCACTGTGGATCAGCTGAATAGTACTTCAGGCGGTGCTTGATCGGCACGCTCCCGTGGCCCAGAAAAAGGTCAAGGCAACTCGCTCAGCACCCTGGTACGGGTCTATTACGGACGAGCTCTCTGAGGCGAAGAAACACCGACGCAAAGCTGAGAAAAAATGGCTCAAATCGGGCCTAGAAGTCAGCAAGCAGATTTTCACCGCTGCAAAAAACCTGTCACTAAAATAGTCCAGACTGCCAAAACCCGGTACTTTAGCGACAGAATTAGCAGCAGTGAAACTTGTAAACAGTTGTTTGACATTTGCAATCAGCTAAGGGGTAAGAGCAATGCAACATCACTCCCATCCACACATCCAGCATGTCAGCTCCCAGATATATTTTGTAATTATTTCACACAGAAAGTGGCTGACATAAGGGCCGCTCTTGATAGCCATGAGATCCCACTCACTAACCCATTCTCACCTTCCCTCACCACCGCAAAGATGGAAGTTTTTCAAACAATAACAGAGCAAGAGGTCAAAAAAGTCATCTTAAGCTCAAAACCAACATCTTGCTCTCTCGACCCCATTCCTACCCCCATGTTGATAGAGAATCTTGACCCTCTACTCCCGACCATTACCCACATTATCAACGAGAGTCTGTCCTCTGGTGTTGTTCCGTCTGTGCTCAAAGCGGCTGTCATCAAACCCCTCCTTAAAAAGCCAAGTTTAGACAAAAATAATCTAAAGAACTATAGACCTGTTTCAAACCTCTCCTTCCTGTCCAAAGTCATAGAAAAAATGGTTCTCAAACAACTGTTTGCCTACCTATTTGATAACGCTTTACTTTGCCCCAACCAGTCTGCCTACCGACCATTCCACAGCACTGAGACAGCCCTCCTAAAGGTAACCAATGATCTGTTGCTTGCCTTAGATAATGGCAACGTCTCCGTTCTCACCTTATTAGACCTCTCAGCCGCCTTTGACACAGTCGACCATCACATTCTCCTTAACACTCTTCAACACTATTTTGGATTCTCTGGCTCGGTCCTGGCTTGGTTCCACTCATATCTTTCTGACAGATCACAAGCAGTCACTGTCGATGGCTGTTTCTCCAGCACAGCAGACTTGGTGTGCGGCGTGCCTCAGGGTTCCGTTTTAGGGCCGGTGTTATTCACTCTGTACACCAAGCCACTGCTTCTCCTGCTTAGAAAGCATGCTGTTGAGAGTCAGTCATTTGCAGACGACACACAACTGTATAAATCCACCGCCCACTCTCTCATTAATTCCACTGTTCAGACTTTGGAGAACTGCATCACAGACATTAAGTCATGGATGACACTCAACAAGCTTAAGCTTAATGACGATAAAACCGAAGCCCTCCTCATTCACAAGCACAACACCTCCTCCTCACTCTCGCCTCTCCCAACATCGCTTACAGTAGGGACAACAAACACTCAGTTCTCATCCTCAGCAAGAAATCTCGGCTACATTCTCTCCGATGACCTGTCCCTCAACAACCACATCTCCAACGTCTGTCGCTCTGCATACACGGCCATACGCCAAATCAGCTCCTTTCGCCACTATCTTACAGTCCCGGCCACCAAAACCCTAGTCTGCGCTCTCGTCCTTTCTCGTCTTGACTATTGCAACTCTCTCCTTGTTGGCTCCCCGAAACACATCATTGACAAACTACAAAAGGTTCAAAACTCAGCAGCTAGACTAGTATTCCGAGCTAAGAAACGTGATCACATCACACCTCTACTACATTCCCTTCACTGGCTTCCTGTGCAAGCACGCATAGAGTACAAACTCTCTGTTCTTTGTCACAACTTCTTCACAGATTCTTGTCCTTCCTACCTTGCTGATCTACTGTCTGTCTACTCCCCTTCACGCACTTTAAGATCTTCTGCTGACACTCGCACACTCAAGGTTCCCGTCACCCGCACTAAGACATACGGCCAACGTGCATTCGCCTACTCCGCACCTAAGCAGTGGAATTCCCTTCCCTCCCATATCCGCAACATACATCAACACAAGCATTCAAAAAGGCCCTCAAAACCCACCTCTTCAAACTGCATTATTCGGATTGATTTGTATCCCGCTGCCATTCTCTCATCTCTTGTCTATGTCTGATCCGTAAGTGTATACACGGCTGTTAATATTTATACTGTTTTCCTTCCTGGGCCTAACCGGGCATATAAATAGCTGTAAATAGGTTTTTGCTATTCTATTTTCTGTCTTTTTTGTCATTTGTGGACATAGTTGTAAATAGTATATCTTTGTCTTTTTTGTAATTTATGTACATAACTGTAAATAGTCTGTACCTTTACTGTCCCGTCTTTTGGTGTATTGTAGCAAAAGTAATGTTTCATCGAGTGCATGTATTTATATGTTATGACTATGTAAAGCGTGGTGAGTCTGGTCATAGGCTGGAGTACCCGCTATATAAAAATCCGTTATTATTATTATTATTATTATAACGTTTATAAATTTGGTGTAATATCATCTAATGTCTAACCCATTTGTGTGTGGATGTGTGTGTGTGGGTGTGTGTGTTTGTGGGTAGGTGTTTTATTTATTTATGTTGAAGTGCAATAAGGACATGTAGTGTGATATGTATTTTAAGTTTTACAATGTGTCGGAAATGTTCTTGTTAATATGTACATAAGCGTGAGTACACGTACATGTTTACATGTGTATAGTACTGTTACATTTTATTACCTTTTGCTGACAGCAAATCCATGTTTGAATTTCTCCTTGGAGATAATAAAGTTTTCTGAATCTGAATCTGAATCTCTAATCAGAAATTTATCTAGATCACCCGCGGGATACCTTTGGTAATGAACGAGCGGATGGTGTGAATGTTTGCGCGTAAGGTGGAGGGACGGGGGGGGGGGGGAGGGGAGGGAGGTGCGTGGGTATGTACGTGCGAGGGTGGCTAGCTGGGATTTAGTTGCTGAGGTGGAGGATATGGGTGGGATGCCAGGGGCGGATTTTGCCATTGTTGAGGGGGTGTGCACTCTTCCCTGAAACCACTAATGCGAAGTGGCGAAGCCACAAGCGCGAGCCTGCAAAACAGGCCAGTGAACTATGGGGGTCCGAGGGCGCCCCGGAAAAATGTGAAAATAATGGTTAAAATCTGTGCAAGCTGGTGCATTCTGGGTATTATTTTGAGGACTGAAAACAGTATTGTTTTGTGCTAAAAGTCCTCTTTTAGCCCCTACCCCTACGCACACACACTCCTTGGCAAACTCTGATGATAAAAATTTACAATAGCAGAACATCTTGCATAAAGGTTTATAAAAAGACAGGTAAGGTTACTGCAATTAAAACAAGAAATGGCCACTCACATCAGTTTTATTCAAAACTGACTTACACGTAATGCATGTAGATCTACAAGAAATACCTGTAGATCTAAATCTGATGAATTAAAAAAAAAATATTGTAAAAAAACTAATTTGGGGTGAGAATTAGTATAGTTTTTTTTTTTTTTTTTATCTCTTCTTTCTTCTCCTTTTCTTACCCCCCCCCCCCTTTTTTTTTTTTTTTTTTTTTTCGATTGCTAGGGGGATGGGGGAGGAGGGTGTTCTGTCGCCCATGCCAGCCAGATTTGGTGAGGCTCGGGCTCATCTTCTTCTTGCTGATGCTCTCGGTGGATGGTTTGTTTGTTTGTATGTAGATTATAGTCACACGACACTTTCGCACTGGACCGATTTATACTGACACCAGCGGGCCAGTTGTTGGTAAAGGGGAAAATAATATGATCACACGTTGACCAATCCGGGATTCGAACCAGCGACCTTTCGGTTATGGGTCCGGGCGAGTGATTACGTTGTGCTGAGTAGCCTACATTGTGCTGAGTAGCCTACACTGTGCCGCGCTATTCGTGACAATAGTATGGGTGGTGATGCTGATGGTGATGATGGTTTAGATACAAAACGTTATGTTGGACGATGATCTTAAATTGTTCTTATCATTTTTAAATCAGTCATCGTAAAAAAAAAAAAAAAAAAAAACTCTCCTTTGAAAAAAATGTTATTAGTTTTGTCCTTGATTTGGAGACATTATTGGTAGTATAGTTCTTATTGGGAAAATCTAATATGCTTTATAGCATCCGTATCTATTTTAGTAGATGTTACTTTTTAACCTGGTTTTATTTTATTTTTCTCATGGGTGTATCACTTGTATTTTAACAATGAATTATTTTAATATTGAAATGTGCTACGGTGACATGTTACTTTTTCTTTTTTTAATCATTGTTTACATCATCAAATGCGAGTGACCTTTCAAACAACAACAAAAAACATTGGTTGTAACTGTGGTAAGTCTTAGTTACTCCAGTTAGTAATCGCCCTGCGTACTTGGCGTGTGTGCGTGTGTTTAGGTGTGTGTCCATGACTGCATGAGTGGGTGTGTGCTTGAGTGGTTTGTTTTGGGTTTATTAAACGATGATATGTGGAAAACTACAAATGTTATGTGTACATTCAAACACCTAAAATGTGTATGTATTTTGGAGCTGTATGGTTTTATGAATAAGTATGCTATTTTATATCTGAAAGCTACAGCGCTTATCAGGTAACGTTTAGGCTTTGAGTAGCGATGTCTTAGTTGCGTATGAAGTTATTTTGGGTGATTTGGCTGTCAGTCTGTAAATAACAAAACAATCCGACCGGAGAGCAGAGCACACGTACTCGTGCACTCACTCACACACTCTCTCTCTCTCTCTCAATCTCTCTCTCACCTCTTTCTTTCGACTCTTTTTTTTCTTTTTACCCCTCCTCCTTCACTTTACATCTCATTTCTAATCTTCTCGTTATCTGTTACCTCCCGTTACATCCCCCTTTTTATTACCTCTACTCAATCTTTCAAACATAACTACTTCCCTCCCTCTTCCCCCCCCCCCTCTATCTCTCTTCTTCTTCTCTCCCTCTTTCTCTCTTTCTCTTAGTGCCTGCCCGGAAATTGTTATGATTATTAGATTTTGTTTTGTGGTGTAAATTTTATAAATGTGTGTGTGTGTCTGTGTGTGTGTGTGTTTTGCAGAAGGCGGTTATCAGTGAAAAAATTATCTTCTTTTCTTGTTTTGTACGTTTTCTTTTTGATTAGGTGTAAATTTTTGACTTTGTAAACGCCTAGGGCTTTGTTTAGATTAGGCGTCAATAGCCATAATAATAATAATAATAATAATAATAATAATAATAATAATAATAATAATAATTAATACCTGTATATATATATTATATATATATATATATATATATATATATATATATATATATATATATATATATATATATATTTGAATTTACAAAGAGCTATATAAAGCTGACACTGTGTAGGCTACATGGCGTGAAAGATGAGTTGAATGCTTGTATGTGCGTATTAATGTGCTTGTAATGTTATTTTATAGAGATAACTGTGTTGTCATATCCTGCTTTTAGCGTTTAGTGTAAATAGGCGCAAGCCTCCTGCACTTTAAATGGAATAAAAGAACAACAACAAAGTTTAGGGTAACCTTTTTTTTTTTTCTGCCGATACTAACAGAGTAAAACCATAATTTACGTTTTATTAGGTGCCTAATAAAATAAGCATTGCTACATATTTAAACTCGAGAGAGAGAGAGAGAGAGAGAGAGAGAGAGAGAGAGAGAGAGTCACAAAAACTAATGTTACTGGGTGATCACTACTTGTGAAGGACTTCCTTGACTTTCATGACTTACCACAGAACGTGGTTTTATTTCAATTAAAAAAAAAAAAAAAAAACTAAGGTACACCATTTCTTTCCATCACTTCAAAAACACATAACACGTTTTTCCAAGTTCGATTCTTTTATTATATTTATTTTCTCGAAAAGATATAATCGGAGTGATATTTTGACGATACTTCCCGTCGTGGTTACCGAATTAAAGTTCATTTCACTTGAATATTTAACTTATCTGTGATTAAAGTCCTCGTTGCTGTTGTTGACAAATGAAGAACAGGATTAAAGCTGAGTTGGAGGAAAAGTTAATCGGAGATGGAACTTGACGCCGATGTCGCTGTTAGATCTGGTTTGCTGACAGTTCCCCCCCCCCCCCCCCCCCCCCCCCCCGTTCATTTCCTCCCCGGTCATTTTCTCCTATCCCGTCAATTTCCCTCCTGGTCAATTCCCCCCAAGGAAACTTACTCCATGGTTATTTCTCTCCCTCCCCCCCCCCCCTCCCCGTTATCAATTTCATCCCCATAGTCACTTCCCCCCCCCCTTTTTTTTTTTACTCCCTGGTTATTTCCCCCATTCTCAACTTCATCCCCATAGTCACTTCCCCCCAGTTTTTTCACTACCCGGTTATTTTCCCCTGTTACCAATTTCATCATCAAAGTCACTTTCCCCCATTTTTTTACTGCCCAGTTATTCCTCACTCTCATTCCCATCTCAATCAAAATATTGTTGTGTTGACGAGATTTTTTTTTTGTAATCACTGAAAATAACTGAAAATGAACATAGCTCACTGTACTCACTATTTCTTTCTCCAATTTCTCATTTCTATTCACATTTTCAAAAGTCATTGCTTCAAAATCGCAACAATATGGCAGAGATGACACACATTGGTAAATTCATGACATCGACAAAAGGCAAGACAATGATTGCGGACATAAGTAATTGCATCTACCACTATCAGAAGCCATTAGAAGGAAACAAACAACGTTTCAAATGTGAGTTCCACCATGACACAAAATGCAGGGCAGCAGTGCACGTGATGGTAAGTGTTACTTATTGTATTAATAATAATAATAATACCGGATGCTAATACGCGCTTTCCATCGAATGATATCAAACTCAAAGCGCGGCGACCTATACCAACATACACGCTCACGAGGATGAAATTACGACAGGGGGGAATTTTGTGGGGAGGAAAAGTCCTGGGGGCACATAATACCGAAATTGCGACAGGGGGGAAAACTAGTGGGGCCGGGTAGCTCAGTTGGTAAGAGCGTCTTGCTAGTAACCGAAAGGTCGCTGGTTCGAATCCCGGATTGGTCAACGTGTGTTCATATTATTTTCCCCTTTACCAACAAC
Organism: Oncomelania hupensis; assembly: GCA_036898135.1. Lineage (NCBI taxonomy): Eukaryota > Metazoa > Mollusca > Gastropoda > Littorinimorpha > Pomatiopsidae > Oncomelania > Oncomelania hupensis. Next base: position 12,908,491 of record CM072521.1, on the reverse strand, counting down.
TGGCCCGCTGGTGTCAGTATAAATCGGTCCAGTGCGAACCTATATGCGAAAGTGTCGTGTGACTATAATCTACAAACAACAAGGGGGGAATTTTTTCGGGAGGATAAGTCCTGGGGGGGGGATAACCCTGGGGATGAAATTGCGACAGGGGGGAATTTACTCGGGAGGATCTATCCCAGGGAGGAAATGATCTGGGGGGAAATGATCGGGGGGAAATGACCGGGGAGGAAATCACTGGGGAGGAAATGACTGGATACCGTTAGATCTAGTGGCTGTCCGTGACCCACCAGTGACATCTGAAGCCATCGTTGACGTACAGTCCCATCGTAGAATCAATCACCCAGACCACGAACATAGACGTCAGAGAAGAGTCCAATGTAGTCTCGTAGATGAGATAGATACGGAAACCGAAAACAAAAACACCTGCCGAACAAAACTAGTCTTAGATATTTGCATGAAAAATATTTCCATACAAACCTAAACTTATCCAGGTCCGGCTCTGCTTGGAAAAACACATTATGATTAATCAACAAATCAGTCCCCTGAAAACGAAATGCATTCAAATGAACAAACTATATTACTCGGGAAAACAAATGCATTCAAATGAACAAACTATCTTACTCCTCTGGAAAACAAATGTATTCAATGAACAAACTATCTCACTTATCAATCTCCTAGGGAAATTATCTTGAATGAAGAAAAATCTAAATATTTACCCTGCGGTGCAAGAATTCGGCTAAGACAAATCAAACGCTGAGGAACAACTGATTTCCTGGCCCAGCCACGTCCGACATCGTTCAGCGGCAAGCTAAACTATTGTTGGCATCCAATTCGTCAAGTTGCCCCGGAGCTTGGGTTATGTCCTCCCTGTCCCATCTAGTTCTTCTCCCAACTGATCTTTCTACTGTTTATTTAACCGATTCTGCCTCGAATCTATTTCACCTAGGCTACCACACTTTTTACCACTGGAATAGCCAATGAGAACATCACAAAGCAAAAAGAAACCATCACCTCAAATATTACATTTATAAAATTAATAGTTTACAATGTCTTTATTTTCCCTAAAATTTTATTATCAGAACTAATCTGTTACGTTGAAAAGCGAACGAAAGTATGTCTGAAACGCGCACGATAGATCTAATCGTTTCGTTTTGTTTCGTTTCATTCGTTTCGTTTTCGCTGTATGATTTGATGATCGGGAATATCGACGGCGTGAGACGACCCGACGACCCCGATCCAGAGTGGAGTCCTGCCTCAACCCAACGCGTCGAAGTTGTGGAGGAGGATCCATTGCCGTTTCCCGGTGGAGACCTTACAGAGCTACTACGGGACAATGTGGTTACTCCGGCTCAGCCCTGCCGACCAGAGATCGTCGGTGCTGTTACTACCAGGGCCCAGGCCAAGAGAGACAAGACGTCTACGCCACTGAAGGTCGCCGACAACTCTAAAGCTGCCATCGTGGACAGAGATAAGCTGATCCAGCTCCAGGAAGCTGATAGCACTTTAAACAAGTACAGGAACCGCCAAGACCACGTGACCAAAGGCAGTGGTACGGTCTATTTTGAGGCGAAGGCCAAGATCCTGTATCGAATCTTCCAGCACCCGAGGGTCAACGGAGGGAAACCACTACGTCAAGTATTGGTACCGTTACCGCTAAGGCGCCAGGTGATGGAAGTAGCGCATGACTCAATCATGGGAGGTCACCTGGGTATCAAGAAGACGTCGGATAGAATCCAGGCGGTGTTCTACTGGCCAGGACTTCATGCGGACGTCAGCCGTTTCTGCCGATCATGTGACATTTGCCAGAAGACCATACCTCGAGGAAGGGTCCCGAAAGTGCCTATGCAGAGGATGCCTTTGATCGACCGACCTTTCAAGAGGGTGGCCTTAGACTTAATCGGCGAAATAAGACCTCCGAGTGAAGAAGGTCATCGGTGGGTACTGACTTTAGTGGACTATGCGACTCGGTACCCAGAAGCAGTGCCTCTGAAGAAGATTGACACTGAAACTGTTGCAGAGGCACTGGTGGACATGTTCAGTAGACTCGGAGTGCCTGAAGAAATTCTGACAGACCTCGGGACGCAGTTCGTCTCTGACTGCATGAAGGAGGTCAACAGACTGCTGAGCATCCGGCATTTGACTACGACACCCTACCATCCGATGTGCAACGAGCTTGTCGAGAAGTTCAATGCCACGCTGAAGTCCACCCTGAAGAAACTGTGCAGCGAGCAGCCCAGACAATGGCATCGCTATATCAACGCCTTACTTTTCGCCTACAGAGAAGTACCGCAGGAGTCCACCGGCTTTTCTCCGTTCGAGCTGCTGTACGGAAGAACCATCCGAGGGCCGATGCACATCCTGAAAGAACTGTGGACGAAGGAAGTGGACAACCCAGAGGTGAAGAACAGCTACCAGTACGTGTTTGAGCTACGGGAGAAGCTGGAGCAGACTCTCGAGATAGCCAGAGAAAACCTGAAGAAGTCCCAGGACTGTGGAAAGCACTACTATGATCGTAGGGCTGTGAACAGGAAGTTTAAACCTGGCAACAAAGTGCTGGTGCTGCTACCTACTGATCATAATAAGTTGCTGATGCAGTGGAAAGGCCCGTACGAAGTGGAGACGTGGTGGGGATCAACGACTATAAGGTGAAGGTCGGCCAGCATTCCAAGATATACCACGCCAACCTCCTTAAGCTGTACGTGGAAAAGCCATCAGAGACTGTACATGCAGCAACAGCAGCTGAGATCGACAATAGCTTTGACAGCGAGGAACTGTTGGAACTGGGAGACTTCCACAGCAAAGAAGGCATCGATGATGTTAAGCTAGGACCAGGCTTGACGGAAGGTCAAAAGTTGGAGCTCAAGGACCTTATGGGCGAATTTCCCCAAAGCTTCAGTGATGTCCCAGGCTCTACGACTTTGGTCGAACATGAAGTCCGCCTCACTTCAAATATCCCTGTTCGATCCAAACCTTTCCCGATCCCTTTCAAGGCCCGTGAATCCTTGAAGAAAGACATCGATGAGATGCTGAAGATGGGCATCATCAGGGAGTCCAGTTCCCCCTACGCGTCCCCTGTCGTGGTCGTGAAGAAGAAGGACGGGAGCAACCGAGTATGCATCGACTACAGGAAGGTTAATAAGATCACCGTCTTCGACCCTGAGCCGATGCCTACCGCAGCAGACCTCTTCCGCCAATTATCGGGGAGTAAAGTCTTCTCAAAGATTGACCTCAGCAAGGGTTATTGGCAAGTCCCCGTGCGTCAACAGAACATACCAAAGACTGCTTTTATAACTCCTGATGGGACGTACGAGTGCCTAAGGATGCCCTTTGGCATGGTCAACAGCGGAGCTACCCTGAAGAGAGGAATGAGGAAGATGCTCAAAGGGATGGACAACGTCGTTTGTTACTGGGACGACCTGCTAGTCCACACCCACGCCTGGGAAGAGCATCTGCAGACCTTGAGGGAGCTGTTCCACCGTCTTCAAGAAGCCAACCTGACCGCGAGACCCAGTAGGGGTATCCTGGGAACCGACAACGTCGACTTCGTCGGACGTTCGATAGAAGAAGGAGACAACGGAGGATGCACTGATTCCAGGGAAGCCCACGAGATCACCGTCTTTGACCCTGGGCCGATGACGACGGTAACGGACGAGGGCGTCGTTTCCTGGCGGACGAAAGAACATTGACTGTGTGAATGAGCTGTGAACATTGACAATATCCAGAGAGATTTAAAGGTGAAAACCACTGACTCTGTGTAGATAAACTGAGCGCAATGACAGTATTCAGAAAGTCTGAAATAAGTTTTAATTAAGACTTTGTTTGTGCATTACGTTTCAACGTTGTTGAAAGAAATTGGGTAAATTTCTTCTTGAGTGGGGGGTTATGTTACGTTGAAACGCGAACGAAAGTATGTCTGAAACGCGCACGATAGATCTAATCGTTTCGTTTTGCAAAGTATTCAATAATGGAGTTTATTTACCTTTGATTTGAGTTTGCATTGTTGTTAGGAGAGGCTTTGTATAACGTTGATAATTTGCGTTAGTCGATATTATTGGAGATTTCTCTGGATCTGCGTGTTTACTCTCGATAGAAATTTCCCGATAGATGTCGAAGTAAGAGAACGTTCCGGGTATGTGTAGAGAGATGTATGACGTAAGTCATGAAGATCTTTAATTCTGATTGGTTGTAATGCGTCATTTCTAGAACGTCCTGTCATCATCTCGAATGAGAAAAAAAATTATAAAATGGATGCCCTGTGTGTGGGTAGAGAAGATTGTTGATAGTGAGTTGGAAAGAAAAAAATTGAGAGTGAAAAGGCGATTGTATGCAGTTGTTGATGTGTGCTGAATAAAAGTGGAAAACTTCATACGTCGACTTTGTGACTTGTATGCTGATTGAGCGGGTTGCGTGAATAAACGAATCTGAGCTACACTCATCAGTACTTAATAATAATAATAATAATAACGGATTTTTATATAGCGGATACTCCAGCCTATGACCGGACTCACCACGCTTTACATAGTCATTACATATAAGTACATGCACTCGATAAAACATCACTTTCACTACAATACACCAAAAGACAGAACAGTAAGGGTACAAATTATTTACACTTATGTACACAAATTACCATTTACAACTATGTACACAAATGACAGAAAAGACAAATAGGATAGCAAAAACATATTCACAGCTATTTATATGCCTGTTAGGCCCAGGAGGAAAAAACCAGTATAAATATGTACAGCCGTGTATACACTTACGGATCAGACCGAGACAAAGAGGAGAGAATGGCAGCGGGATACAGATCATTCTGAATAGTGAAGTTTGAAGAGGTGGGTTTTGAGGGCCTTTTTGAATGCTTGTGTTGATTGTATGTTGCGGATATGGGAGGGAAGGGAGTTCCACTGCTTAGGTGCGGAGTAAGCGAATGCACGTTGGCCGTATGTCTTAGTGCGGGTGACGGGAACCTTGAGTGTGCGAGTGTCAGCAGAAGATCTTAAAGTGCGTGAAGGGGAGTAGACAGACAGTAGATCAGCAAGGTAGGAGGGACAAGAATCTGTGAAGAAGTGACAGAGAACAGAGAGTTTGTACTCTATGCGTGCTTGCACAGGAAGCCAGTGAAGGGAATGTAGTAGAGGTGTGATGTGATCGCGTTTCTTAGCTCGGAATACTAGTCTAGCTGCTGAGTTCTGAACCTTTTGTAGCTTGTCAATGATGTGTTTTGGGGAGCCAGCGAGGAGAGAGTTGCAATAGTCAAGACGAGAAAGGACGAGAGCGCAGACTAGGGTTTTGGTGGCGGTGAGCGTAAGATAGTGGCGAAAGGAGCTGATTTGGCGTATGGCCGTGTATGCAGAGCGACAGATGTTGGAGATGTGGTTGTTGAGGGACAGGTCATCGGAGAGAATGTAGCCGAGATTTCTTGCTGAGGATGAGAACTTAATGTTTGTTGTCCCTACCGTAAGCGATGTTGGGAGAGGCGGGAGTGAGGAGGAGGTGTTGTGCTTGTGAATGAGGAGGGCTTCGGTTTTATCGTCATTAAGCTTAAGCTTGTTGCGTGTCATCCATGACTTAATGTCTGTGATGCAGTTCTCCACAGTCTGAACAGTGGAATTAATGAGAGAGGGGGCTGTGGATTTATAAAGTTGTGTGTCGTCTGCAAATGACTGACTCTCAACAGCATGCTTTCCAAGCAGGAGAAGCAGTGGCTTGGTGTACAGAGTGAATAACACCGGCCCTAAAACGGAACCCTGAGGCACGCCGCACACCAAGTCTGCTGTGCTGGAAAAACAGCCATCGACAGTGACTGCTTGTGATCTGTCGGAAAGATATGAGTGGAACCAAGCCAGGACCGAGCCGGAGATTCCAAAGTAGTGTTGAATAGTGTTAAAGAGAATGTGGTGGTCGACTGTGTCAAAAGCGGCTGAGAGGTCTAGTAGGGTGAGAACGGAGACGTTACCATTATCTAAGGCCAGCAACAGATCGTTGGTTACCTTTAGGAGGGCTGTCTCAGTGCTGTGGAAGGGTCGGTAGGCACACTGGTTGGGGCAAAGTAAAGCGTTATCATATAGGTAGGCAAACAGTTGTTTGAGAACAATTTTTTCTATGACTTTGGACAGGAAGGAGAGGTTTGAAACAGGTCTATAGTTCTTTAGATTATTTTTGTCTAAACTTGGCTTTTTAAGGAGGGGTTTGATGACAGCCGTTTTGAGCACAGACGGAACAACACCAGAGGACAGACTCTCGTTGATAATGTGGGTAATGGTCGGGAGTAGAGGGTCGAGATTCTCTATCAACATGGGGGTAGGAATGGGGTCAAGAGAGCAAGATGTTGGTTTTGAGCTTAAGATGACTTTCTTGACTTCTTGCTCTGTTACTGGTTGAAAAACTTCCATTTTTGCGGTAGTGAGGGAAGGTGAGAATGGGTTAATGAGTGGGATCTCATGGCTGTCAAGAGCGTCCCTTATGTCAGCCACTTTCTGTGTGAAATAATTACAAAATACATCTGGTAGCTGACATGGTGGATGCGTGGATGGGAGTGATGTTGCATTGCTCTTACCCCTTAGCTGATTGCAAATGTTGAACAACTGTTTACAAGTTTCGCTGCTACTAATTCTGTCGCTAAAGTACCGGGTTTTGGCAGTCAGGACTATTTTAGTGACCCGTTTTTTTGCAGCGGTGAAAATCTGCTTGCTGACTTCTAAACCCGATTTAAGCCACTTTTTCTCTGCTTTGCGTCGGAGTTTCTTCGCCTCGGAGAGCTCGTCCTTGATAGACTCGTACCAGGGTGCTGAGCGTGTTGCCTTGACCTTTTTCTGGGCCACGGGGGCGTGCCGATCAAGCACCGCATGAAGTGTACTATTCAGCTGATCCACAGTGGGGCAGAGTTCTGGTGTCACTTTAGCGGTAAGCTCTTGCTTGAAAGCATCCCTATCCATGGTACGCAGGCTGCGAGCCTCCCTGAACATGGGGGGAGGAGGGGGGGGGCTGCGACGTTTAGTTCGCACACGACACAGAAATGGTCAGATGTTAATTCCTGGGTGACTGAAGTTGATCTAACCAAATTATCCTGAGGCCTATGCATAACCCAATCTATGATGTGACCACGGCTGTGGGTGGGTTCTGTGACTGACTGAGAAAGACTAAACTGATCTAAAAGTTCAATCATTTTTGCGGTGGAAGGTTGCTGGGGTTGGTCAAAGTGAAAGTTAATGTCTCCTAAAACTATGTATGTTCCTGACAGTGTGTTGCAATAATCGAGCAGGACTGGAAATTCTTGGTGAAAAATTGCATCAGTTAATTTATTCTTCTTGCTTGGAAAGGTGCGATATATGCATATGAAGTAAATGTTCTGCTGTGGGACGGACAAACTGAGGTGAACAACTTCAAAGGACGAGTGAGTGAATGCGAAGTCTGTGATGAAGCCAAGGTGACGGGACAGACTGTTTCTGTAAATGATAGCGAGGCCTCCACCACGATTTGAGCGAGGTAACGAACATACAGAATAGCCAGAAGGGGTTAAATCAGAGCATTTACCCTCGTCACCAGTCTGCCGAAACCAGGTTTCTTGTATGAACATGATGTCAGTCTGCGTGTCTGAGATGAATTCACTCAAAGCCGTACGTTTTTCGTTAGAACCCAGTGATTGAGCGTTGAATGATGCAACGCGTAAAGGGCTGTGGCTACTTCAGCATTGGGGCTGAATCAGATACTGATAAAGAAAAACACCAACATCAAACCGAGTGTAACATAATCTCCATCTTTCACACAAAAGAATTATCAATAAAATTCGTCCATTTCATTCTTTCTAAAACTAAACATAGAACACAAAAAATGGCGATTGACACAGTCATATCCCTAACATTGCCACAGGCGCCCAATACAAAAGTTTGCACTTGGAAAAATAAAAATACTCGCGAGCTTTTCATTTCGCGACACAGAGAGAGAGAGAGAGAGAGAGAGAGAGAGAGTTAATGCCTTCTGCAACAACCACAATCAAAACATCAATATTTGAGACAAAAAAGTTACTGTAGGAAGTATAACAGAATTTCAACCAACCCATGAGAAGTGATAGCCCTCACTCCATTGAAGAGATGCTGATGGTCTTTTTTGCTGGCACTGCAGTAAGCCATTCGTTTGTTTCCTCCAGGGCCCTTTCGTAACCATTCAGCAAAATCGGGTTTTTCGACCCAAGCGTCATCAAACACGCACGATCCAGGCATAATAATACATTTTCTTTCAATTTAGTTTAGAAGTATTAGGCGCGGGCAAACAAACATAACTTTCAATATGTGGAAGTCATGGAAGATTTTACGGGAATGTTGGATGATGGTGCTGTTTTCTGGATTTTAAAAAGGCATTTGATTCTGTCCCACATGCTAGACTTTTAACAAAAATCGAATCATATGGTATCACTGGAAAGGAGTCCAATGGATTGGAAACTTTTTGTCAGACTCAGAGAAACCAGCGGGTGAGAGTTGGTGACAGTTTCTCTTCGGAAACTCCTGTGTTGAGTGGTATACCTCAAGGTAGCATTTTGGGTCCTGTTTTATTTACAATTTTCATAAATGATTTTCCAGATGAGGTGTCCAGCAGTTGTACAATTTTTGCTGATGACACAAAACTATATAACTTGTCCAGTGAGAGTTTTAAGCTACACTCCGATATACATAATCTTGGTAAATGGTCTGATAAGTGGCAACTTCATTTTAATACTTTCATTTTGGTAGAAAAATCCTTGCCATGAATATTATATGACCGCTGACGGAAAGAGAGCGTCAGTTGACAGCTGCACCGCAGAGAAGGATCTGGGGGTCAATTTTGATAAAGAGTTAAAATTTGATAAACATATTAATACTGCAATTGCAATGGCAAATAAAATGCTGGGGATTATCTGGAGATCTTTCACCTGCTTTGATAAAAATACACTAACATGTCTGTATAAGACACTTGTTCGACCTCATGTAGAATATGCAAATGCTTTATGGTCACCGCTCTTGAAAAAACAATCGTCAGTGATTGAAAATGTACAGCGAAGAGCAACAAAATTGGTAAAATCCTTGAAAAATCTGCCTTATGGAAAAAGATTACAGAAATTAGGCCTTCCGAGTTTGAAATTTAGAAGAGTTAGAGGTGATCTTATACAAACATACAAAATATTAAATAACATCGACAAAGTTAATGCTAATACATTCTTTGAGTTTCATGCTGGTCGCAATACTAGAAACTCAGAAGACAAAATTTTTATCCAGCACTGTCGTACTAACCAAAGAAAGCACTGTTTTAGCCATAGAATTGTACCACTCTGGAACAAACTACCATTACATGTTTAGTTTAGTTTTATAGATTAACGTCCCCGGACACATAAGCGTATAGGGGACGGGTGAAACACCACTTATTACATGTTAAAAAGCTAACAACTTAAATAGGTCTACCTTTAAAAACCTTCTGGAAAAGGTAAGTTTCAATGTGGAATCCAAATTTGATTTCGATGAATGATTTTCAGTTTAATTTTAATTCCCGGAACAACTGCAAAACTAACCGGAAAATTTAATGTCGTATAGAAACAGGGACATAAAAAAGCTGCGAAGCTTAACATAGTCCCTTGAACTGAACTGAACTGGAAGAATTCTTTCAGAGAACCTGTGACAGACGGACTAGTTTTACCCTGCTTACTTTACTATTTAGCCTTGTTTAGTCAATGTAATCTTAGAAAGTTAATGTAGAATATAGCAGACGATTACAGTATAACGGAGGTACACACACAGCGAGTTTGACGCAGGCAGTGTAGTGACGTCAGCACTGTGTGCGTGGAAGCGGAAAGCTTATCCAATGGGACTCAGGCAGAGCGGTTAGAGCCGGTTCTGAATGGGTCAAAACCTAGCATAGATTGAGTCAGTCCTATGAAATACGCCGAAGTCTACACAGCTAGACCGGATCAGAGAAAAATCTCCACTCATAGACCAGGAAGCAGGACTTTGTGAATCTTAGAATTCAGTCAAGTAGCCACGAGCCTGACTTTGTCAAACAGACGAGCAGGCGAGATATCCCGTGCGCCCAACTCCACAGAAACGACGAGTTGGCTGTTTAGCCTCTACAGCACAGGACTGAGAGCAACCCAGGAAAACACCCTCCAAGACACCACAGCGTGTCAAGGGACCAAACTACATGACGAACCAGCGTGTACCAGAAGCTACCTCAACGAAGGGTTTCAAACACACCACACTGAAGTTAAGTGCCCAGGAAATAGAGCACTAAAACTGATAGCAAAAGGACCACAGTAGTCCACTCTTCAGAAACTGTAGTAAAACGGACCACAGTAGTCCAATCTTCAAGAACATTAGTAGCCAGTGCCCTGTGAAGAGAGGGGGCTGTGGATTTATAAAGTTGTGTGTCGTCTGCAAATGACTGACTCTCAACAGCATGCTTTCCAAGCAGGAGAAGCAGTGGCTTGGTGTACAGAGTGAATAACACCGGCCCTAAAACGGAACCCTGAGGCACGCCGCACACCAAGTCTGCTGTGCTGGAAAAACAGCCATCGACAGTGACTGCTTGTGATCTGTCGGAAAGATATGAGTGGAACCAAGCCAGGACCGAGCCGGAGATTCCAAAGTAGTGTTGAATAGTGTTAAAGAGAATGTGGTGGTCGACTGTGTCAAAAGCGGCTGAGAGGTCTAGTAGGGTGAGAACGGAGACGTTACCATTATCTAAGGCCAGCAACAGATCGTTGGTTACCTTTAGGAGGGCTGTCTCAGTGCTGTGGAAGGGTCGGTAGGCACACTGGTTGGGGCAAAGTAAAGCGTTATCATATAGGTAGGCAAACAGTTGTTTGAGAACAATTTTTTCTATGACTTTGGACAGGAAGGAGAGGTTTGAAACAGGTCTATAGTTCTTTAGATTATTTTTGTCTAAAATTGGCTTTTTAAGGAGGGGTTTGATGACAGCCGTTTTGAGCACAGACGGAACAACACCAGAGGACAGACTCTCGTTGATAATGTGGGTAATGGTCGGGAGTAGAGGGTCGAGATTCTCTATCAACATGGGGGTAGGAATGGGGTCAAGAGAGCAAGATGTTGGTTTTGAGCTTAAGATGACTTTCTTGACTTCTTGCTCTGTTACTGGTTGAAAAACTTCCATTTTTGCGGTAGTGAGGGAAGGTGAGAATGGGTTAATGAGTGGGATCTCATGGCTGTCAAGAGCGTCCCTTATGTCAGCCACTTTCTGTGTGAAATAATTACAAAATACATCTGGTAGCTGACATGGTGGATGCGTGGATGGGAGTGATGTTGCATTGCTCTTACCCCTTAGCTGATTGCAAATGTTGAACAACTGTTTACAAGTTTCGCTGCTACTAATTCTGTCGCTAAAGTACCGGGTTTTGGCAGTCAGGACTATTTTAGTGACCCGTTTTTTTGCAGCGGTGAAAATCTGCTTGCTGACTTCTAAACCCGATTTAAGCCACTTTTTCTCTGCTTTGCGTCGGAGTTTCTTCGCCTCGGAGAGCTCGTCCTTGATAGACTCGTACCAGGGTGCTGAGCGTGTTGCCTTGACCTTTTTCTGGGCCACGGGGGCGTGCCGATCAAGCACCGCATGAAGTGTACTATTCAGCTGATCCACAGTGGGGCAGAGTTCTGGGGTCACTTTAGCGGTAAGCTCTTGCTTGAAAGCATCCCTATCCATGGTACGCAGGCTGCGAGCCTCCCTGAACATGGGGGGAGGAGGGGGGGGCTGCGACGTTTAGTTCGCACACGACACAGAAATGGTCAGATGTTAATTCCTGGGTGACTGAAGTTGATCTAACCAAATTATCCTGAGGCCTATGCATAACCCAATCTATGATGTGACCACGGCTGTGGGTGGGTTCTGTGACTGACTGAGAAAGACTAAACTGATCTAAAAGTTCAATCATTTTTGCGGTGGAAGGTTGCTGGGGTTGGTCAAAGTGAAAGTTAATGTCTCCTAAAACTATGTATGTTCCTGACAGTGTGTTGCAATAATCGAGCAGGACTGGAAATTCTTGGTGAAAAATTGCATCAGTTAATTTATTCTTCTTGCTTGGAAAGGTGCGATATATGCATATGAAGTAAATGTTCTGCTGTGGGACGGACAAACTGAGGTGAACAACTTCAAAGGACGAGTGAGTGAATGCGAAGTCTGTGATGAAGCCAAGGTGACGGGACAGACTGTTTCTGTAAATGATAGCGAGGCCTCCACCACGATTTGAGCGAGGTAACGAACATACAGAATAGCCAGAAGGGGTTAAATCAGAGCATTTACCCTCGTCACCAGTCTGCCGAAACCAGGTTTCTTGTATGAACATGATGTCAGTCTGCGTGTCTGAGATGAATTCACTCAAAGCCGTACGTTTTTCGTTAGAACCCAGTGATTGAGCGTTGAATGATGCAACGCGTAAAGGGCTGTGGCTACTTCAGCATTGGGGCTGAATCAGATACTGATAAAGAAAAACACCAACATCAAACCGAGTGTAACATAATCTCCATCTTTCACACAAAAGAATTATCAATAAAATTCGTCCATTTCATTCTTTCTAAAACTAAACATAGAACACAAAAAATGGCGATTGACACAGTCATATCCCTAACATTGCCACAGGCGCCCAATACAAAAGTTTGCACTTGGAAAAATAAAAATACTCGCGAGCTTTTCATTTCGCGACACAGAGAGAGAGAGAGAGAGAGAGAGAGAGAGAGAGTTAATGCCTTCTGCAACAACCACAATCAAAACATCAATATTTGAGACAAAAAAGTTACTGTAGGAAGTATAACAGAATTTCAACCAACCCATGAGAAGTGATAGCCCTCACTCCATTGAAGAGATGCTGATGGTCTTTTTTGCTGGCACTGCAGTAAGCCATTCGTTTGTTTCCTCCAGGGCCCTTTCATAACCATTCAGCAAAATCGGGTTTTTCGACCCAAGCGTCATCAAACACGCACGATCCAGGCATAATAATACATTTTCTTTCAATTTAGTTTAGAAGTATTAGGCGCGGGCAAACAAACATAACTTTCAATATGTGGAAGTCATGGAAGATTTTACGGGAATGTTGGATGATGGTGCTGTTTTCTGGATTTTAAAAAGGCATTTGATTCTGTCCCACATGCTAGACTTTTAACAAAAATCGAATCATATGGTATCACTGGAAAGGAGTCCAATGGATTGGAAACTTTTTGTCAGACTCAGAGAAACCAGCGGGTGAGAGTTGGTGACAGTTTCTCTTCGGAAACTCCTGTGTTGAGTGGTATACCTCAAGGTAGCATTTTGGGTCCTGTTTTATTTACAATTTTCATAAATGATTTTCCAGATGAGGTGTCCAGCAGTTGTACAATTTTTGCTGATGACACAAAACTATATAACTTGTCCAGTGAGAGTTTTAAGCTACACTCCGATATACATAATCTTGGTAAATGGTCTGATAAGTGGCAACTTCATTTTAATACTTTCATTTTGGTAGAAAAATCCTTGCCATGAATATTATATGACCGCTGACGGAAAGAGAGCGTCAGTTGACAGCTGCACCGCAGAGAAGGATCTGGGGGTCAATTTTGATAAAGAGTTAAAATTTGATAAACATATTAATACTGCAATTGCAATGGCAAATAAAATGCTGGGGATTATCTGGAGATCTTTCACCTGCTTTGATAAAAATACACTAACATGTCTGTATAAGACACTTGTTCGACCTCATGTAGAATATGCAAATGCTTTATGGTCACCGCTCTTGAAAAAACAATCGTCAGTGATTGAAAATGTACAGCGAAGAGCAACAAAATTGGTAAAATCCTTGAAAAATCTGCCTTATGGAAAAAGATTACAGAAATTAGGCCTTCCGAGTTTGAAATTTAGAAGAGTTAGAGGTGATCTTATACAAACATACAAAATATTAAATAACATCGACAAAGTTAATGCTAATACATTCTTTGAGTTTCATGCTGGTCGCAATACTAGAAACTCAGAAGACAAAATTTTTATCCAGCACTGTCGTACTAACCAAAGAAAGCACTGTTTTAGCCATAGAATTGTACCACTCTGGAACAAACTACCATTACATGTTTAGTTTAGTTTTATAGATTAACGTCCCCGGACACATAAGCGTATAGGGGACGGGTGAAACACCACTTATTACATGTTAAAAAGCTAACAACTTAAATAGGTCTACCTTTAAAAACCTTCTGGAAAAGGTAAGTTTCAATGTGGAATCCAAATTTGATTTCGATGAATGATTTTCAGTTTAATTTTAATTCCCGGAACAACTGCAAAACTAACCGGAAAATTTAATGTCGTATAGAAACAGGGACATAAAAAAGCTGCGAAGCTTAACATAGTCCCTTGAACTGAACTGAACTGGAAGAATTCTTTCAGAGAACCTGTGACAGACGGACTAGTTTTACCCTGCTTACTTTACTATTTAGCCTTGTTTAGTCAATGTAATCTTAGAAAGTTAATGTAGAATATAGCAGACGATTACAGTATAACGGAGGTACACACACAGCGAGTTTGACGCAGGCAGTGTAGTGACGTCAGCACTGTGTGCGTGGAAGCGGAAAGCTTATCCAATGGGACTCAGGCAGAGCGGTTAGAGCCGGTTCTGAATGGGTCAAAACCTAGCATAGATTGAGTCAGTCCTATGAAATACGCCGAAGTCTACACAGCTAGACCGGATCAGAGAAAAATCTCCACTCATAGACCAGGAAGCAGGACTTTGTGAATCTTAGAATTCAGTCAAGTAGCCACGAGCCTGACTTTGTCAAACAGACGAGCAGGCGAGATATCCCGTGCGCCCAACTCCACAGAAACGACGAGTTGGCTGTTTAGCCTCTACAGCACAGGACTGAGAGCAACCCAGGAAAACACCCTCCAAGACACCACAGCGTGTCAAGGGACCAAACTACATGACGAACCAGCGTGTACCAGAAGCTACCTCAACGAAGGGTTTCAAACACACCACACTGAAGGTAGGTGCCCAGGAAATAGAGCACTAAAACTGATAGCAAAAGGACCACAGTAGTCCACTCTTCAGAAACTGTAGTAAAACGGACCACAGTAGTCCAATCTTCAAGAACATTAGTAGCCAGTGCCCTGTGAAGACATAACAGCTGCCTAGACTATCAGCGATCGAATTATTTGCATTGACTTCTGACTTTTTAAGGTAGATTAGTACTTCGAAGATCTTGTATAGAGTAGAAGAAATAAATGTGTGATTTTAACTGTTATCAAGTGGCTGGACTACATATGATTCATATCCGTGTGAAAGCTAGTGTGACAGTGATCTTTTACCATTTTTCTATCTATCTCTGTATCCCAGCCTTAACACAGACCGAGCTAAACAAATAAATTTATTAAAGTAATTCACCGGGTGACTAACTAGCGGTTCCCATCGAATAAAGCGTGAGGGTTACAGCATTCCATTGTGCAGAGCCCAGTAACAACTAAACCCCACGTTACAGAACCAAAGTCCCGGATTAACGGACACGAAAGTTAGCGAAGGGGAAGCACTATAGCTTCAGCTCCCATTACGTCGTCTGCTATGATGCAGAGCAAGTTTTTTGTTGCTTATCGTAAACTTTTTTTCGGCTCTAACGATTGGATTGAACAAACACAAATATGGATTTGTTGCAAATAAATACTTTGCTTTGCTTTGACAGTTTTCCCAACATTTCAAACAAAGTCAGTTTTTAAAGACATAAAGACCTGAAAAGGCAATGCAATTTTCCCCAAACTTTCAAAGACCTTTAAAGACCGAGCAAACCCTGCTGCAGCTAATTAGGGCTGAATCAACAATTGATTAAAAAACAAACAAACAAACAAAAAAACAACAACAACAAAACTGTGAAACATTTTGGGGGTTAAGCCGCGATCTACGCCATAGCCAAGGGTTCAACTGCGACAACAAGCGAGTCAACGTTACGAGAAGCAGTCATCGAGGGTAGCCGCCAACGAGTTGCGTCAGGAGAGACCAACATACTGGGACTACGTCCCTGATAGATTCGGGTTGACTGCAAGGGCTTGTAGTCACCGAAGAGTTGCTTCGTGATCGAACAACAGACCGGGACTACGTGGCTGCCGCAAGCATCAAGATGGCTGACTTCTGGCAGAAAGGGTTTGAACTGAATCTAAAAGGCAAACAGCTGACGGAGTACGTCAAGTCCCAGGAGAGAATAAAAGAACGAGAATTAGAAGAGCGGCGTCAAGAAAGGGAAGAACAAAGACGGCGCGAAGAAAGAATTAGAAGAGCAGCGTCGCCGAGAAGAAAGAGAACTCGAAGCGCAGCGTTGCCAAGAAGAAAGAGAACTCGAAGCGCAGCGTCGCCAAGAAATAGAGTAAAGAGAAGCTGGGCGTAGGTTCGAGTTCGAGATGGCGCGCATCCAACAACAGCAACACGCGTCACACGTTATCAGCGACCACAAAGCTCCAAAATTGCCAGCGTTCATCGACAGGAAGGACCAGATCGACAGTTATCTAGCGAGATTCGAAAGGTTCGCCGAAAGCTCCAACTGGCAACCTCAAGACTGGGCGATTCGACTCAGTGCACTTCTGACGGGGCGAGCACTCGAAGTTTATACCAGATGTCGAACGATGACGCCAAGAACTATGACGTTTTGAAAGAGGCCCTATTGCATTGCTACAGCTTTACAGAGAAGGGCTACCGTAAACGCTTCCGTGAATGCCGGCCTTTGTCAGACGAGACACCAAAGCAATTTGTGGAGCGCCTGTCGTCATACTTACACAAGTGGGTGGAATTATCAGGCGAAGGGAAGTCTTACGAAAGTCTCCATGACCTGATCGTGAAGAAGCAATTGCTCATTGCCTGTCACAAGGACCTGGCGACCCACTTAGAATTATAAAAGCTGCAGACACAGATGCAGATGTGATTGAGGCTGCTGAAAGTTATCTCATCGCTCACGGGAAGACGCTGGGGCCACCCAAAGCGACGAAACATTTTCAGAAGACTGAAAACCATGGGAACCAGATCCAGGGGTCAGAGGAGCCAGAGACACACGGACTCCATGCCACCTCCCAGGGAAGGGCATTCAAGAGGCTGGTTCACCTGCAACGCTACAGATCACAGAGCTGCTAACTGTCCTCAAAACAAACGTAGCGGACAGCAGAGCAATACGGACAATGCAGCGGCGAGCAACCGACAGAGGTTTCTTTAAACGACGGCATACCAGTAGCTCTGACCATTAAGTGTGCGGCGGGAGCGTCATTCTTCCGAGTGAGACCGAGCGCACAGCTACTCCTGCGGACGTACAAGAGTGCATGACCGATGGCCAACTTCTCCTTGCCAACGGGAAATCCATTCCCGTCGCCGCCAGCGCAGCTGTGACCGTCCAGAACATGCCTGTTTCCAAGGGACGTGTCGAAAATCACGAAGTAACGGTACTAAGAGACTCAGGCTGCAGTGGGGTCATCGTCAGAGAAGATCTAAAGAACAGTTCAAAATTCAAAATGGAAACTCATGGCCAGCAAATGTGTGAAAGCGCCAGTTGCGAAGATTCAAGTCAGCACCCCTTTATACATAGGCGAAGTAGAAGCGGTTTGCCTGAAGAAGCCGCTATACGATTTGATAATCGGGAATATGGACAGCACGAGACGACCCGACGACCCCGATCCAGAGTGGAGACCTGCTTCAACCCAACACGTCGAGGTTGCGGAGGATGATCCATTGCCATTTTCCGATGGAACGGTACAGAGCTGCTACTGGCTAATGTGGCTACACCCCGGCTCAGCCCTGCCGACCAGAGATCGTCGGTGCTGTCATTACTAGGGCACAGGCCAAGAGAGACAAGACGTCTACGCCACTGAAGGTCGCCGACAGCTCCAAAGCTGCCATCGTTGACATGGATAAGCTGATCCAGCCCCAGGAAGCTGATGGTACTTTAAACAAGTACAGGAACCGCCAAGACTACGTGACCAAAGGCAGTGGCGCGGTCTATTTCGAGGTGAAGGCCAAGATCATGTACAGAATATTCCAGCACCCGAGGGTCAACGGAGGGAAACCACTACGTCAAGTCTTGGTACCGTTAACCCTAAGGCGCCAAGTGATGGAAGTAGCTCATGACTACATCATGGGAAGTCACCTGGGCGTCAAGAAGACGTCGGACAGAATCCAGGCGGTGTTCTAATGGCCAGGACTTTATGCGGACGTCAGCCGTTTCTGTCGATCCTGTGACATTTGCCAGAAGACCATGCCTCCCTCGAGGAAGGGTCCCTAAAGAGCCTATGCAGAGGATACCCCTGATCGACCGACCTTTCAAGAGGGTGGCGTTAGAAAATCAGCGAAATAAAAGCTCCGAGTAAAGAAGGTCACCGATGGGTACTGCCCTTGGTGGACTATGCGACTCGGTACCCAGAAGCAGTGCCTCTGAAGAAGATTGACACGGAGACTGTAGCAGAGATGCTGGTGGACATGTTCAGCAGACTTGGAGTGCCTGAAGAAATCCTGACAGACCTCGGGACACAGTTCGTCTCTGACTGCGTGAAGGAGGTCAACAGACTGCTGAGCATTCAGCATTTGCCTACGACACCCTACCATCCAATGTGCAACGGGCTCGTCGAAAAGTTCAGTGCTACGCTGAAGTCCACCCTGAAGAAACTGTGCAGCGAGCAGCCCAGACAATGGCATAGCTACACCAACGCTTTACTTTTCGCCTACAGAGAAGTACCGCAGGAGTCCACCAGCTTTTCCCCGTTCGAGCTATTGTATGGAAGAACCATCCGAGGGCCGATGCATATCCTTAAAGAACTGTGGACGAAAGAAGTAGACACCCCAGAGGTGAAGAACAGCTACCAGTACGCGTTTGAGCTACGGTGGCAGACTCTTAATATAGCCAGAGAAAATCTGAATAAGTCCCAGGACTGTGGAAAGCACTAATATGATCGTAGGGATGTAAACAGGAAGTTCAAACCTGGCAACAAAGTGCTGGTGCTGCTACCTACTGATCACAATAAGTTGCTGATGCATTGGAAAGACCCGTACGAAGTGGAGACCGTGGTGGGAATCAACGACTGCAAGGTGAAGGTCGGCCAGCATTCCAAGACATAACATCCGAACAGGCATGCGCAAAGCAAAGGAGAACTGGATAGAAGATCAATAGCAAGAAATAGATAACAGTCTGAACAAGAAGAACAGCAAGAATGCCTACCAGACTGTGAAGTGGCTGACAAGTGTTAAGCAGCCCAAGGTCTCCACGATCCAATGCAAATCTGGCATATGCCTTACAGAAGAATAAGAAGTCTTGGACAGATGGACAGAGTATTGCTCTGACCTTTACAATCGCACACTAAACAGAGACCCATCAGTTGTAGCATGTCCCGAGAACAGAGAAGAAGATGAAATCCTCCCAATTCTCCGAGAAGAAGTTGAGGCAGCAGTGCAATCGCTGAAAAAAGGGAAGTCAGCGGGAGTGGACAACAAACCCGGGGAACGGCTTCAAGCAGGAGGAGAAGCGATGGTTGACGCCCTCACTATTATCTGTAACAAGATCTGGCAGAGTGGGGAGTGGCTTACACCATGGACCCAGTCGCTTGTCATCATTTTTCAAAAAAACAAAAGTAACCTTCAGGAGTGTGAAAATTACCGCACCATCAGCCTCATCAGCCATCCCAGCAAGGACCTCCTGAAAATAATACTCAACAAGTTGAAACCCCAAGCTGAACAAATCATAGCTGAAGAACAAGCAGGATTCAGGGTAGGGCGAAGTACCACTGAACAGGTTTTTAACCACAGAATCCTTCCTATCCTATCTCGTAACTCGTAGGGGCATCACAGATGATCGTTTAACCAGGGTACTCCATCTTTCTCTGTCCTCAGCAACCCTCATGGCTTCGCTCAGTGTCAAATTAGTCCATTCTCGAATGGTTTCCTCCCACCTCTTTTTCTGTCTCCCTCTTCTTCTGCCTCCTTGCCAGGATGGTCTTTGCAAGGCCTGATGCTCTGGTTATGTGGCCATACCATCGGAGTTTCCGTTTCTTCACCACTGTGAGCATGCCACCGTCTTGTCCGATGGCTTGTGTGATGTTCTGTCGGATTTCGTTGTTGGTGATGTGCTGGCCTCCTGGGTATAGGAAATGCCCAGAAATCTTCTGTAGCACAGGTATCATCCCCATGCTTTGTATTCTTTGTTGTAGATCTGCTGTGAGGTTCCATGTTTCGCAGGCGTATAGGAAGATGGAGATGACAAGGGAGCGCAGCAGCCTTACCTTGGAATATAAACTGATGGTCTTGTCTTTCCAAATGGGTTTCAACTTTGTCAGGGCAGCAGTTGTTTGTGCAATCCTGGAGAGGACTTCCTGTCGGGACGCATTGTCTGATACAATGGCTCCTAAATATTTGAAGATATCTGTGTTGAGGGTTGCTGAGAACAGAGAAAGTTGGGAGTACGGTGGTTAAACGATCATCTGTGGTGCCCCAACGACCTTTGAGTTACGGAATAAAATATGATAGATTATTAAGATGATTATTATGATTATTATGATTATTATGAATCATTATTATGATTATTATGATTATTATTATTATTATTATTATTAAGCTGCGCTTCGTTAACATTTAAAAACTGAGTTCCTTCTTATACGAGTAGACACACTTCTGAGACTGGAATGTCGCGCTACTTCCTTGTTTACTACTGACTATGATGATCTTTGGCCAAAGGCTCGCGCTAGCCCCTCGATCTGACACAGTTTGACTTTCCAAGTTTGTTGTTGACATGACCATTGCCTTTTTTGGGTTGCGTTCTCATCGAAATTGCGCATGCGCTCTTCAAAGTTCCTGTTCCGCGTTGCAGTGGGGCGTAAATCGGCTCCATACAAAAAGTTGCTCTTTCTTGTTTGACCAGGGTGTCGGCAGTTATTGATAGAAACATAAGGTAAATGTGTACAAAGTGTATCGGGAATCAAATTGGGCGTCTGGAACCGCTTGATGAAAGCCCAGCTGAAGTTTTGTAATGGGTGGATCACCTGGTGCCAGTAGTGGATGGCTTCTCGTCCGAGAAGCACTTACATTAGTCATTACTACTTCTTTCTTTCGCATTAACTGTAGTTGTACAGATAATTGTTGCTATTACTTAGATTCTCAAGATTACTAGAGGATTCATACTATATATTTCTTACTTGTATTTGTTACTTTCCCGAGAAGTTATAGTGAGAAGAGGAAAGTAGACTCCAATGGCTAACTTACAGATACCCGAAATGACTACTCTAGATCGTGCATTTACTCTGTTCATATTCAAACGTTCGTCATGTCGCATTTATTATTACCCGTAAGATTTCACTATCATGTCTAAATCTGAAGAGGTGACTAATAGTGAAATATTTTATAACACACGATGTCGGTGTACTAAACTTTCTGTTGAGAAGTATAGATCAATATTGGTATAAAAGTGAAATAAAAAAACTTGTGATTACAAAATGCTGGAAAACTCTCCACGGATCCGCTTTCAGCGTTTTTTTCTTGTCAGTGGGGAAAAAAAACACTATTTAATAGAAGAAAAAACATGTAATAAATAATTTTTAAAAAATTCAACAATAAAGTCTGATTTTCTGCAGATGCTACTTGTTGATATTTACAAAAATGCATGAATACTCGTGTGTACTAGGTTTACTTAATTGGAAAGATCAGACTTACTTCCTTCCACTATGTAGTCTTTGTTACCGCATTTGATTGGCTGTGCTAAATGCCAGAACAAAATATCAATCTTCATTCATTGCCGTAACTAGTGCAGAGCTTGAATTAAATAACAATTGCTAACTTGAGTTTGGGGAGAAAAAAGTGCTGAAAATGGTGGTTCTGAGTGAAACTGTGTAGAAAATTGAAAGGAATAATAATTATTATTATTATTATGACATACATTTGTGTTGAAATTTATTGGAAGTGCGTGCGGAAAATCCTCTGTTATTCATTGTCGAGTTGAAAAGTTATGAAAGTAAATGCAGATCATGAGCTATTGATTTTTCACCTGATAAAGTTCTTTCTATTACACAAATCCTTTATTATTTATATTTCTTTTAGTGAGAAGGATATTTTTACAAGTTTTGTGGATACAACTAAATATTACAAGTTTTTTTACATCTCACAAAAGATTATAGAACTGCTCAATTACAACTTTCACTTTCATTGCAGACATATTGAGAAGTATGGTAGCATCAGAAAGTAAGATGGCAAGCCATTCAAATGTATTTCGGACATTCACATACATTGCCGATAAAATAATAATTTTCAAATTCCAAGTCTCAACATTGTCAAGAAAATCAACACTTTTGAAAATGCTGATTATTCTAATAATATTAATAATAATTATTAACATTTGTACAGAGCCATTCCTCACTAGAGCTCATAGTGCTTTACAAAAGGAAAAATAAAAATAAAATAAAATGAGAGCAAAACATGGAATACTAATATGTTGGAAGGTAAAGACAAAAATAATAATTTGCCTCAAAAGTGAACAGTTAACATAAATGGTACAAATGAAATGAACAATAAATTACACACAACGGTTCTCGGAACTGGTTTAGATTCCTATTTATCAGTGTTCCTAATGAAGGTTTCCGCTCAGATTCATTATATAGTCATAATATAGTCTACCAATTTCACTGTCGCCACACCCAATTTAATTTAATATTTAGCTCAAAGCCAGTTTGTTTTCAGGCTAAAAGGCAATTTATTGTGTCAGGCTAAAAAATCATCTGCATTGTTTTCAAAGTCAACATTATCTGCAAAACAAACTTGGCACCAGTAAAAAAAGAGTCGGTGATACTGACCGAAAATCTCAGAAACTGATGAAAACATAACATAATCCACATCACAGCCTTTCCAATGTATTGTTTTACTTGGTTCTACCACACTAGAGCATTTCAAGATATGTAAAAGTAGGGTAGAGCAGCTAACAGCTAAACTGGCAGACAACAGCTAAACTGGTAGATAACTCTCTTATGAAGAAACTACAATATCTTTTGCATTTCCTTGTAAGTACATAAGAATATGAGTAATGATACTGAAAATCAGCTTTCTCGCTATGGCAAATAGCTCAAGTTTGACTAAGACTAAGCAATATGCTACAGCTATAATAACATTTTAAACTTAACAAAACAAAACAAGTCATTTGTTGGTTTTGTTTGTTTATATATACAAGTTATTTCATTTTAGTCCAAGCATTTCATATGAAAATTGAAAAGCAAACATTTTCTGTGTAAGCCTAGATGAATCAAAATCAGAAACTGTTATTGGAAAACTTTGTGCCCAGACGCATAGGAGCATTACATGCAACAGTAAGTTGCCTGCATATTAGTTTCAAGTCAAGTCAATATACAGGGTGTTCCTAAAGTCTAGGGTCATGTGAAAGTTTGTTTGTGTATTTAAGAGTAACAGGCTTGTTTTTTAAGACTTGAATCATTTTATATTTTAAGATAACGTCTCTCTGGTCCTGATTTGGCTCGGAAGAGTCCGCTGGACCTAAAGCAATAACCTTGTATTGTATTGTATTGGACAACCCGACGACCTGCTAACAGTGGTGAAGAAACGGAAACTCTGATGGTATGGCCACATCACCAGATCATCAGGCCTTGCAAAGACTATTCTGCAAGGCACAGTGCAAGGAGGTAGAAGAAGAGGGAGACTGAAAAAGAGGTGGGAGGACAACATTCGAGAATGGACTGGTTTGACACTGAGCGAAGCCATCAGGACAGAGAAAGATAGAGTATGCTGGTTAAACGACCATCTGTGGTGCCCCTACGACCTTCGGGTTATGGGACAGGATAGGATAGGATAGGGCACATTTTGACATTGAATATTTCCGAAACTATTAGGGATATAAAAACGCATCTGGTAAATTCAGAAAGCTTGTAATCTCAATTTTTACATGGAATGTTCAAAGATGTTCAATGTGAGCACCATTGGTCACACGACACACATCAAGCCGATAGTCAAATTCTTGCCAAACGCGTCCCAGCATTTTCTGGTTGAGTGAACGCCATTAATGGGTCTGAAAAGAAATATAAAAATCAACAGCTTTACAAAAAAACTTTATGTAATTAGCTTTAAAATGGCACAACTTTTATCTTACTACCATTCATAGTAATTGAGATATTGGGACTTCAAATGTGCCCAAGACTTTTGGAACACCCTGTGTACTTTATTCCATCAAAAAGGAAAATTTGGTTTGCCACAAGGATACTCACTGTATAAAAACACATTACATAGGGCAAGATCATAAATAATTAATTATCAACAAAATAAACCTGTTGTGAACATGATTTGTGAGATTGAAATTTATACATGGAATGAAAGCACGTAGTCACTCGCGCACTTACCCACATATACGCACCCACACGCCCACGTTTTATGCCTACCACACACTCATCATCATCCTATCATAACTTAAGACAACAAAACCATATCACATGTACACTAATACACTAATACAGTCTAACACAAATAAAATAATAATTTTAATAAAATAGACTTGTCTTATTTCATAATGTCCTCACTCCATTCAAATTTCTTCAGTTCAGGTATCATAACTAAGAGACAAAGCCAATAATTGTGCTAATACTATATATATATATATATATATATATATATATATATATATATATATATATATATATATATATATATATATATATATATATATATATATATATATGATGCTGTCTCAAAAGGTCAACCTAGGAATGTGACATTGCAGCAAAAAATTGAAAAGTGACTGAGACTTGCAGTTTTGATGTTAATGTGTGGTCTTAAGCTTAAATTTCATGAAAATAACATTTTAAACAAAATGTCTTTTCTGTTTACAGAGATATGCTTGGTAATAGGGGTGAAGGTGGCATGTGACGGTGGACAAAAGAAATTTTTAATAAATTAAAGAAAATAACAGCTAAGCAATTTCCAAACACAGCCCAAGTAAGCATATTACTATTAAAGAAAAAGTATTAATTTACTTTTAGTATAAAGCATTTACCAGTACAAAATTTTGAAATGATAACTTTGTCCTGTCACACGCGACCAAACCATGAAGTTTATTTTTTCAAGAAAACAATCAAAACAACTTTAATAAATACTATCCATAGTTTATTTGCCAGTTTACATCTCAAGAAATAAGATATTTTACTATAAATTAATAAGTTCTATTTTAATAAGCATGTACCGTCCATATATTTATATATTTTGTCTTTGTCACAACGGACACGTCACAACCAATGAACACTGAAATCATGAATTTACTTGTAAAAAGATGGTCATGGAAGAAAAAAGTAATTGCAGCATAAAAAAGTAAACAAAAATGGACAATGCTTTTAAAAAAAATGTATAAACTTATTTCAAGTATATCATTATCAGTATAAAAGGTTAAAGTGAAAATGTTGTCCTGTCGCACGCGACCAAACCATGAAGTATATTTTGTCAAGAAAACAATCAAAACAACTTTAATAAATACCATCCATAGTTTATTTGCCAGTTTACATCTCAAGAAATAAGATATTTTACTATAAATGAATAAGTTCTATTTTAATAAGCATGTACCATCATATACTCTTTTTTTTTTGTCTAAAGACAAAGTTGTCACAACCGACATGTCACATCCAATGAACACTAAAATCATGATTAACTAGTAGAATTTTTAAAAAGTAAATTGAGTAGAACAAAAAAAAGGTGAATGGCATATTTACTCATTTGCATATAGCACTAAGAAAGATTTAAATAAACTCTGCAAAACAAAGCAGTCAAGGAATCACTTCGTCTTTGATCACTAAAAGTAAAAAACGAAAGCAAATTTAAAAGCACGTGTTTTCATCAGTGCATCAAGTGCGAAAAATGTAAAATAGCATCTGTAATTTAATTTTTAACATAGAATAAACCAGTTTATGTTAAGATAAAAATATTTTCTTACAATATTGATAGACTCTTTGATTGGTCGTGACATGTGGTCGGTCGTGACAAGGAAAAAACAAAATCGATAAACACCAACCTGGTCTTTTCAAAGCATCCATCTTGGAAAGAAAACTTTGGATCGGAAATCTCAAGAGACTTTCGCTGTAACTATTTCCGCGTGAAAAGGTACTAATCGTCATCAATTTGTTAAATTTTCGGATTGGAAATGATGGTTACCGAAAGTCAAAGGAATTACGTTCAATTTATGATAAATTTACTATGAAAGAAAAATAATTCTTTCATAGTAAATTTTTCATAAATTGAACGTAATTCCTTTGTCTTTCGGTACAATTTTCCTACAAAAAAACATAAATTAGTGAGGATAAGTAATGTTTAATCTGTCAATGATTTGTTTCTTATTTAATCAGCATGGATGTTTAGCTATCTTTGAAGAAAGGCAAGCAACGTTGAGACAAAGTAGGTCACGACCGAACACGTCATTTTTACAAACCCCCTAAACATAAATAAAAATGTTTTGCAAAGCTGAAAACATTTAAAGTTAAAAATTAACATTAATGCAACACATCAAACATAAAAAGTTCATGTGTTTCACTCAATTTTATTGAAAAGAGATGGAGTTTTTTCAGGTCACACAGAATGTCACATTCTCGCCAACAAAATTTTGTCAATTTTTAGTGGAAAAATAGCAATAAAAAACTTCTTTCAACCTTTGTGTGAGTAATGTTGATATATGTTATTACCTAGTTATATTGCTTTTTTATAAATGCAAAGAAAAAGCTTTAATACATAACCGAAATATTTGTTTTTATGGTTCAAAGACTGCATGCTTCCTTTTGGTCACCTTTTGAGACAGCATCATATATAATTATGCAAGTTATCAGTACATTACATCCTCACACACATTACATTTGTTATGAACCAAAAACCACAGTTATGAACCAAAATGTTGTATACATCATTTGTGAACTTGCATGGCCCTTATACAAATGACATAGTTTTAATCTTCTGCTTTTACAACTTTGTTGTAATTTATCCTTTGTTTCATATGAATAGTCTTAAATTTATTGCTTTTACAACTTGAATTATTTTTCACTAAATGTAACGTTTTGTGTTCCAAATTAAAACACTGGAACAATGTCGTTTAAAAAGTTATATTTTTGAAATGCTGCTGCCATTGTTACATTGCTCCCCATTGTATCGCAGGTGTCAAACCTGAACATGGAAATTCAAGCCCAAAATTGTCTACAAAGGCACTTGAAAAGAATAGCAATATAAAATAATTCAAATTAAATCATGGCAAAATATAAACGTCACATTATTCAAATATTTATTTGAAGAAGAAAAACATAAGGAAACAAAACTGCATGAATACAAATCAAGAAGTTTCAAGATAATTAAAAATGGTCAGTTTTATCGCCTACCATAGGATTCAAACCTGGGTAATCGGTGTGCCAGGTGAACACTCTACCACCGGGCTAAGGTGGTGGGTCAGCTGTTGATATCTTCAGTCATACTCAGAAAAAAATTACACAAGGTTCTGCTATGTGTGGGAATATATTTGAATGGCTTGCCATCTTGCTTTGAATTTGCTGATGCTTGAACGGTTGAGATGCGTATTTGTACTTTTTAAAGGTCAAGGTTCTTCATGATTTTGTAAACACTTCTTGTGTTTATGAAAAAAGAATTCTGATTTTACATACTTCAAATAGTGGGCTATCATTCCATGTGTTCCTTTTGCTTCTTTAGGATAAAGCCGAGTCATAACGCAACCAAAGAAAAAGAACACTTTTCAAAATGCTTATTTTCCGGATTTGTGTGTGCGACTTCAAATACATTTGAATGGCTTGCAATCTTGTTTGATAATAAAAGTGACATTGATAGTGTGGTGTTCACAGTTCTTGCTGCAGATGAGCTGACTAGACTTATATTACTGTACTAAAATTTGTACACTGCATGATCAACCCATTCCGTGCTTATGACCGAATATTCTGTCAGCATCATCATACCAGTTCTCTGCCAGTGACCTGATGTTTGGTCATCCTATTTTTAGAATTCTTCATGAAACTCCTTAAAAGTATGTTTGACGTTCGATAATTAGGAACATTTTCTTCTTGGAAAACACTGTGATTTTCCCACTAGCTGTCGCTACTAGTACCGTAAGCACAGAAATGTCTAGGCAACTGCTCCAGTTCGACAGTGACAGAGGTCATGCGTTGACCCAGTTTACATGGCAGATACAGAGATTGAGTCAAAGCGACCTAGGCAGTGCTATAAGGGGGAGAGCTGGAAGGGAAAGAGGAGTGGCTATTGGGCGTGGAAGAGGTGTGACAGGTAGAGGGCAAGCAGTGTCAGTGACCGGACTGCACGTTTTGATGGCCACTTTGTTGATGCCACTATCACTACATCAACATTTAATAAGTTATTTTGCCTGCATTAGTCTTGGGAATTTTTTGTGAATTATTACCCTAATTTGCAAAAAACACCCTAGCAATAGGGATGCACACTTGCATTATTATGCCTGAAACTGAACAAGTTAATGACTAGAGGGTATCAAAAAAACATTTTTAATACGCATGCTTTTAGCAATACGCACAACAAAATTCCCAAATTTGTGCAAATCGGTGAGATAAAGGTGTTCCCGTAATAAAATGTTACTTTAAAAATAAAGATTATTAATATTGAAAATAATTTTTTGATGCATGATTGATATTCACACATTGAATACTTCACATACGTACTATACAAATTTGTTCATGGTCAAGGTCACTGGAGCTGTCCAAATAATAGTGCCTATTCTTTAGTCCTACTTCTTACCTGTAATATTTTTACCTGCAAGAGGCGTTCGCTCAATCAATGCATAGTTAAATTATGTACGGATGATGTGCGTACGGATCCTAAGCTTTCTGAACCTCTTTTATCAGTCTGTGTCTTATTATTGTTCATTATAACTGTCTTGTTGTGTGGAGCCATAATATAATATAATGTGATGAGACTTGTACAATATTTCCATTCCTGTGGTAATAAAGATGTGTTGAATTGAATTGAATTGAAATTCAGTTAGTATTGGTATTTTGAAGTGACCTTGACCCTAAACTATGAGATATAGTCCATACTTGTTGTATTTAGAGATGATAGATTGATCTTTCATACTTCATTTTGGGATTGAAAGTCAGTCATTTTCGATGTTCTCAGATCCCGAACCTAGGTTCCTGAACCTCCACGAACCTTCCAGGCCATTATGGATGAATCTGATTTCCAAAAGATGTTTTTTATTGGTGTACATTTCGAGATCAGAGGTGCACGCAACTGAAATGTCATTTTGCCTATTCGACTGCTACTGGAAACAAGGCAGATTTACATAAGACCTTAATGTGATTTCAATTAAAATGCATTTGTGGACTTCAGAAATATGCAGAAAATGTGTAAATGGTGTCCCTGTCATTTGTTATGATTCACATATTGTCATTTCTTATTCCAGATGGCATTCATGCGGAAAAGCAAGTTTCGCCATGTTTTTGGCAAGCCGGAGAAAAGAGATCAGTGCTATGATGGGATTCGGATTACAAAAACTTCATGGGAGTCCACATATTGTGCTGTCAACCCAAAGTTTGTTGCAATAATTACAGAAGCAGCTGGAGGTGGAGCTTTTCTGATCCTTCCTCTCGCAAAGGTAGGTGAATTTCAAGAATTTATAGCTTTGGCATGTCACTTCCTCGGTTAACCTTTATATTAATTTCATATAGTGATCATGACTCAACAAGTATAAACAATCAACAGATTTGCGAGGTCACGCTAGTTAAAAACGAAAGTAAAAGAAACCCAGAGTAACCCCCATCCATCCTCAATAACGAACTGCGCATGCACACCGACCGTATCCGCCCAAAAAAGACCCAATAGTCATCAGATCTTTGGCGTGTTTGTCAAATGGTTGCCTCTCGCAGCGGTCGGATTTTTTGGATTTTCATGGCGGATAGATGGGCTAAACATTTGTCTTCTCCTGCTTCTAAGGCTTCTGCCTAGCCAAGAAAGAAAATTAAGGTTTCTACTGCTGTGGTTTTTTATAGCCGTTCTTCTTCAAAGTCGGTTTCTGCAATTGTGGTTTCGGACTGCCGTGCTTTGGCCACCATGTTTGGTCCATCAAGGGTTTCTGTTCGCTTTCTGGACAGATTGGATTTGTTTGTTCCTGTTTCAAGTCCAGTGTTGTGGGCTTCGTTTCGGTGATGAAGGATTCGGTACAGTTGGCAGAGCAGTTAGAGGTTTCTCGGCCTGTGACTTCGTCGGCGTCTTTTTGGCAGAAAGGGCAAGTCCTTGTCTCAAGGCGGAGCTAAAAGTAGCCGAGAGTTTCCGATTCAAGGGGGGGTTGAATCGGAAACAGAAGCTCAGCTCGGTTAGGCTAGCTCTGAACCAGGAGGAGAGTGCCCCATCCTCTCAACTTGCTACTGGTTCTGTTTGTCCTGTTGCAGTTGGTAGTGCTGACTTTGTCGACTATCAATGAACAGTACCCTTAGCATCTGATGAAGGTTTTGTTGGGACCTGCTGCTTCTGGAAGTTCGATTGCCAGTATGGGCTCTTTAGCCTTGCTCACTTCCAGTGATGTATTGGCTGCCCACAGCCACCCTCCAGTCCCAGCTTTCTGGCTCTGGGAGAGGTTTGGGCTTCCCTTGAGGTTGCTCTGGACTCCTCTTCTTCCTTGGGACTTCAGTATCCGTATCGGTCAGCTTGGTTCCGTCCACTTCCGGTTCGGGAAAGGGAACATCAGGCACGTTTAAGGTCGCGGCAGCCACTTCCAGTTTGACTTGTGCTGGTAGTATGCAGTTTGGCCCCTCTACTTTCACCTCTGGTGTTGGCCTATATAGTAGGAGGTCTGCTACAGTCACTTCTACTGCAGCTTCTGTGTCTGGACCTTCGGCTTTCCCTAGCTCTGGTCTGCTGTATCCCACTTTTTGTTCTGGAGTTGGTTTTTCTCCTGCGGACTAGTTTCTAATGCACAATCTTTGACTGTGTTTCAGATGAAGATTCTGTTAGTGATGTTTCAGCTGTGGATGATGTATCGCTGGATCCTGATGCTTCATATAGTGCAGTGGGGACTGACGCGGGATGCGCTGTACAAGGAAGCTTTTGCTTTAGGCCTATCAGTTTTGTCCTCAAGCTGTCTTCTACAGTTTCGTCTGGTGCCACTTTGCCTTCTTTTTGCGGTGATATGTTGGCATCTCACGCTTAGCCTGAAGAGAATCTACTTTTGAAAGAATCTCCTCTGGTGGCGCATTTTGTGGATCAAACTTTAGCTTCACTTCGTGGTATTTATCTGGAAGATTCTGTTGTGGACAAGGATTGTGTACCTCAATTTCTTTGAGCTCAGAAGTGTGGTCATTTGAAGGGGATTAAGACTGCAGCTTCCAAGTTTTTGTTGCGGTCCTCTCAACCCAGGTTGCCGTTTTCTATTTCTCATGATGATTTATCTCTCCTTCAGGGTGATTTTCATTCAGTGCCCTCTTCGCTGTCTCTGAAATTCAGCTTCGTAGCAATTGAGCTTGCTTTTTTGAGGTCTTTGGAATTTTCCTCAATAGCGGATGTTTTATTGGCAATTTTTTCAGCTCTCTTTGCCTCTGAGGATGAGTTTCATGAGGTTGTTTCTCCTCGTTCAATGTGTGTTTTGTTAAATGTGCTTTTGGATACTACCTCTTCCACTTGTAGAATTCAAGCAACTGGGTATGTTAATTCCATTTTGGTCTGCCGGGTTGCATTGGTGACTGCAGCTTCTCATCTTCCTACTCATCTGGCCACTTCCCTTCGAGTGGGTCCTAATTTGGCCAGTATGTCCGCACTACTGTTACGGAGGAATCTGAAGAAGCAAAAGGGATGCTTTTGCTCTTTTTGGTTCGGGACATTCAGCGTAGGTCTACGTCTGCTCACCGTGTTCGTTTTTGTGGGAGTCATGGTATTTCACGCTGTCGTCTGCAACTCCTCAGATTGTTGGCTCCTACCTTTGGTCGTCTTTTCAGGGCAGGGGAACTTCGGCAGTTCTGTTCCTTCACGTCTGGCTTCTGTCCGACGATCTTTGAAATGTATCGCAGATGCCAGATGGCCCTTTCTTTGTTGAAAGAAGCTTATCGTTCTTCGACTCAAAGTGTGTATTCGTCTCATTGGAAGAGTTGGGTGGATTGGTGTGATATACATCATGCTACTGTTCCCCTTCAGGTATTAATATTGAACATGGGTTCTTTGATGTATGGTAGATATCATTGAGATACACATACTGTGCAAATTTGGTCAACCTCACTCCAAAGTCAAGGTCACTGGAGCTGTCCAAAGTAGGTTTGTATAGGTACTTTGAAGTGACCTTGACCCTGAACTATGAGAAATAAAGTCCAAACTTAATGTATTTAAAGATGATTGATTGATCTTTCATATATAATATGTTCCGTTTTTGCATTAATCTTGGTCAGGGCCATTTTAAGCCTTGCAAAACTTACAAAAATTGGTCATACTTCAGTGGAATGGCTGTTTTTTTTAACTCATAGTATGCAACAACATTATTTGATCAGATGAGAGATCAAAATACAAGTTTTGCTGTTGTTTATATGATAGTACATTATTTGGAGCCAGAGGTCATCTCAAGGTCAAGAGAATAGAAAGATCAAAATCGGTATTTGCATTTTAATGCCACCATTTCATTTTGTTTTTCCTGGGCACTCATTTTCATGTAAAATATTGAGTTCCTTAAGGAGCATGTGCGTCATATGTGCTTTGCCTTCTAGTTGTTCTTTTTATTGGTCAATATGCAGTGTTCCCGATTACGCACAGTAGTGCGTCAATTACGCACAAAATATGAAAAATGACGCAGAAAAATTTGCATATGTGCGTCCTGTGGACGCACACATTTTTTTTCGAAAAGCTGAAGTCAAAAATACGACCAACGAGTGGCAATCTAATTCACGGCATAATCAGAATCCAACTGAGACTGCCATTGCAGACGATTAAAGATTGTGTCGGGAGTTGTCGTTCTTAAAAATCGCATGCGCGCGCATTGTAAACTTCATCCAAGCAATCCATTCACCGAACAGAAGAAACCTTATTCTTTGATTCTATCATAACGATCATGTCACTTCTGACTTGGTTGACTGGGCCCAAAACGCGTTCATCCACAGAAACATCAGGTACAGATCCAGAAGCTGTTGTGCAGGGTGCTCTGAAGGAGTTTGCAGCAACCAAGCGTCTCAGGCTTAAATAAACATTTAATACATGTTTTAATTTTTTGGTTTTATATGATTATGATAACTAATATGACGCTTTAACAGAGTTAAAAAAAAAGAAAAAAAGTGAGGCTTGGACTTGTTTTTACATTTTTTTTTTCCAATTTGGGGACTCTCAAAATTTGCACAAGGACTCTTAAAATTTTATACCTGGGAGTCCCAAGGACTCTCATTTTTTGTGTGTGGAGGGAACACTGATATGCGTTTTTATCCTACTTGATTGGCTGTCAAAAAGACAACGAAAACACAAATATGTTGTGAGACATTCAGAATTACCACTTCAAATATCCTGATATAACTCAGCAGTTGGAGTAAATAGAGATGAATAATTTTATTTGGGGGAGAAATGAACTAGTAAAGGTAAAAGAACAAGAATAAATTAAATGAGTGTAATCGCGCAACATTAGCAGAAATTTTGAAAATTAAGCAGTACATTCGTATATTTGAATGACTATAAGTGACCCTCTGAAGCTTCAATCTTCGTTGATATGATTTCAGGATCTCTAGACAAATTCTCAGCTGTTACAGCAAAATTAACTTTACAAAAAGCTTTAGATTGTGTATTTTCTGCAGCGAGAAAGATGCTTTGAAACGTTGTGTGGATAAAACTTGTAT
The DNA here is from genome assembly GCA_036898135.1 of Oncomelania hupensis. Taxonomy (NCBI): domain Eukaryota; kingdom Metazoa; phylum Mollusca; class Gastropoda; order Littorinimorpha; family Pomatiopsidae; genus Oncomelania; species Oncomelania hupensis. Next base: position 12,874,720 of record CM072521.1, on the reverse strand, counting down.
GCAGGTCTCATTAAAGATGTTGAGATGCACTGCACCAATTTTATTTTTCAAGTGAAGTGTACAAGCATCGGAAAATCATGCATATCCTCATTGGCATACTTGTTTCTTTTTAAGTACAAAGAAAAATGATTTTTTAAATAAATGCTGCGCATATACCTGCATTAAGATATTTTCTTTGTGAAAAATTTTAATGAAATTGAATTGCATTATTTTATGGCTATCTGAATATTCAAATTCAGCAATAGAATTCCTTTATTAAATTTAAATAACATTTTTATTGTTTCACACATGTGAATAGTCCTTTCTCTTCCACCAGTAATATACTTGATCGTGAAGAAAAAAGAAACATTTTAGCAACTATCACAGCACTTCAAAATCAGCTGACTTTACTCTTGTTTCTCATAGTGAGTCTGAATAGTAGCCTTGGCTCACACTGCTTGTTTCATAGGCCTTCAAGGTAAGATTTAAAGTAAGTTTTAGTTCATATAGACTTAGATAATAAAAGTCATCTTTGTACATCATACGATAAACTGATGGAGATGTAGCATCACTTTGGGTATCATTACTTGTTTATTATTAGGTGTGTCAAGGTGGTAGTCAAAAGCGACACCATTATAAATCAAAGTAAAAGCAAAACAGATTTTACAAATATTCATGTGAATTTTCAATGGATAACTTGTAGTAGGCTGTTTCACTATCCCCCAGGTGCTACAAAAAATAATATATAATTCATTTTTCCCACATTACATATGACCATAGCCTGGACTCATTTTAATGATTACATGCTCGACATCTTCAGAGAGCTTCAAATTGGCTCTGGCCGTTGCCAGGCGCCATTAGTACTGATCACTGCGCACCCGCACCATTGCAGCTGGATCTTAACAATTTATTTGATCAGATTCAGATGAATTATATGTTCAGAGCACAGTTTCTACATATTTACTAGAATATGAAACAATATTTATTGCCATGTTTGCCATTTTAGTTCACAGAGACTTTAGATAACAAGCATCTTACTGACATATGAAAGAGGTGTAGCGTCTTTGGGCAACATTACTTGTTTTCATCAGGTGGGCCGAGTTTCCATGGACGCCCCAGTGGTAGCAGGCCACAAAGGTGCTGTTCTTGACATACAATGGTGTCCCCACAATGACAATGTCATCGCCAGTGCCTCAGACGATTGCACCATAAAGGTTTGGCAGATTCCTGACATTGGCCTCATCACCAACCTGACTGAACCTGTGGCCAACTTACACGCCCATCAGAAACGTGTTGGTTTTATTGCATGGCATCCCACAGCACAGAACGTCCTAGCTTCTACTGGTTAGTTTTTATTTTAATTCATACTAGTTGGTGGTAATGCCTTCTGTGGTATCTTCCAGTAAACTGTCGATCTCACTTTCCCACCTCTTCTGTCTTGATGACATAACAGTGACCTCATTGTGATGACTACCCTTGGGGGCCCCCTTAATCCCCCTCCTCCCCCTTCCCTTCAACTGAAAGCCTCCTCTCTACTATATGCGCTAATCAACCCCTCCATCCCATATACCTTGTTACAGCTGACAATTTATTCCAGTGTTGATGATTACAGAGGGTGAACAATCTCCCTCCCACCTATATGCACTTGAGACCCCTCACCTTCTCCCTCTTGTTGGCAAACTACCACAAATGGCTGGTAGTAGTGTCTTGATTAGACTGGTGTTCCCCTCTGTTGAACCCCTCTGATATACTCATGTCTCCCTTTTGCAAAAGAAACACCCATGAACAGCTTCCCTCTCCACCCCATCCCATCCCACCCCACTCCTGCATGGTTAGCAGGTTGTATGGTATTGTGTATGTCCCAGGCATGCCTACCCGTACGGAATTTCCATATTTTTTCCGGAAATTTGAAAACTTGGCAAGCGCTATGGAAAATACGGATACTTGTTTCACAGTCAGGAAATAGATAAAAACAACATTGGGGAAAAAAATTGAACTCATTGGCCTGTGGTAATACACAGCGTGACGTTTTTCCGAAGACAGTCGAACCCGGTTTAATACCAGTAAAAATGCCATAAAATACTTTCGTTTCGATGGTAGATTAATGACCAAAGGGAAGTACGAAAGTAAGATGTTTTGGGTTTCTTTCAATTCTAATGAAACAATTTTTTAATGGGAAAAGTTGCTTTTTCCTTTGTGTGATCCGTCGTCTGCTAAGAAAGCTGTTGTGGCGTTGTCATCGAAGAGCGCATGCGTAATAGAGGAGGATTCAAATTTAGCTCAAGGTATGGACCATGCGTCAGGTAGGCCTTTTTGAATACCGAGATAAGTTTACCGGCAGTTTTCTCCAACCCTGAGGTACGATAATACTACCGCAAGGTCTATACCTTGAGACAAATAACCTATCGGTTGAAAGCAGGTCTTTCTGAATACCGACCCAGGAGGATAGTGATGTTGAAAGTGGCTGCTCTCAGTCTACAGGGACTGGGCGACAACCCATGATAGTGGCTAGTATGTCTTTGTAAACCAAGAATCCAACGCCCTGTTCGTGCCTGTCATCTCTCCCGTTGAAATAAAGCTTGTGGCAGTTGTCGGTCATTGTTCACCTAGGTCTTTCCAGCACAGTTCGCTGATACCTAAAAAATAATAGTGGTCCAGCTCGTGGGCCAGTTCTTCTAATTTTCCTCCGCAATTAGGGTCCTGACATTCCAGGTTCCTATGAAGATATTGTCTGTCACCAATGGTCATTATAACCCAAACATTGGTTATAACGGGTCACCGAGAACAAAGTGGCTGGTTTATCTGGTTTCTCTGGATATAGTAGTCACTGGCCGGAATATTTAATGTTTTTTGACTTCAAGCACTATTATTTAAACATACAGTGTTATTGTTTACTGTTTTTAAATATATACGGGTGGTTGTGATATTTTTGGCCTGTTTGTCAGCTATTTGGCATGTATGTTGACATAATTTTTAATTTGTCAACTGATCGCCATAGAGAGAACTAGAATGGCGACCAGTTGACAAATTAAAGAATATGTTAAAACAAAAAGCCTAATTGTTTTCGACAGGTTCCGACTTAAAAGTGTACATTTGGAATGTTGGAGAGGAAGAACCTGTGCTGGAAGTGGATGTTCCGGAACAGGTTTGGTGTTTGTCCTTCAACTACAATGGAAGTCGTTTGGCCTGCACAGCGAAGGACAAGAAGCTGCGCATCATCAACACACATACTGGGGATATTGTTCAGGTACTGTACCAGTCCTGATTACTGCTATGAATAGAATCAGAGCTTATTCTAGGGCGCGAGATGCGCGGGATCACGCACAAAAAGTTTTTTTCCCGCAAAGAAATTCGATGAGCGCGTTCGCTATCCCGCAGAGATTGGAAATATCCCGCTACATGTCTTGATCGAAGCGGGCTTTACTGTGACGTTTCTGTCGTCTGCTAGGGCGTAGCGGAAACTGGAGTTAAACGGAAGTTGCTCTCTTGTATATGCGATGTGTCTCAAATTTTCATTGGCCGATGCTATTCTTTTTGACCAATCACCTTTCTTCTGAGTGTGGCATCGATGAACCTGATCGGTTGGAACTAGTTTACAATCAGAATGGCTTCGAAAAAGCGCACGCTTTTTGACTTCGAATTCAGTGGAGGAACTGTGAAAAAAACAGTCACACTGTTTTCCCATGACTTATCTTCTAAAATAGCAGAGCTTTTATGCAACAGTTGTGAAAGCAAGGTTATAGATACCAGTTTGTGATATATTTTGTCTGCGATTTGTGTGTACTTACTGTTTGGAGAGAATGCGACACTTGACTGTTTCACAGTTTATCCGGGAACATCACGGGAGAAAACAAGTATGGATATTTGTTTGTGTGTACACCCTATATATGGCGAGAAGACGCCCCAACTGTTTTGGTCAGAGTGGGGCCTAATTCCCCCTTTTTTTCAAGGAAGGGGGGGCCTGCCCCCATTTCTTCAAAATCCTAGAATAAGCTTTGAGAATGCAAAATGTACTGTCACTGACTTAATAGTAGGTAAGATATACATTTAACATGTTTGTTTTCCAGACTTATCTGGAAATACAGCGCTACATCCCTATTGGGACCTTCCCTACTGTGACCCCCTTTAACTTGGGACCAAGATTTCTCTGACCAACATGTTTTGCTATATAAATGTCTGTATTGAGATGATTGGACAACAAGACATTGGACAACAGGATGACCTGCTCACAGTGGTGAAAAAACGGAAACTCTGATGGTATGGCCACCTCACTAGATCATCAGGTCTTGCAAAGACCATTCTGCAAGGCACAGTGCAAGGAGGTAGAAGAGGGAGACCGAAAAAGAGGTGGGAGGACAACATTCGAGAATGGACTGGTTTGACACTGAGCGAAACAATCAGGGTTGCTGAGAACAGGGAAAGATGGAGTACGCTGGTTAAACGATAATCTGTTGTGCCCCTATGACCTCCCGAGTTACGGGATAATAATAATAATAATAACGGATTTTTATATAGCGGGTACTCCAGCCTATGACCAGACTCACCACGCTTTACATAGTCATTACATAAAAATACATGCACTCGATGAAACATCACTTTTGCTACAATACACCAAAAGACGGGACAGTAAGGTACAGACTATTTACAACTATGTACATAAATTACAAAACGACAAAAATAGACTATTTACAACTATGTACACAAATGACAAAAAAAAAGACAGATAATATGTGAGTGTATTTGGGATAGGATAGGAATACTGTATATTTTCATGAGCTCATAAATGATCATGAATGAATGAGTTCACTTCAAGGTCAAGGTCACAGGGTCAAAAAATGTTAGTAAAAAAATTGTATTTTTTCACAATATGTTGCTTTTTTCTGATTAATTAATATTATGAATTTTTAATGCATGATAGATATCAATGATACATACTATGCATATTTTGTCAACCTCACTCCGTCAAGGTCACTGGATCTGTCCAAAGTCAGTATAGGTACTTTGAAGTGACCTTGGACCTAAATGATGAGAAATATAAAGTTCAAACTTGTATTTAGAGATGATATTGATCTTTCATAGATGTTCTGTTTTTGTGTTGATCTTGAAGGTTCTTTTAGGCCTTGCAAAAACATACCAAAAAATTGGTCATTGTGCTGTGGAATAGTTCTATTTAACCCATTGATTATGCAACATTGGGTTTTTTGATCAGATATGAGCATGAAAGGTCACTTGAAGGTCAAGGTCATCCCAAGGTTAAGTTCCCTGAAGGTCAAGGTTTTCCTGAGGTCACTGTTTTTTGACATAATACAACCTATTGCTGTATTTTATTTGATAATATGTGAGTGTATTTGGAACTGGAGATCAAGGTCATCTCAGGTAAGAACACGGAAAGATCAAAGTCGGTATTATTTTGCATTTTAATGCCACTGTTTCTTTTTTTCTTCTTCTGGGCAGTCATTTTCATTTTCAACATTGCAAGTTCCACACGGAGCATGTGAGTCATATGGGCTTTGCCCTTCTAGTCAAGTCCTTGAATACCTTGACAGGGTTCGTACAAGACTTGAATACTCTTGAAAATACTGGGAAAATAATTTTCATTTTCAAGACCCTTGAAAATTCTTGAAAATCAGCAAATGTGTCTGTAGTTCTTGAAAGTTCTTGAATTTTGACAGAAGGAAGACAAGAAATTTTCAGTCACTAATAAAAACAACCACCACCAACAAATCACGAACTAATAACAATAAAATTAAATTGGTAAATACTCGGCGGTTTGTACTTTCGCTTATACCGGAAGTCGGAAGTGGTCACTTCATAAATCCAGGCAACTGCCGGTGTTATTTTCTAAGTCGCAAAATCTTCACGGTTTCATCTTCACGGTTATGAAGTTGGGTTGAAGTTGCAAAGATCAAGATGCCTAGCGGAAAATGCCATTTTAATAAGCGATGACTTGAGCACGAACTCTACAGGTCTTGGCTACAAGAAGATCCAAAGAACGAGCACGGAGCGAAGTGTTCATCATGTGGGGGGATATGCTGAATGCAAGGAGAATTGTCATTAAAGCTGTTCGTGATGTTGGTGGTGCAGAAAATGTAAATGTGTCCAAGGAGATGCTGAGCTACACCAGCTCTGCAAGAGCCAAATATCTAGAGTATCTTGATGACCAGAAGAAGCACGAGGAGGTACAAAGAATCTTAAAGAAGAGGAAAGCTGAGGAGGCAGAGCTGTCCGACATGAACAGAGACGGGATTTTTCCGTCAGTTGACTGAATTCCGTCAATTTAGGGTTCCCATGGGTCATTCTTGAGATTCGTGCAAATCCGTTGAGAAAAAAAAAGGGTATATTAGGTAGGTGTTACTTTGTTTCTCGCCGTGGGCACTCGTTTCAATCTCGCTTCCCAAAAGGTAAGTCTTCATTTGGTTGTGTTTAAAATTATCCGACTATATGAATATCAAACCATTTGGAAATTGTCCCAATCGTCCCTCTTTGCTGTTACATATTATTCGCATTTGGTTGGTTTTGTGTATCAATACATTTGGGAATATTTGTTGGAGAAGAGACGCCATCTTTTCTTTGCGCGGAAATTTTTGTCAAGTGCGTAAGATGTTTCGCAAAATTCCCGAAAGTGAAAATTCGACAGCACGTCAGATTGACAAGGATGGAGGAGCCAAAAATTGTTGGAACTTTTCATGGCTTCAAGAAACCGTGACTTTTACGTGGAAACAAAAATCCACCGCAGATAAGTCAACCGACCGGTCAATATCTGTGAAGATTGGTGACACCATTAGCAAGATTGGAAAAGCAGTGTGCTCTCTGTGTGAAGATGTCATAAAATACAAAATATTTTCTGTTTATCCTGAGTATACAGTACGGCATCTCTTGAACAAGAAGCTTTCTCCACGCAGCAAGATTGTGTCATCTGCAAAGTCTGTTGGTATAATGTGGACTCACTTAGAGGGAAAAAATGCGCCACCAGCTACATGAAAGCCCAATCATTTTGTTGTGTGTTTGCCAGGGCAGCCTTCAGGTTTAACTGTGGGAAGAACAGTCAAAGTTGGCAGCAAGAGAAAGAACAATGCAGACATCAGGTCTTTCTTGAAGAAATCTAAACTTCAGTAACTTCCTGCATTTCCAGCTTTTCCAGTAAGTGCCCAAAGTGACAGAATAATCAATGTGTAATCTGTAAAATTAGAAGTTCTTGTCCAACATATTAACACTTTAAAGGCACTAGGAGAGGCCAGATTTGTGTCTCAGAATGCAGGAAATGTGTTGGCTGCCGGGGCTCCGCCCCGGACCCCGCTGGGGGAGCTTACACCGCTCCCCCAGACCCCCTAGACCGCAAAGTGCTTCGGCCCTTCGGGCCTCGCTATGCGTTACTCCCAAAAAAAAAGTTTGAGTATTTTTCAACTTTCTGTGGTCTCATGTCTGATTTTTAGTTCGCCATAAAAGTTTCAGTCAATTTGTTAATTTTGTAATCCCATCTCTGATGAAAAGCAAGAGGCAGAGACTTTTCGATGATTATATTGCTTGCAAGAGTCTGCAGACAGACTTGCAGAGGAGGCGGCAGAGAAGAAGGTGTCTCTTTTGCTGGAGTCGAATGCACTTAGAAAAAGAGCCCAAGAACTGCAGGCAGAGGCACATAATCTTGAAAAAAAAGTATTAAAGAGAAAGAAGCAAAGTGAAAAGTCAGTGCCTGTTGACTGATTGAATGAATCATTGATGACAGCCTATGCAAAGATGTGCATCATTAAGATTCTTTGTTTTAAATTATTACTTTAGTCATAACTATACTAGTCATAAACCACATGTATAAAATAAATAAAATTTCTTTTGATTGAAGAATGTTTTTGTCCCCAAAATGTCATAATTAAATACTTTCTCTGTTTGTTCACTGCAGATAACAAAAAAAAAAAAAAAAGCCAAAACAGCATGATTTATAACATGAGAACAAGTAATTAATACATGAGATGGATAATAAGTCACAGTATAACTAGAAACAAGCCTGCGAATGGGTTCTTGAATTTTGAATTTATGGGTCTTGAAAGTACTTGAAAAGTTCTTGAATTTTGCCTTAATTGTTCTGTACGAACCCTACCTTGAACTAATGGCTTCTTGCCCTAAAATAATCGACTGTAGTTAAAAGTATTGCGACCTGGGTATATATTTTGTTAACTGGAAAGAAAATCCCACGCAGGGGACGCTGAGGTTGTACTCTAATTTATGGAACCCCCATTTACAAAAACAAAATAGAATACAAACATCATTATAAAATATCAACAAAACACATACATATAAAATGCCTACATTGCTAAATAATAACATCATAGGAAGCCCTAGTGACCACCTGGCAGAAAGCGTCCAATATTCCCAAGCTGATCCAACAGACCTCATACACAAATAAGGAGTCTTGTCCCTTAAGAGTTTTCAAGAAAAAAGGTAGGTGACTGGTCTAGCGAAGAAGAAGATAGTAAAGCAGATTGATAGAACAGAGCAGGAATGAGAAAGAGCAAATGAGAAAGACAACGAAAGAGGGAATTTAAAGCACTAAATTTCCAGAAAGTGGGGATACTATTTATACTGAAATCCCCGGCACCCCAACGGGGGTAAACACTCACACAAGCAGGCACACATCTAAGCATGCACACACACACACACACTCACACACACACAAACACACACACAGAATAGGAGGAAAAAAAACAAGTAGAGAAAGCAAACTGAAATAAAATGTAGCACCAAACTGAAATGAAATATGCTGCCGCTGGATGTAAAGCTGCAGAAGGCACTAATTGTCCTAAAGCCCTAGGGTATCCTAATGATGGACGAGACCCACGAGTTGTTGTTGCTTTGAAGAGTGAGAGAATTGCTTTATTGTGGTTGGTTTCAAAACCCTTCCATGATATCGAGTGGGGGAGGATCAGCAGTTGTGGAAGGGAGGAAGTTCCAGATGCGAATGGCCGAGGGAATAAAACTAGTTGAGGTAATTGGTGAGGCACTTGATGCACTGGTATTTCTTTGACCACTTGGTGGACTATGGTTCAGGCCATTACAACATACGCTAGCAAGGTCATTGCTGATCTTGCACTGCATGGCGAGCTGGGAGCGTGGTTCCACTGTAGCTGCTGTAGTATGTTGCTGACACTGGAGCAGTTATGTCCTGGAAGTGTTTGTGATGAACCTGCTGGTGCGAGGATCCCAAACAGTGCTGGCATACTCTACAATGGGACTAACCATCGCCTTGTATGCCAGCTTCTTGGTCTTACTCTAACACCTTCAAGTTGCTTCTCAAGAAGCCCAGGACGGTTTGGTTTGGCGCAGATTTTGTCGACATTTTGACCCCAGGACAGGTCGGACTGCAAAGTGAATCCGAGGTGATAAATCAACGCGCTCTATAATGTGGCTGTGCAGTGGAGAGTGTAGCTAGTTGAGGGGCTTTCTGCTACGGGTCTAGGGCAACCGGATGAAAAGCCATATCCCACTTTCTTCATCCTCTAGTCTGCCTAGGTCTCCTTGTAGCTTGGCCACATCTTCATTGTTCAACATGCAGTATAGAGCAGTGTCGTCAGTGAAGAGTTGCAGAGGTGCCTAACCTTTTACGAATTTTCAACATAAAATACGACAATACGAGCAATTCCTTTAAATTACACATTTTCGTGGGATACCAAAAAAAAATTTTTTTTTCGCACTGATTTTATATATGTTCCGATCTGCGATTTCCTTTACTTGCTGACCCTTGAGCACATGCTCGAAAGTGAAATCTCGTGCATGAAAAGTAGTGCGAGACTTTGTATCCGCCATTGTGGAAGTTGCTAAACATGGTGTCGCGAAAGCCAGAGGTGCCTACCGTACGCGCTGGCACGTATTTTTACGAATTTTCAACATAAAATACAACAATACGAGCAATTCCTTAAAAATACGCATTTTCGTGGTGTACCCCAAAAAAATATTTTTTTTTTCGCACTGATTTTATATATGTTCCGATCTCCTATTTCCTTTACTTGCTAACCCTAGAGCGCATGTGCAAAAGAGAAATCTCGTGCATGAGAGGTAGTGCACAGAGCTGTTCACTCCTCCGGTTTGACCGGATTTTCTCCGTTTTGACTGTAAAAATCCGCTTATCCATTTTGAAAACAAAAACTCCGGTTTCAAACGCGAGCGATTAAAAAAAAGAAGTTTTTTTTCCGGTAGTAAGACGCTCTTTCTTCCGTTTCGTAAGTTTTCCATAATAAGACAAAATTCGTGTGTGATCGAGCATTTGTGCATGTTTTCGAAGTAACTAGTCTGTTCGCGATGCCGAAAATAAAAAACGCAGAAGATGGTGGACAAACACCACCCAAAAAGAAGATGCTTTACACGCAGAAGTGGAATGCTTCTTATTCAGAACTGCATAAGTGTTTAATGAGCTCCGAAAGGCAAAATTTGCAAACTTGACTTCAGCGTTGCGGACGGCGGTAGAAATGCCATTGAAAGGCACGTGAACTGTGGAAGACAAAAGCAATAAATAAGTAAATGCTTTTTCAAATTTACTTTTTAATGTGTTTTTGTAGTAAATTTAACTGTCTTTTTGTTTTCTTTTTTCTCAATCTCTCAAAAAAAATGTATTCAAGTACTGTACTCCTGACAGACAGATGAAACTCCTGACAAACAGTCTGCTTACTCCTGACTGGCATTGGTAGGGGTGAACAGGTCTGAGTGCGAGACTTTGTATCCGCCATTGTGCTAAACATGGTGTCGCGAAAGCGTTTACTCGAGAGTGACGATGAGAGTCTGAAGAAAAGCGGGGGTAAGGTTGCAAGTAAGCAAAAAGCGCGACAACATTTCTTACGCGAATACCGTGAACGTTTTTGAGGAAAAATCGAATCTTCGAAAGGAGTTCATTATGCTCAGCGCAACAAAGAGTTCAGCATTGCTCTGCATACGACATTCAGCGACACTTAGATTAGGTATTACGGACAAACATTTAATTTTGGTTAAGAAATTTTTTTTTATTTTTAAAATTACATACAGGGTGGAGAATTGTCCGCCAATTCGCGATTTTCCGAGAAAGAAATATTTCTTTCAGATGTTTTTTTTTTTCCTTACCAAGAATTTTGTTTAATAGTAATTTAATTATTTTTAAACAAATTATTTTATGAGTTTTCAGTTTTTGGTCAAATTGACAAATTGCCTCCCTTCAATTAGCGTGCCAATGTACGGAACGGCGGTAGCCATATTTGTTTTTGTATTAGTCACCCTCACAGTGTCAGTAGCACAACAGTGAGAATCTAAGACTGTTTTGCGTTTTAAGGATTGTACATCGAGGAGATACATTCCAGGATGAATGCAAAAACAGTTGGAAGTGTTGGCTGGACAAAAGAATAGAAATTGATAATGAAGAAACCCGCTTTTTCGAAAAGTAAATCAGAGTGGCGTTGTACGATGTATTTAGTGTAATAAAGAAATGAATTATTCGAAGAGAGGGATCACAACTTTGACGGATCACCTTCAAGGAAAAAAAACATCAAGAGATGTCAAAAGCTCAAAAAGACAACTATATTCTATTCAGGTTTTTTTTTTCCAAGTAAAAGTTTTTGTGTGTGTATGTGAACATTAGTCTTAATAATAATATAAGTGTTAATAATAATATAAAAAATAATGTCTATCTATGAATCCATTGGCTTTAGC